>JASKON010000032.1:6522500-6985000 GCA_036010255.1 Myotis pilosus | reverse complement strand
GTGGGCACCTCACCAGCTCCCCCATCCTCTGCGGGCACCTCACCAGCTCCCCCACCCTCCGCGGGCACCTCACCAGCTCCCCCACCCTCCGCGGGCATCTCCCCACTCCGCATCCTCAACACACCAGCCACGCACGGGGTCACCAGGCTCCCAGCTGTGGGAAAGGGAAGGGCTGTGCCCGCGTCCGTGTCCCCACACGGTCTGACGGCGCCTGGACCCACCTCCCTCATTTCCCTGGGCAGACCCTGTATCCCGGCCACAGAGACGACTCGGCTTCTCCAACCGCACAGCATGCCTTCCAGCCTCCGCACTCCACCCCCTTCCTATCCGCACACGTTTCAGGGGAAGCCCAGGTACCACTGCCTCTGGGAAGCCTGCCCGGATCCACCCGGGGCAGGACCCTGTCCATCTGTGTCCCCACAGCTCACAGCACGGGTTCAGCCAGGCCTTTTCTGCCCATAGATCTCTCTCCTTAACAAGAGTTCCCACTGCCCACCCTCCGCTCCCACACGGGCAGGTGTTCAGTAAATATCGACCGATTGAGTCTAGCACCCGTTCTGAGCACTGTTCCCTTTCTCATACAAAAACCCTCGCATTATTTAAATTAGTGGACCTAAGCCCTGGCCGGTTTCGCTCAGTGGATAGAGTGTCGGCCTGCAGACCAAAGAGTCCCGGGTTCGATTCCAGTCAAGGGCATGTACCTAGGTTGCAGGCTCCTCCCCAATCTGGGCCCTGGTTGGGGCGCGTGCAATGGGTTGAGGGCGATGGGTTGAGGCAACCCATCGATGGGGTGCATTTAGGGGCTGCAGGGTCACCGACACCATCTGTAATCGGTCTGAGAGTCCACACCTTTCACTTAAACACGTCCGTGTTGGGTGCCAGCATCCCTCGTGTGGCACGGGGGGCCTTTCTAAAGAGAACAAGTCCCTTTCCAATGCCAGCTTGTCTCCTCCATGAACATGGCACATCCATCCATTTATTTGGCCTCTTTTTCATGTCCCTCAATAATGTAATCAGTTTTCTGAGTAGAGGTCTTTAGACTTATTCTGAGGCATCTATATATATAAAAGCCTAAGCCACTGTTACAACCTGACAACCGGCCAGTAGCTATGACGTACACTGACCATCAGGGGGCAGATGCTCAACGCAGGAGCTGCCCCCTGGTAGTCAATGCGCTCTCACAGCCAACTTCCTGCAGTCCCTCCCCAGCGACCAGCCAACCTCCCGCAGCCCCTCCCCTCCAGCTGGCCCTGATTGGGACTGGGCAAGACAGCCCCGATCGGCCGGGAGGGACACCACCTGTGCATGAATCCGTGCACCGGGCCTCTGGTATAATATATACATCCTAACTTTAATCTTTAATTATGAGACTACTAGAGGCTCAGTGCACGAAATCCGTGTATGGGTAGGGTCCCTAGCATCTGCCTCCCTTCCCTGGCTGCCAGCTGCTGGCTGGGGCCTTCCTTCATTCTGCACCACCCCCTGGTGGTCAGCGCACGTCATAGCGAGCGATCGAACTCCTGGTCGGCTGAACTCCTGAGGGGACAGTTTGCATATTAGGCTTTTATATATGCAGATTATTTAGGGAAGTTGTAGATTTACAGGAAAATTGAGTAGAAAGTACAAAAAGTCCCTATGACGCTCCTCCATCCGCTCCATAGTTTTCCTATTCATAGCACCTGGTGTTAGTTTGGGGCAGCGGTTACTATTGATGAGCCAATGTCAATATTGTCATTAACCAAAGTCCAGAGTTTGTATTAGGTCACTCTCAGTGTTGTTTATCCTGTGGGTTCGGACAAATGTATAATGACATGCACCCGTCACCACCGTGTCACACAGAGCGGGCTCCCTGCCCTAAAGCCCTCTGGGCTCCACCTGTTCATCCCTCCACCTAACCCCGGGCAACCACACATCTCTGTGCTGCCTCCACAGTGTAGCCTTTTCCAGAGAGTCTTAAAGTTGGAATCATACAGCACAGCCTTTTCCCACTGGCTTCTTTCAGGTATATGATACTTTTCATAATGATATCAGAGGTACCATTTGCCAAAATGTTTTCCCAAGTGGCTGTACTTTTCACGTTCCCACCGTCAGTGTAGGAGAGTTCCTGCCACCCCACCTCCTCAGCCACACTCGGTCGGTTGTCTCGATGTTAGCCGTTCCGGTCAGTGTGCCCGGGTCTCTCTCTGCCAACAGTGACGTCTACACCATTAACGTGCGTTTTCCTAATGACCAGTGATGTGGGCCGTCTTTTCGTGGGCTTCCTGGCCAGCCAATGCCCTTTGTTAAATAGTTTACCCCAATTTTTCCCGATCTTTGCTTTCATGATTAATTGGGTTGTCTCCATCTTATTGAATTCCAAGAGATCTTTATGTATTCCAGCTACAAGTTCTTTGTCGGATATGGTTTGCAAATATCTTCTCTAAGTCTGTGCTTGTCTTTTTATTTTCTTAAGTGTCTTTTGATAAGGAGGTTTATCGCTTTGATGAAGCCCCACTTTCTTTTATCGTCCATGCTTTTGGCATCATATAGAAGTAATCTCTGCCAAGCCCCCAATCACTGCGATTTCTGGTATAGTTTCAACTCTTACAATTAGGTGCATGAGCCACTGCGAGTTCTCCTTCTTCTTCCTTTTCAATCTGGTGTGAGATGAGGGTGAGGTCCGTTTTGCACACTGCCACCCAATTACCCCAGCACTGAAAAGATGACCTTTCCCCACTGCTCTGCCTCCTCACCTTGTAGAGAATCAACGGACCATCTGCGCGAGGCCCGTTTCCGGACTTGCTATTCTGTCCCACTCACCTACTTGGCTACTTTCGCACCAATGCCAGATGGTCTTGATTGCTGCAGCTCTACAATGATTCTTTAAAAAAAATATATATTTTTATTGATGTCAGAAAGAAAGGGCGAGATAGAAACACCAATGACAAGAAAGAGCCATCGATTGCTGGCTCCTGCACGCCCCCTACTGGGGGATCGGAGTCTGCAACCCAGGCATGTGCCCTTGACCGGGAATCAAACTGTGACCTCCTGGTTCATAGGTTGACACTCAACCACTGAGCCACACCTGGCGGGCTCTACAATAATTCTTGAAATCAGGTAGTCTAAGTCCTCCAACGATGCTCATGTTCAAAGTTGTTTTACCCACATGAGAGCCTCCCATTTCCATGCAACGTTAGAATTAGCTCGTAGCATTCTACCAGCAGGCAGACTGAGGCGCGATCCTGATCGCTTGGAATCCGTAACCATCTTGGGAGGAACTGCCCGCCTACTGATACCGAGTCTTCTGGTTCCCGAGCGTGGCACGGCCGGCCTTTGATCCGGGTCTTTTCACATTTCTCTCGGCAATGTTTCGCAGATTTCACCGTACAGGTCTCGTGCATTTTTGTCCCAAAGCACTTCGTGTTTACCGACGCTCCGCTGCTTTTACATGTTGAGCGAACCTTGTATTCCCGGGAGAAACCCAGCTTTCAGCACACGGAGATGCCTTCTCGTCCTCCTGCAGCTTCTCCTGTTCTGGCTGAGAAATGTTCTCTGAACTGATGCTCCTTGGGAAATATTGGGCGTTTTTGTTTTGTTTTTTTACCTTTCACTTCTTTAAAGATTACCTCTGCCTTTGCTTTTCCCCAGCAGTTTTACAATGATGTGTCTAGGTATGGACTTTCTGTTTTTAACTGCTAGGAGTTCTTTAGGATTCTTGAACTTGCGATCTGATGTCACCAATATTGGAAAAACTTCAACCACTATCTCTTCAAATATTTCTCTCTCTCTCTTTCTCTCTCTCTTTCTCATGCCCTTAGGCCTCCAATCAATGCACATTGGAACTGCTTGCTGGGGGCTCTGACATCGCAGTCCTTCCTTAGTCCCTTGGTGCATCACTTTAGATAGTACCTTCTGACCTGTCATGGTTCACCAATCCCCTCATCAGTCGTGTCTACTCTGCTGTTATATCTATCTACAGAGTACGTGATTCCAGTTATGTTTTTTCAGTTTTATAATTTCTACTTGATTTTCCAAATCAATGTCCTTTGTAGAAAGTACAATTTCTCGTACTCTATCAAATTCCCAATCTTATCTTTCCTCTTCTTGAATATAGTAAGCAAGTTTCTTTCAAAGTTTGCATTTCGTAAGTCTCAGAGTTAGAATCATGAGGGTCTGTTTCTATCATCTGTTATTTCTGCTGGCTCATGAGGTCTTCTTGCCTCATATGCTTGGTTGGTTGTGTTGTGTGTCCTGTTGCCCGTCTGGATGTGAATGGCGGAGCCAGGCCATAAAAGGCACCACGTGGCCCTGGCTGCTGTGGCTCAGCTGAGTGGGCGCTGGCCCTGCACCGAGTGGTGGGCTCCCTCCAGGACACCTTTGTCTTTTCCACTTCCCTCGTTTACGGTGAAAGTCGCTTCTACCGAGGTCCTCCGTGGTGGGTCCAGCGCCTCCCGCAGGCGGAGCGTCCACGTTCCCGGGGCAGCTATTTTTTCTAATAAGTTGGATTAGAATTTTATTTCCAGCATCATCACGTCTCACTTATTTTCTGCGTTTTCATCTTTGTCGGCCCGTTCCTCCTGCGCGCCCATCTCTAAAAAACGTCAGTGGGTTTTTTACTGGGAGGCCAGGAGGCTGTGATGACCGGCTCTGCTGTGGCCTGAACGGCAGATGCACCGGGACGATCACAGCCCGACTGAAAGCAGCGAGGGGACCGGCCGCCGGTCCCTGTGCACATGCTGTCCAGGCGGTGATTGGTGGGCTGGGGAGCGGACACAACCATGCGTGGTAACTGGGACGCAGCCGTGCTGTTGGGGGGCTGCTGTGGTTTATCTTTCCGTCGCATTTAAACTGTGTGCATCGCAGAACCGAGCAAAGTGGGGGCTGCCTGTCTTTGAAAGTTTGTTCTTGGACATAGAGGCCGAGTGTGAGGCTGTCCCTCGGAGAGGCGGTGGCCCTGCCTGGCATCCGAGGGCTCAGCCATCCCATCCGGGGTCACCGTCGTCCAACCACCAGGACCTAGACGCCTGGGCTCCGGGCCTTGAGTAGCTGATCAGTTCCCAGGCCACCTGCTTCCTCGGGGCAGCGTTTTGAGGTTCCAACACAAAGTCTGGGGTGTCGACCAGGGCCTTCCCTTCTTAAAGGCCTTCTATCCCAGGCTTTGACTCCTGGCCCCACGGCAGTGCTCCTAGTGCTTGGGTTCTGGACTGCTTCGTCCCTGGGGTGTTGCTTTGGCCAGTATCCCGGTGACAAAATGTGCCCAGATGTCACGTTTCCACGGCCCGGACCGCAGCCCGGCGCCTGCCCGCCGTCTCGGGAGCTCGCCGATGCCGCCGCACACTGAAGACCCCCCGCCTTCCCGAGGCGGCTTCCACTCGACTACGCCGTCCTCAGAAGCGGGCTCGCAGCTCACTGTGCTCAAACTGCTCACACTCTGAGTATCTGTCAGCTCTGCAGCTTGTAGTGGCTATTTCTCTCTTTCCCTGTTACTTCCTACAAACAAAGAGCTAAAAAGAACATTTTGTGCTCCCATACACCGGTCCTGACCGGTGTTCCTCAGTGGTTAGAGCATCAGCCTTAGCACCAAAGGGTCCTGGGTTCGATTCCTGGTCAAGGGCATGGTCGATGTTTCTCTCTCATTGATGCTTCCATCTCTCTACCTCTCTCCCTTCCTCTCTCTAAGTTTAATAAAGACAAACTAAAAAAATAAAACTAGAAAAAAAATAATACTCAGTAAACGTGACTGGAAAAACCACTCCACCCCAGCTCCCCTGCCTGGTTCTAGGGAGCCTAATGGAGAGAGGAGCCTGGGCTGGCGGCGGCCCTGCCCACGGAGGAGGGCAGAAGGATTTCGCAGGCTCCTCGGCAGCCAGCCATGCCCCCACCCGACCTCGCGGGACCCTGACGCCCAGGGCAGGACAGAACTGCCTGCCTCCCTCCCGTCACCCAGCCACAGAGCACAGCCTGCCTGCCCTGCGGCTCTGACCTCCCGCGTGGTCATGATCCTAGGAAAGGAGCGTGCAGAGTCCAGGGAAGCACTTGCCTCCTCCGCCTCCCTCACCCCAAACGGAGCCCAGCTAAGGACACACCAGCCAGCTCTGGGCCCCGGAGCCTGCCTTTCGGAGAGCAATCATCACACTAAGAGACTCAGGCTGGAGGGCCTGCCCGCCTCTCCTGCTGGAGCTGTGGCGACGGGGGGAAGGCAGGGCGGCCCTGGCACACAGCTGCCAGGAACAGGTCACGGCACGTACGCGCGAACTGCCACCCAAGACCTAATTCTGCTGCCCGAAGTGGGTCAAAGGATTTCACTTGAGCACTTAATGCCCTTAAGATACGCACAGAATTAAACTGGGTTCTGAAACGTCTTGTGTAATTTTCATTCGCGCTCCCAACTTGGCTCTTGCCGTGGGAGGAAATGCCGAACTTAAAGACGAATCCTAGAATCCTAGCTGAGCCGCATGTTCGGGGCACGGGGACAATGGGGTGCACAGGAAGCCCCGCCCACAGTGCTGCCGGCCTCTCAGCCTGGGCACCCCCCTTCCCACCCCGTCCCGTCCTCCCCCCGTGCCTCCCCACCCCCCGGGGCCTGCAGCGCCTGCACCAGCAGTGCCCGCCCCGCTGCTCCCACACTTTCCCAGCACCCAGACTCCGCCCACACACAGTAGGTGCTCAGTAAAGCTCTGCAGAAAAAGTGAGTTCCTGGAGGTCGGAGGTCGGAAGTCATCGGAAGGCAGGGCTCAGGGATCAATGACAGTGCTCAGCGGAGAACGGCCGCAGCAAAGGCGGGAGAAGCAGAGACAAAACGTCCGCATCCGATTCAGGGCAGGGTCCCGGCAGGCTTCCTGGGGGAGGTGGGGTTTCTGTGTTTATTTTTATAAATCCTCATCGGAGGGTATGTTCCCCATTGATTTTTAGAGAGAATGGAAGGGAGGGGAGGCAGCGGGGAGAGAGCGAAACATCGATGTGAGAAAGACACATCACCTGGTTGCCTCCTACACGCGCCCTGACCAGGGCCATGGATCGAACCTGCGATCCAGGCACGTGCCCTTGACCGGGAATGGAACGCAAGGCCCTCTGTGCACGGGCGATGCTCTAACCACTGAGCACACCAGCCAGGGCAGGAGGCTAAGCCT
The DNA here is from genome assembly GCA_036010255.1 of Myotis pilosus. Lineage (NCBI taxonomy): Eukaryota > Metazoa > Chordata > Mammalia > Chiroptera > Vespertilionidae > Myotis > Myotis pilosus. The sequence continues at coordinate 6,977,891 of JASKON010000032.1, read as the reverse complement.
TGAAGGAATCTCACACGGAGGGTGGGCCAATGGGAGCTGCAGGCTCACAATGCCGGCCCCGCGGCACCTGCTGGCAGTGCGCTGGGAGACATGGGCGAGCCAGGCAGCGATGACTTCCGACCTCCGACCTCCGACCTCCGACCTCCGGGGTCTGTGACTCACGGGACAGGGACGTGCACCCGCCGCCACGCACATGAGCCCAACGCTCCGGGTTTCAGATGAAGAGGCCCAGGGGAGGTTTCTCCAAGAAAGTAATTTTAGGCTGAGATTCAACGGTAGAAATTATGGGGCGAAGGGGACTGAGGGTCAGGGTTCGAGAGTGTCCCGGATGCATGAGGGAAACTGGACATGCCGGTGGAGAAAGAACGGAGGCCCCTGAGACTCGGGGCCGCGCCTGCCCACCCCCTGGGGCGCCGGGAAGGCCGAGAGTTAGCCACGAGCATGGAAACAGCCACAGGGCTCTTCGTATGCCCGGGTACAACCACCCACTTGTAGATGGGGAAACTGAGGCGAAGCCTGACCAGCCGTCCGTCTGCACTTGTCCCGCCTCTACTGCCCCCGCGAGAAGCGGCTCCCGGGACACGGAGGAAGACGGGGGGGGGGGGGGGCGGCGGGAAAACCCCGGGCAGCTCAGACCCGACGTGATGAACCGAGTCCCCGAGGTCAGAGGGCCGGGCGACGTCAGGCTGTAGGGCCTGAGGTCATGACAACGGCGATGGTCGTAGGGACCTCTGGAGGCGGCAAGGGGCCTGCATCCAGCACCGGGGGGAGGGGGGGGACGGCGCAGGCCCGGGGAGGGGCCGCCAGGCGGCCGGGGGAGGCACACGCGTCGGGAGTGGGCGCCGCGCCGGGCCCAGGCCGCGGGCCGTGCACATAAATGCCAGGGCGGCGGCTGAGAAATGCAGTGACGTGGTCACACCGCAGGGCCGCGGCCGGACCCTCATCGCCATCCCCCTGAGCTCTAATTCCGCTGCCCGCTCCTGCCTCCCAGGGGTCCATCCTCAGGGACCGCCCCGCAGCCCCCGTCGGACAGCGGCTCCCCGGCCCACAAAGCCCACGGCTGCTTCATTCATTCCCAACGGCAAACCGGAGCTCCCGGCGGCCCCCTCCTCTGTCCGCGAGTCAGCGCGGGGCCTGCTCTTTCCCTTCTAGAACCTTCTTTCCCTCGGGTCTGTGTCTCTGTGGGTGTTAAAGGTCACCGGCCAGCTTTGGAAGTAGTTAAATGTCCGCCTCCACTCCGGCTCTGGCCTGGACACCGGAGCGCACGCGGTCAGGTCATCCCTCATCCGGGCAGAGAGGCGACGGGGAAAAGGAGTAACTGTCCCTTTCCAGAGCTGGGGTTGGACAGACTTACACGTCCCCCCTCCCGCCACCCGCTCAGCACCCCAGCAGATCCGTCCTTCCTGTCGCCTGGCCGACAGCCACAACCTCCGGCTCCCGGGTGCTGGGTGGTGGGCGGAGAGCCCCCCCCCCCCACTCTCCCTCGCAGACTCCCGCCTGCGCCCTGGCACGCACCTGCCCCACCTTCTCTCCACTTCTAGAACCTTTTCCCTGAACTGGGCGAACGCTCTGGGCACCAGCTTTTCCGCCCCCACCTCGTCTTGTCCTCACTTGTCACACAGGTTCTTTCAACCTGTCGGTGCGGGTCTCACCTCTCAGGGAGCGCGGCTTCCCAGCACTCGGTCCCCGAGGGAGCTGTCCTCGCAGCCTCTGTTCCCGCCTCCGCCCGTGCAGAGCCTTGCACAACTGAACTTTGAGACCATTTCTGCCTCCGGGGGCCTCGCCGGCAGCACGGCTGTGGATTGTGGTCACGACCTGAGGACGCAGCCAGCGCGCCCTCCTCTCTGGAAAGGGCCGGCCACACATGGAGCTGCTCCCAGGAGGGTGCGGGCACAGAGTTTCCTGCGTCTCGGCGCCCGCCGCCTGCGGAGGCCACCGGCAGAGCTGGTGACAGACAGACCCTCGCGTTTCAAAATGGGGAGAAAGGCTGCCATCAGACTCAAGCCGAGCCCTCCCCCCCAAACCCTAACATCCCAGCTGCCGCGAGCGCACCCGCCCCACCGCGTTCCTATGGCCAATCACGCCGCACGCCGCGAGCCGGCTCTCTGGCACCGATGTCGCGTTTCCCTGAAGAATCCCCCAGAAACATCATCCCCGTGACTCCCACCCCCAAGGCACAGGCGGGAACCAGGAGGAGGGGACAGCGAGGGAGACGCGAGCCCAGAGTCGGGCTGCCCTGCCGTGAGCTGAACGAGGCTGCCGCCTGGAATGTATCGAATCTGCTCACATCCAGGACGGAGAAACGCCGGCCGGAGCGGGCGGCCGGATGGATGTCAGCTTGTCCGAGAGGACGGCTGCCGGAAGTGCTTCCGAAAGTCCTTCTGGTAGGAAACATCCCACCCAACGCGCAGGTCACGGAGGAGCGCGTCCCCCGGCAGCCCCGCCCCGCAGCCTGGGCCCGAGCACTCAGCCCCGCGCAGGCGGGCATCCAGGCGGGCATCCAGGCGGGCATCGCTCAGCAGCTCAGCCAGGGGCGTGTCCACACGTCCACCTCCAAGTAACAGGGTCTCCCCCGCTGGAGCTTAGGGACAGGTCGCCGGGTGCGGTTACGGCCTAACCGCCGGGTATTCAGTTCCCAGTGGCTGCAAGAAAGCCGGGGCCTCAGTCCCTCATAAAATGGGGGCAAGGGAACGCCGGCAGGCTAGCAACTCCCCCCATTCTCCTTTCAGGGCACTGGGAGGCCGCGGCCGGCCGTCTGCGTTTGCTCGCCCGACTCTTACGGTTCAAGGGGATGCTTCCTGGGGGGCCGACTCGGGGTCTCCAAGGTCAAAGTGCAAAGCAAGTTGACGGGAAGGAAACCAGTGCTCCTGGATCTGCGTCTCGGGGGACAGGGCGGAATAAAGGCAGCCTGAGAGCGGGACACGGAGATGCCAAACACCCTACGCCCCCCCCCGACCCCCCAGCCCGTGTCTGACCTCTCCCGCTCGGGTCTCATCTCGGGGGCGGGGGGGGGTCGGCAGGACCCTGGCGCTGTGGAACACAAGCGCTCCCCAACTCCCCAAGGTTGAGACACACCCCTTTCCCACTGAGTTTGAACCCACGATCTTACAGGAAGAGCCTTTTATTTCATTCGGTTCCCAGGCCGACTCCTAAAACAGTCTACAGAACGCACACCTAGAATATACCCCACACCTAGCGACAACTCTGCGCAGAATCGTTTCATCTGCCGCCACCGCCGCCTGGGTGACATGGCCGCGCTGGGGCCGCATGCGGACGCCCGGCCTGCTGTGCGGGACACGCCGTCCTGACGGGAGAATGCGCTCACGCCTGCGCTCTGAGGGGCGGCGGGAGTGGAAATGCCACAGGGACAGGCTCTTGCTGTGGGCAGGCCCGCTGTCGGTCCTTCTCGCCCCCCTGCCGCCCCAACAGAGGCTCATCCGCAAATATTGTTGAATTAAACTCTGTTCCTCACTGATCTGTTCCGTGGACACTCAGAGCACCTGCTCAGCATACGGACCCGCTGGCAGAGGGAGCGTCCTGGGCTGAGTTCCAGTCCGTGGGGAAGTCAGAGTAACAGGGACCGTGACCAGGACTCACTAGGACCGGCCCCACCCGGGGAGACGGCACCGAGCCTGATGCCCAGGCCCTCCAAGATGGGGACGGTCCCCTGCGTGGTCCAGGCGACCAGAGATGCCGGGGAAGGACCCAACGCCAGGCGTATGGCCACCAAACCCAAGGGCATGGCCACGCTCAGCGACACCACAACCGCTCGTGACGGTTCGGTTCTGACCGGCGCAGGATTCCTATTTGCCTATCGATTCAAAACTGGAAGCGTCCGGCGTGTCTACGGGAGGTGTGCTTCTAGAAGCCTCTGAAAACCACAGAACTGTCAGCACCACCACAATGCAGGCGTCGGATGCGGCCACGCGGGAGGCGCAGCGGGCAGGGCGGGGCGGGGCCTTTACCTGCGGGCTTCCGCATTTGACAAGAATCCTCCTGTGCGGCCCAACTTTTGAGCCTCTGAGGGGGGAACGGAGGGGAACTCCTTTTCCTGATGTGAAAACAGTAGCTTAGAGAGGTGGCCCCAGATGCACAGGTCCGGCAGGCGGCAGCGAAGGGCGGGGGCCCTGATCTCTGGTGAGTGGCCTGGCGCTGCTCCCTTCATTGGCGGCTTCCCTGATGCAAACCACAGGTTGCCACCCCTTTTCTTGTGCTGGATGCCGACCTCACAGCCAGCTCAGCACCTGGCCGGGCCCGGAGTCATTCCTCGCTTTCCCCAGTGCGCAAACCTCTCCCGTCAGCACAGAGCCACCGCCACACGGTGCCAGGTCATTCACATCAACTCCCGCAGCAAGTCGCGAACACACCTCCAGGCCACGAGCACACGCTGGGAAACTCGCACGCACGTGTTCCTTCAGGAAGAATCTCACCTCCCGCCAGCGACAGGAAGCCGGGAGGAAGAAGCCAGCGACTTCACAGTCCACAGGCCGCCAGGCTCCTCCTGCGTGCTTCTTACCTTAAAACAGCGGTTCTCAACCTGTGGGTCGTGACCTCTTTGGCGGCCGAACGACCCTTTCACAGGGGTCGCCTAAGACCATCCTGCATATCAGATATTTACATGACGATTCATAACAGCGGCAACATGACAGTTATGAAGTAGCAACAAAAATAATTTTATGGTTGGGTCACAGCATGAGGAACTGTATTTAAAGGGCCATAAGGTTGAGAACCACTTCCTTAAAACAATATAACACAGCGGTTCTCAACCTTGGCTGCACATTAGAATCACCTGGGGATCTTTTTAAAATCCTGATTTCCGGGCCTCATCGTCCGGAAATTCTGTTTCTTTGTTATGGGGTGGGGCTACAACATGAGTAACAAAGAAACAGAATTTCTGGAGGATGAGGCCTGGAAATCAGGATTTTAAAAAGATCCCCAGGGGATTCTAATGTGCAGCCAAGGTTGAGAACCACTGATCTAACACCACACGGGAAATCAAAATCCTTTGCCTAATCTTCCCCAGCCGCGTGGCCTAGAGGCGAGCCAGCTCGCCCTGTGTGACCAATACGGCAGGAACAACAGCCGGGCAGACGTCCACCCTCCAGGCAGAAGCCGCGCCTGTATTTGAAACGTCTATGAAACGTTTAAGACGGACTCTATACAGTGCCACCGAGAAACAAACATAAAAACAGAGGCTCTCAACTCCCACAAGAGCAGACACCACACGGGCCGCGTCCTCGAACTGCAGCGCCACCAATCCATCCGCACGAGCACTCAACCAACAGCCACTTGGAAGTGAAGACCCTCCGGCCCCTTTGCCGTTAAGAACAAACAGCCCCTCCCAGACAGAGGCTGCGAGACAGGGACGGAGGGAAGAGCACTGGGGGTGTTGAACTGACGCTCAGCAGAGACAGTTTAATTACAATTATTAAAAAGGTTACTTAAGCAACATCGTAAAACACAGAGGCTCCTGGACAGCAGGCCAGAAACAGAGCCCTCCCCGGAAGGCGCCGTGGCCACCGGCTCCCCTCGCACCGCCCCCCCCCCCCCCGCCGCCCTCCGCACCCCAGCTGCACCTTTTAAGATGATGACGACGAACTTTAACTCTCTTCTTAATCTTCTATTTATTTTATCATTTTAAATATTTTTACGGATGTCAGAGAGGAGAGGGGGGGGGAGAGAGAGAGAGAGAGAGAGAGAGAGAGAGAGAGAGAGAGAAATATCAATGACAAGAGAGAATCACTGATCGGCTGCCTCCTGCATGCCTGCTACTGGGGATGGAGCCCAGAACCCGGACATGTGCCCTGAGGGGGAATCGAACCGTGACCTCCTGGTTTGTAGGTCGACGCTCACCCGCTGAGCCACGTGGCCGGGCCGCTCTCTTTTTCATATTCTGGCTTCCTGAGCAGATCTGCAGCTGCCTTGCTCAGTGGCAGCTACTCAATAAATACAGGGGGTCCCCAAAAAACGTACGCACACTGTAACAGCTGATAGCTCCATTTTGAAAATTAAATGTATTTTAACAAGCACTGCCTTTATAAATATTCAAAGCATGTGTATACTTTTTGGGGACACCCTATATTCATAGAATAAATGAACTTAAAAACATACATTTTTATATATCCATATCTATGGGTTGGCTAAATACTTAACACAATGGAATATTATATAGGCATTTTAAATGGTGAAACACAACCACATGTATTCACGTGGAAACATTTTTCATGACCTCATAGTTAACTCAGATTACAACACAGTTTACATAGAAGAAACACGTGGTTTTTCCCCTGTCCTCTCTCCTGCACACATACAATGTTTAAAAGTCTGTTTACCCCTGGCTGGTTTGGCTCAGTAGATAGAGCATCGGCCTACCGACTGAAGGGTCCCAAGTTTGATTCCTGTCAGGGGCACATGCCCAAGTTTCGGACTCGATCCCTAGTAGGGGGTGTGCAGGAGGCAGCCAATCAATGATTCTCTCTCATCATTGATGTTTCTATCCCTCTCTCCCTCTCCCTTCCTCTCTGAAACCAATAAAAATATATTTTTTAAAGAAGTCTGTTTGCAAATGACAGTAAAAAGAACTATTTACGATCATGGAGTAACTTGCTATATGTCTATGATATGAGAAAAGAGGAACTTTTTTCCCGACCATCCATTAACTGGCTTTTGCTTCAAAGTCGGGTAAGTGCTGCCAGGCTCACTGCCCGGCGTCCGTGGGCAGTGACCGCAGTCCCTGGCATCCCTGCCCGAGCGGGCGGCCGTTCTCCACCTGGCCCACTGTCCACGATCCCGGCCAGCCGTCCGCCTGAGATTCAACCGGGAACCAAAGCAGCTCTTCACCTGTCAGCGTCTGTGCCTCCCGCGCGGGCACCTAAGGACGCTCCCCCTGTCCCACCCTCCGGTTGGGAGTGCGGACGGCCCGCCACAAGGAAGCGGATTCCTAGCGGTTCGGGCACCAGCAAGTTTTCAGCGCCCGAAAGGGGATCTACCCCATCTACCTCCCTGCGCAGCCCACAACACAGCCGAGGGCAGACCCCGGGAGTCCACACTCAACGTTCGGGTCTGGAAAGAGGAGGGAACAAACCTCTTCACCTGGCAGGACAGCGCCTGGGTCCCGAGCAGGTCCGGCCACACACGGTCCCTCGGCAGAGGAGGCAGGGCCCGGGGCCGCGGCCCGGGCAGCGGGCAGGCGAAGGAGGAAATGGTTCCGAGGCGTCCTCTGGATTCTCCCCAGCGCGCGGCTCGCCACCTTGGAGGAGGAATGTCACCCTGACCCGCTTCTTCAAAGGCAACGGGGTGGCAGGGTCGCTCCCAGGAATCCCTGGGCCCCTCCCCCAGCCCGCACCCCCCACCCCCCACCCCTGCCCGAGCAGCCTCGGGATTGGAGGGGGCCCTCTGGTTTGGGGAGGGGGCTGGGGCTGGGGTGAGCGCGACACCCCGAGGTCCCCGGGCGCCCCGTGAAACCCGCGACGTGAGACAACCACGGACTTTTCTTTAAAGGGACCTTGGCATCGGGGGCCGCCTCCCTCCTGGAAACTCGGAAAAGCGAGGCAAGCCGGGGCGTGCATTAGTCCCCTTCGGTTCGGGGAGCGCGTGGGGAGCCCCGACCCTCCCCTTTCGCCAGCACCGCCTGGCGCCCCCGGAGCCGCGCAGCCGGGGCCGGGAGACGTGGGCGCGGACGCCTTGCCCGGCCCGGGCTCCGGGGGTGTCCCGCGGCGGAGGCTGCCCGGGTCTCGCCGCCCGGCCGGGGCGCCCGCTGCGCCGGGGCAAGTGGGACGGCTGCTCCGAGGGCCAGGGCCACGCACCAACCCGCCCGCCGGCTGCCGGCTGCCTGCTGCGCGCGGCCCTGAGGGTCGGGCCGTCGGGGCCTCGGGCTCGCAGCTTCGGGGACCCCGGGACCTCGGGAAACGCCCCCTCCCGTCGGTGACGCCCAGTCTCCACCGGGCCAAGTGGAGAGCGCGCCCGACGCCCCGCCCGGTGGGCCTTCCCTCCGGGAACCACCGAAGGACCGGGGTCCCTGAGGTCCCGGCCTCGACCTCCGCGCGCCCCCAGCCCCAGGGGAGCCCTGGACGCCGGGGTCCGGAGGGAGGCGGGGCGGGGGGCGGCCCCGGGCTCCCCGGCACAAACCCGCGCCCCCGGGCCCCGCGCATGCGCCGCCGGCCCGGCCCCTCCCCCGTCGCCGCCGCTCCGGGTCCCGGGTCGGGGAGGCCCCGCGCGCACACCCCGCGCGCGCCCGTGCACCCGCGAGCACCTGGGGCCGGGTCCGCCGCCTGCGGGTCTGCGGCGAGCGCGCCAGGGAGGCGGCACCGGGCCCGGCGCTAGCGGCCGCCTCCGCCCCCGCCGCCCGCCGCCCCTGCCGTGGGGCCGCCGCGTCCCCAGCCCATGCCCGGCGCCGCCTCCCGCGCCTGTGCCAGCCGCGCCCCCGCGGCACGCGCCGCCCCTCGGCCTCCCGGCCCGGCCCGCAGCGCCCGCGGCTCGCGCGGTGGCGGCCCGGAAGCCCCGCCCCGGCCCCGCTCCGACCCCGGCCCGCCCCCGCCCTCCGGACCCGCCCCCGGGCCCCCGACCGCGGCCCCGCGGGACACACCCCCCGGATGGCGGCGCCCGATTGGCTCCCACGAGGCGGGGCGGGGCCGCTCTCGGGGGCTCTCCCCCCTCCCGCGACCCCGGTGCCCCTGGTGGCTGCACCGGAGGGGAAACTGAGGCGGGGTCGGGGAGACGGCAAGGTCATCGGGGCGGCGAGTACGCGCCGCGATGGGACATCGCGTGCAGCTGCCTCGGCGCGAGTCCCACCCGCGCACCCGGAGGGGCTGGAGTCCAGGCTGGCGCGGCCCCACCTTCCTGGGGGGCCGCTCTAGACCCCGGCCGAGGCGCCGTGCCCTCGAGTTTCGGGGGTTCGCGGGGTGCGGGGCGGGCGGGGAAGGACCTTGTCCCCGGGGCCCCAGGATGAAAACGTAGGAAAGAGGGAAGCGAGCCGGACCCGCGTCAACAGGTGGAGGTGGAGGTGGTGGCGGTGCCGGGCGGTGGGCGAGGGGCCGAGGTGGGTGCAGGGCGACGGGGCGCGGGGACGCGCTGTCAACTAGAGCCGCGCCCGCTCCCCGGGGCGTCCGGTGCGGGGCTGCCTTTGCCCAGCCGAGGCGCCGGGCCTGTGCCGCGCAGGGGGAGGTCGCGGCCGCCGCCCCCGGGGGGAGAAGAGGGGGTGCACAGCGGCTTTGTCCGCGCAGCGACCCGGAGCCCCCGCGCATTCGGAAACGTATGCTCCTGCTGACCTGCTCCCGCTCCCCCCTCGCTGTTCTATTTGCAGCGGCCAGCCCCCCGGGAAGACCGACTCCCTCTAAAAAGTCCTGCACTGGCAGGGTCCCTGGCCAGCTGGCCGCCTGCCCTTCCCGGGTGCCTGAACCTCCTCCTGTGAACTTTGCCCCCACCCCGCCCCCGCAGACACCCACAGAACCTACCCACGCCCACACTGACAAGCCCAACGCTTATTGCGCTTGCCAATGTTTATATTAAGTCTCCGAGTTTACAAAGTGAGCTGTGGACATGACATCCTGGATCTGGTGCAGGTGGGGGGCCCCCAGTGTTACTGATTTACCCACGGAGGGGCCCAGGGTGCTGGGCGGGTGAACATAGCCGCCAAGGAGCTGCCTGCCACACCCAGGCTCAGATCCCAGGCTGGGGCCCTGAGTCCAACACAGGGGTGTTGGCGCCTTTTCCCAGATGCACCGCGATGGCCATGATCCCAGTCCAGCCGGCAGCTGGAGGGACCTGGCGGACATGGTTCCGACGTCCGGAACCAGCTGGCCAGGGTTCAGCAGGCTGGTGGGCGCCCCCAGCAGACAGAGGGCCGATGTTCCTGTGTACCAGGGGCTCCCCGGCTGTCAGGGAGTGAACACGCGTTGTTCGTGCATGTGTTGAACTTTGTCACTTTTGAATAAATGCTCAGCCCGCCCCCCCCCCCCCGCTCCCCCAGGTAGAAAGTGGAGGGAAGGGCAAGCCTTCTCTCGTGGGAGAATCCTGGCCAGAAACGGCTCCATCCCTGCCGCCCTGGGACTGCGGGTCCCGTTTGCCACGCGGACCTGCCACACAGTCTGCCCAGGAGAAAGTGGCACAAAGGACACCCACCCTGCCCCCAGCTCCTGGGAGGCCACCCCCCCCCCGGCCTCCCCTAGCGTTGATGGGTGCGGGCAGCGCAGCAGAGCAGGGACCAGGCGGAGTGTCCCCATAACTTCCGGGAAAAATCAGCGCCCTTGACAGCCGGTCTGCGCAGCACCTGTTCCTTTCCGAGCCTCCGTGAGTCCCGGGCGCGTCTGGGCCCACGGGCCTGAGTCCACGGCTTCCACTTACTCCGTGCCGTGCTGTTTCAGGCCCCGTTCCACGTTTTCTTTCTTCTCTTTTAATAAATTTTTATTATATTTTGATTTCAGAGAGGGAGGGAGAGAGAGGATCACTGATTGGCTGCCTCCTGCAAGACCACCTCAGAGGGGTCCAGACCGCAACCCAGGCCTGTGCCCTGATGGGGAATCGAACCGTGACCTCCTGGTTCCTAGGTCGATGCTCAACCCCTGAGCCACGCCGGCCGGGCCCATTTCACACTTTCTACTCCTGAGGGTGTTCGCACAGATCATGAGTCATGTGCCTGTATTCCCAGAGGGCGGCTGGGGGGGAGGGCCCTGCTGCCAGGGGTGCGGGCAGGTCTGCGGAGCCCCTGCCCTGCTGAGCCACCCCTGTATGTACCGACCTGCCCAGTCCCACCCAGCCCCCCCCCCCCGGCCCCCCAGGGAGAATCAGGAAGAGGGGGGACACTCAGAGGAGCCCGGAAGGGGAGGGGCCTGCCACTTGACACTAGGCAGCAGGGGAGACCCCAACCTGCAAGCAGGGGGTGTCAGCCACCTGTGCTCAGAGTGTGAACCGGCTGCTGACCCCGAGCCTCCGGGGGAGGTGTCTCCGGGACCTGGGAGCCCCGAAGCCCGTCTGTGTGCCTGGCTGAGGCAAGCCTGTTCCAGGAACACCCAAGGCCTCCGCCGGCTGCTTGTTTGAAATGGAGGGGGTGCCCCCGGGGTCACCAGCCGGGCAGTGGCCTCTGCTCCCTGGAAGTGTGCCCTCAGGCCGGGGGTGGAAGTCCACAGGGGCAGGGGACACGGCGGAAAAGGGACAGTGCACAGTGGGCAGGTCCAGAGCTGCTCCCTGGCCACGCCGGACCTCGCCGGGGGCCGAGCCTGGGCACGTGTGTGGCGACATCCTGGTCCTGCGGGGGTCCGGGGGTCTGGGTAGCGAAGTCTTGTCACTTTCCATGGAGCTCACAGCTGTCCCACAAGGCAGCTGGTTAATCCCCATTTTACAGGCGAAGAAACAAAGTCATGTCGTGGCCTGAGGTGTCCCAGCGGGATCAGGACTGGACTCCCAGCGTCCAACCCCCCACCCCCATTTCCACTGGCCACAGGGTACCCCCGGGGTCGCCGTCTGGTCCGGAGGCTCAGCTGTCCCGGCCTGAGCCCCGAGGTCTCTGGCAGACCAGGAGCGTAGTGCTGAGGTCAGTCTTGGCCCTGCCTCTGAGGGGGAGGGGGTAGCAGGTGCAGAAGCCTGTGGCCTGAAGGAGGGGCCACGCTCCAGGGCAGGGAGAGGGCGGTAGGCAGGGGGAGGGCCAGGCAGCAATGGGTGGCCTGCGGGGAGGGTGTCGTGGCTCCATCAGATCGCAGCAAAGACTAAGCAAAGCCTACGTGATGCACGTTAGCTAGTCATTACTGAAGCGGGGGTGGCTGTGGGAAAGCCACGAGCCCATTCCAGGTCTGCGGGGTCTGGAACTTTCTGCAGGCCCAGCAATTGCTACTGTCATACACCCCCCCCCCCTTTTTAAAATATTTTTATTGATTTCAGAGAGAAAGGGAGAGGGAGGGAGAGGCAGAAACATCAGTGATGAGAGAATCACGGATCGGCTGCCTCCTGCACGCCCCCTACTGAGGATCGAGCCCACAACCGGGGCCTGCGCCCTAACCCGGAATTGGACGCTGATCCCCTGCTTCACGGGCTGACGCCCACCCACTGAGCCAGCTGGTTGGATGCGAGAACTTCTTGGAGAGTTTTCTGTGAGCTTCATGTAGGTGATTCAAGAAATAGCCTTTCTCCCTCTGCGCCTTTTGCTGCTGAAAGTGCCTTTTCTGAATAAAAGTGCCGCAGCCGCAGAAGTGCTGGCGACAGTTGTGGGGGTCGGTGGGCTTCGAATGGAGACCCCTTGTCAGTGCTGTTTCTAAAGCCACCGCCCAGCGCCCGCTGGCCCAGCCCGGCTGCTGAGCGCGTGGCCGTGGCGGGGCCTCCTGGCCGCCCCCAGCTCCTTGGCCGCTCTGCCTCCCGGTCCTGCTCCCGCTGTTTACCTTCCAGCAACACTGGGCTCGTGCTGAGACCTGCCGGTGGCGCACAAACCCTGCCCCAGCGAGGGCCCGGTCTTCATGTGCCCATCGAGGGAGCCGGGTGTGGGCAGCCGCCTGGGGGCCGCAGTGGTCACACCCACTCGGGGTCCTGGCTCGCGGGCCACTGGGCCCCCCTCACAGCCTAGCCCGGGAGCAGGTTCCCCGGGCCTGGGAGCCAGGGTGGGCAGGGGTGGGAGCGGGCGGGGCCCACGCTGATTCTGGAGAAGGCGATCCACACAGGCGCCCTCGGAAGGTGACCTGGGACAGGAGCACACGGGGCTGCTCCATGGCAGGTGGGGAAGACGGGCGGGGGGACCGTGAGCCTGTCACTTCCCTCTCCGGGTGGAGGCATGAGGTTAAATCAGTGGTTCTCAACCTTCTGGCCCTTTAAATACAGTTCCTCATGTGGTGACCCAACCATAAAATTATTTTCGTGGCTACTTCATCACTGTCATGTTGCTACTGTTATGAATCGTCATGTAAATATCTGATATGCAGGATGGTCTTAGGCGATCCCCCCCCCCGCCGCTCCGCCACCCCCTCACACTGGGGATTGAGTCCGCAACCTGGGCATTGAGCCCGAAACCTGACAGAGAATTGAACCGTGACCTCCTGGTTCAAGGCTAATGCTCACCCACTGAGCCACGCCGGCGGGGCTGAGTTTAACTTTAAAACACCTCCCCCCTGCCCCCCAAAACAATCTCCAATCAAGTGATGGCTAAGTAGGTGCCAAGGACTGAGCTGGTGTTTTCCAAGCGTGACCCCCACTGCACCGCCCAGCCAGCCGCCCAGCGCTGACTCGCCCGGGACTGCAAGGCAGGCTCTGCACCCCTGTTCCCACTTCCCTGGTGTGGCCTTCGGGGCCGCCTGCCTAATACGAAGCAGAGTCCCCCATAAAGGCCTCAGACCTCGGCTTCTGTCCTCCCAAGCCTCTCCCCCACCCCCCTGCCCCCGCTACCCCCCTCCAGGTAAAGGCCTAGAGAGGCAAAGACCCTCAGGGCAGACACGGGCTCCTGCACCTCCCTGGGAACCAGGCCCACAGGTTCCCCACGACCCTGGCGACTCTTCGGGGCTTGAACATGATTTTAAAATGATTTTCAAATCCCAAAGTGCACTTGTTTGGAGAGAGAGTCGGTCCAGATGACCAGACTCACACTGCCGGGCGGCGGGCCTGCTATCCACTCACTGGTCCAGTCACTCTCCACGCACTGACTTATGTCCAGGTTCGGATGTTAAACAGCTCAGAGTCTTGACCCCTCGTCCCTCCTACTCCGAGGGTCCCCCCTCGCCTGGCACAGGGATTTTGGAGCACAGCCCCCTGCCCCCTGGTTTAAGGGAGAGGAAAGAGGTCCCTGCCTGCTTCCTGGGCAGAGGGTCGGTGCCTGGAGCTCCCGCTGGCGTGGCTGCCTGTGCGGGGCGCTGTGTGGGCACTGTTCAGCCCCAGGCAGCCTGCAGGCAGCGCGCCTCTCCCTGCTCCCGGCTGTGGAAACTGAGGCTGGAGGCTGGCCCGTGGCGCTGGGCCACATACCGGGAGCCACAGGCCAGGCCCGGTGCCCAACGGCCTGGCTCAGGCGTCCGCCCTTTCTGCGCGGTGCCCATCGCTCCTCCCGGGCTCTGCGACCTTGGGCCGTCCCGACCGCCCTGTGTCCTTTCCGACTGTAAGCTGAGAGGCGGGATGGCTGGTCTCCGGCGTCCCCCTGCCAGCTCGGACTCTGAGTTGTGCCGGGGGTGTGCCTGTGACATGCCCCAGAGCCGCTGCCAGGGCTGGGCACAGACACGTGACCCGCTGAGCTCTAGTGAGTGACGCTCTCGTCCCGTGCTCCGGCGCCGGGGGTGCGGCGGGCCTGGCATCGCCTCCCAGCTCGCGGCCTCTGGGCATCAGCTCCCTCTGGGCCGGGCCTCCCAGGCCACGCAGGTCAGCTGAAGGTCACCCAGCAGGGCCTCTGCGTGCAGCAGGCAGATGGCCCCGCGTCTGCGGGGGGGAGACCGAGCCGGCCTTCCCGCCCTCCCGCTGGCTCTCCCAGGGCTTCCCGGTCCCACCCACGGCTCTGCTCTAAAAATACCTCGGCCTCTCCCTGGGAGCCAGCGGAGGTGAGCGATCCGCCCACCCGTCTGAGGGAGACAGATCCACGGAACCCGGGTTGGCTGCCCGCGGCCTCCACTCGCGCACCGAGAGGCTAGGGAGGCAGAAGGCGGGGTCCTGGGGTCCCAGTCAGAACGGGGCCTCCTGGCGTAGGCGCTTCTGGTCCCTGCAGGACCTGAGGCCCAACCGGAACTTTCTGGGCTGGGGGTCCTGAAGGGCAGGGCCTGTGGGGTCCTCTCCGGACCCCGGGGGCAGGCACAGGCCCTGCCAGGAAGACCCCGGAGGCCACGTGGGCTCCCTGCCGGCCCCACAGCTCCGACTCCGGCTCTGCAGGGAACTTGGCCGATGTCAATACTTGTCCGTTCGTATAGAAACCGCAGTCGTCAGCCTTCAGACGCCAGCACAGGTCACAGGTGTGCAAATGCGCTTAGTGTGCAAAGCCCCCTCAGTGTTTAAAACATTCGCGTGAAATCTCTCCCGTGTCAGGTTTGCTAGCGGGCTGCTGGAGTCGCGCGTCTGCTGCTACGGCCGATCCTTTCCCTCCGTGTCCGCGGAGACAATTGAGCCTCCCGCGCGGAGGGGGAGGGGTGGTTCAAGCGTGGTTTCGGTCATGGCCCCGAATTCAGCAGCTGGATGCTCCCTTCCTTCTTGAACATACGTGTTATTGTCGTGTGCTCACGTGAGATAAAAGTCACCCTCCTAAAGGGCCCGTCGCCCTCTTCGGCACATCTCTCCGTCACAGAGGCCCCCTCCACACCGGCCCGGCTGCTCCGAACGGTGCATCCCCGCGGGCGTGGGCCCAGCCACGATCTCCCACCCTGACCTGCAGGGGCTTCCTGGGGTCCCGGGAGGCTCCTGGGGCCGCACCGAGACAGCCATCTCCAGGGAGGAGTCCACTGCGCAGGGAGGACGGAGGACGGAGAGAACCAGCCCGGCTGGCCCAGCTGCTCCCGCTGCTGCCCCCTGGCTCACCGCTGCCCCCTGGCTCACTGCAGTCTCTGCAGCACCTTCCTGCCCCGGCCGAGAGCTGTGGGCAGTGGCGATGCTTCGGGAACCTCCCCTGGCCGTGGCCAACGGAGCTGAGGAGGGACTGACCGCTTAGATCAGTGGCCGGACACCAGCCATCTGCCTGTCGCCCTCCCTGGTGCCCGCCCACTCGGAGAGCGCCCGGCACAGCCTGGGAGTGGGCGTGGGAGGGCACGAGGTGTCCAGGCCCCTCGGCCGCACAAGGCTTTCTCTTGGTTTAACCGGTTTACAAGAAAGGGTTTCCTTCAGCGCCGAGCCCTCCCACGTCACAGGGCATGGCGGGCCTGAATGCACCCTCGTGGGACAGCGAGTCACCCAATGGCCGGCCACGGAGCAGAGACGGAACCACAGCTTCTCCATCGCTCTCTGCCAACAGACCTTGTGAGCGGCATTCATCTCAAACAGAAAGAGAACGCTGGTCTCAGAGGCTGTGACCTTGAGCGAGTCATGCCCACGGGTGAGGGTGGGCACAGCCAGCGCCAGGATGGGGGGCGGCCGCTGCCAGGGCTCAGCCTGCGCCCCGCCCCGGGCGCTGCCCAGAGCTAGTCCCCCGCTGCAGGTCCGGCCCTCGAGCGCACGAGAAGCTGGGGGCCGCCACCCATGGCTCTGCTTCCTCACCTAGAGGCAGGAGTGTGGGAGCCCCGGGTGCCAACAGCCCATCGCACGGGGAGTGGAGGCCGCGTCCCTGGCTTTCAGCTCGGGGCCGCACCTCCGCCGTGGGCAGGTGCATGCGTGTAAGAGCACGTGCGTGTGTGTGTGTGCATGTGTGTGCATGAGCAGGTACGCCTGTGTGCATGCATGTGACTGTCACCGGAGTCAGTGTGTGCAGGCATGCCCATGTGCGTGCACAGCTGCATGTTCATAAATGCATGTGCTCACATACGTGTGTTTGTATGTGCGTGCATGTCTGTGTGCCCGTGTGAGCATGCACTCCTGTCTCTGTGTGTACATATGCGATCTGTGTGCACACACATGTGAGTTTGTTCAGTCCTTGGCAGCCCAGAGGCAGCAGGAGAGAGAGAAGCAGTGCCGGCCGGACCTGCCCTCCTCCCACCCCATCTCCGACGCCCAAGGCCCTGGGACCCTGCACTCCACAAGGTCAAGGTCAGCAGGCTGGCGCTTCCCGGATGCCTGCCAGCACCTGTGACCTTTCCCCTGCTGGCCTCCAGCCTTTCCCCCCGCAGGGCGTCTCGCCGGGTGATGGCGCGGAGCCCGATCTCAGACCTGAGAGCCTGCGGCAGCGCCTGCAGCGGGAGCTCGTCTCACGGATGCGTCCCCACCCGAGGGTGACCGTGTGGTCTGCCCCAGGCCGGCCTCAGGCCCCCGTCCTGCTGCCCCAACATGGCCACTGCGCCTGGCCCTGCTGCCAGGCCCCAGACTCCCTCCTCGCAGGCCGCGGTGGCCGCGGCGCCGGTTCCTTGGACACTTGCTTCGCGGGGAACAAAGGCAGGATTGTACCCGTGAGAACCCGGCCCCCCAAGAGGCACAGAGGAGCGATGCCTCCCTCCCCCCCGCCCGCTCACAGGCCTGGGCTGCGGAGGTCGGAGGCGGCCTCAGAGGGCTGGGCAGGCGGCGTGGGTGGCCGGTCAGCACTGCCCGCAGGCTCCTGCTGACCCCGAGGTGGCTCCGGGGTGTCCGTTCGGTCCCTCGATGCCGAGACTGTGCCCTCGGCCTCACCTCTTCACTCGGGACACCGCCCTCTCCCGCCGCCTCCTCGCGGGGGGTGGCCTCCGTCCGGACTTCAGCGCTGTCCCCCGTGCTCCCGGCTCTGCTCCCGGTGCTCCAACTCCTGTGGCCCCTCCCCTGTCTGGCTCCACGAACCCCACAGGAGGCAATGCCTTCGGCCTGTGTGCAGCTGCCACCTCACAGGAACCCCCAAACTGCCCTGATGCCCCCCAGGCTCTCCATCTTGGCAGCGGCGCCACCTGCCAGCCACTTCTGTCCACGCTGGACACTGGGAGTTGACCTTGACACCCTCCCCATTGCCCTCCACACCCGTCACCTCCGAGAGCCCAGGTCCCCGGCCCCCTTGTGCTGTCACCTCCTCGCTGTACCCGTGAGGACAGCAGAGCCACCACCTGCTCCCCGAGCAGCTGCGCCCCGGCCCCTCACCCGCCTCTGAAGGCGCCTCCCGGAGCCTCCACGCGCTGCGGGAGGAGGTCTCTGGTCCTAAGGGTCTCCCAGGCCCCCGCAGGGGATCTGGAGGTCACCGAGCGCCCAGGGAGGAGGGAGGTGGAGGACCTTGGCCCTGACCCCGAGGAGAGCCAGGCCAGGGGTGGGTTCTGGGGGCCAGGGAGGGTCACTCTGTAGAAGGTGGGGGTGGGGAAGGCCCTGTGGGGACAAGAGGAGCAGACGCTGGGGTCCTGTGGGCGGTGGGACAGCGAGGGAAGCTGGGCCTGGTGGGGCGGGGACACCCAAAGCCACCGAGTGGCAGAGGCCGGTCTCGCCAGCAAAGGCCCAGGCAGGGCTGGGAGGAGCCCAGAGCGGGCTTCATAAGAAGCAGCTCGTCCCACCCTCCCCTGCCCTGCAGGTGCCAGTGACCCCACTCTGCAGGTGAGGAAACTGAGGCAGAGCGGCCGCACAGCTAGGATGGCGGAGCTGGGTTGGAACTGGGACTCAGGTCTAGAGGCCAGGTGCCCGAGCCCCCTGCAGTCCTACCCTCAGGGAGGGAGGGCGCCAGGGGCAGGGGGGGCGGGACCAGCCCACCCTGGTCAGGGTGCAGGGCAGGGCTGGAGGGGGTGGTGGTGGGAGGAGGAACTGAACTGGAGCTGGGGCCCCCCTGTGGGCTCACCTGGGGCCCCTGGAGCAGCAGGGCCTGGGCTGGGCTGGCATCAGCCCTCAGGGCCCAGGGAGACCCATGATCCAGGTGCCAGGCTGGAGGGGCTGTGGGAGCAGCAGGCCTGTGACGGTGGCCTGAAGTCACACCCGGGGGCCAAAGGCTTAAGCCCCCCTGCCAGGCCCGCAGTCTGGTCACCGGCCGCTTCCCACCGCACCCACCCGGGGAGCTGGGGGGGCCACGGGCTCCCCTCAGGAGCCACTCCACACCGGCCAGGCCTGGCGGTGGACAGCGTGGCTGCCGCGTGCAGATGGTTCGGCGTGGAGCAGGGACCTGGCTCCGGCCCCGTGGTTCCTGACCGTGGTGTGACCCTGGCCCAGACTTCAGACTCTTGGGCCAGGTCACACAGCCACCGAGCGTGGCCCTCGGCCTGGTGGCTCCAGGGGGCGGCACTGCCTGGGACACTATGCCTACAGGAGGGGTCCACGCCCCCGAGCGCCCAGGAGCCTGGCACCCAGTCAGGAGGCTGGTCCACGGTGCAGCCCCAGGACCGGGGACGTGCCTCCGGCCCTCGCCAGCCCCGCCCTTGAGAAGGTCACCAGCTTCCTGGGCTGGCCCTCCTCCGCGGCCCCACGGCGGGCACGGCTGGGCGACTGAGCTGGCCTGGGAGCTGGCCCGGCCGAACGTGGCGCTGGGCCGGGCGTGTGTCTGCATTGAGCCCTGGAACTGCAGCGTTTAGAGCGGAGGGCGCCTCCTCCTCCTTCTGTGACGATGCAGGGGCAGCACCCGCCTGAACGGGGCCCCGTGTCTTGTTCTCAGCATTGGTCTCAGGTTTGGGGCAGGGGAGCCCGGCTGGACCCACCCCAGCTGTAAATGTCACTCTGGGTCACCCTGGCACCCTCCCTGGCCTCAGTGTCTCATCTGCCTGGTGGGTGCTATCCAGTCTGCCCAGTGGGTGTTGTCCATGGACTGGCAGGGGGGAGGGGCAGGAAGGCCTGACAGCCAGCGCTTGGGGTGGTCAGGGGAGGCTCTGGAGGAGGGGCTGGTGCTGGGAGAGAAGGGGACATGGGGCAGGCTCGGGGGCTGAAGAAGACTCGGGCACCAGCAGGGCCGGGGACAGGGGGCGGGGGACAGCGGACATGGGCTCCTGGCCGGCCAGGGCCCACCTGTCCCCTCTGACTAAGGGTCTGCACCAGGAAACACAGGTCTTCGCCCACCTCCGGGCCATGGCTCACACTGTGTCCTCCACTGGGGATGTGCCTCTCTGCTTCCCCTTGATGAACTCCTATTCACCCTTCAAAGCCCAGCTCACACATTACCTCACTTGTCTGTCTGACAGAGGCTCAGAGCACCAGCTCTGTGCTGGGCACAGGGCACAAAGCGCCAGGGCTCCAGGCTGTGCCCCCAGCGGCACCTCCTCCTGCAGCTGCCACGCGACTGTCCCCTGTACAGTGCGGGTCTCACGCTGGCCGGGGCTCTCCTGGACGCGCTGGGTGTGGCGCTCATCGCGGCAGCACTGAGAGGCCGCACTGAAGGTGTGGGCGGGGCTCCGGGCACCTCCTGACCTTTCTCCTGGGGCGGTGGCCCAGGGTGCCCTGGACCCAGGAGCCGCACACTTGCTCTAGTCTGCGGGGTGGGGCAGGGCCCCACATCTGCCTCAGCCCCTGCCAGATGGGGCGTCAGAGCTCAGTGGGGGCAGCAGCGGGCACCCTGCTGGGAGGTGTGCAGGCTGAGGCCGCTGTGGGAGTCCAGGGTGCACAGCCTGCGGCTCCTCGGGTTGGGCCAGCGGCCTCCGCCCCGGCACTCGGCCTGGTGGGGAAGGGCGAGGTGCCTTGTTCCCGACACGGACCGCGTGGAGCTGGTATCCTGCTGCCCTTTGGCCCTGGGATGGGCACCGGGGAAGGTGTCCCCGTCCCGGGAGGGGCTGAGGAGGAGGCAGGGGCAGGAACCCGGCAGGCCCGGGCCCCGGTCACACCCGGCAGCTCTGTCCTGCTGGCCGGTCCAGCTCCCACCCCGGGCTGCCCTGTGCTGGGTCACAGTGTGCACCCACGGCCAGGGCTTCAGCCTGCGGCAGAGGCAACTGACGGCCTGGTTAGGACTGGTGGGGGAGGGGCGAGCCTCCTGCCGAGTGAGGGCGCCCGTGTCTGCGGCATCGGGGGAGCCAGCCTGAGCTGGGGGAGCAGGAGGGTCAGAGAGGAGAGCAGTCAGCAGAAATGGGGGGCAGAGTCCAGAGGACACCTTTGACCCAGCCATGCCTGACACTGGTCCGAGTCCTGGGGTTTTTGTTTTTGTTACATAAGCCGATACATTCCCTTCCGGGCCTCCGCGGGTTTGGCTTAGGTTTCCATCACCTGCCACAAAGCTTCCCAGTTCATCCTGAGACTGACACTGGGATCGGCCTGCCCTTTTGGGCGTGAGTGGCCCCTGGCGGCCACACAGGGCCTCTTGCCCTCCCAGCCCCTATGGCGCCCCCAACTCACACACACATACATCAGAGTGGGAGTGTGGGAGCGCCTCATTCCTCTCTGACTCCGTAGCTGGCAAACTCCTACTCATCCTACAAAACCCAACTCAGGGCTTGTCCCATGAAGCTCTCCAGGAACTCCTCCCCACACCGCCCTGCTGCGGGGGGTCCCCTCTCTCCTGATCTCTGCCTCCAGGCCCAGGCAGCCCACCCCAAACCCTACGGCACTGTCACTGCCCTCGGGCCCTGCCTCCAGCTGGAACGTGTGCAAGGATGAAGAGTTCTGATGCTGCGTATGTCCAGCCGACCCCACGGTGCTGGCCATCCTGTCCGGGGCCGGTCTGCAGTTGAGGCTGCTCAGGACTGTGCACTGCCCCCTCCACACCAGCCCGATGCCATAGCGCCCGAGGCCAGGGCTCGGGAAGGTCGAGGACAAGTGTGGGGGCAGAGAGGAAGGACCGCGCAGGAAGGAGGCGAGACCGGGCGCCGCGCTTGTGCAAGGGCCGGGGCCCCGGGCGCTCCAGAAGGGCTCCTTCCGGGCTGTGGGGCCTCGGGCAGGTTCTCGTCATTAAGATGGACAAAAAAGTGACCCCATGGGAGGGTGCGTGACATGACGCACCCACACAGTGGCTCATAGGAGCTGGGTGCGGCCAGTGGCAGGCCTGGGTGGAGGGGACGGGGAGAGGGGGCAGCAGGAGGGCCCAGCAGAGGCTGGGTGCCACATGCTCGCGGGGGGGTGGCCATGACCTCCAGTGGCTGCAAGTGACCCTGGAGCTGGGGGAGATGCAGTCGAGGCTGTGAACAGGTAAAGGGACCAAGGGGCGCCTGGCCTGGTCGCTCTGGGCGGTGGACCCTGCCAGGGCCGGTCCCGGCTGGCAGGACAGCGGCCTTGCTCAAGCCCAGGGGACCTGCAGGCCCGGGCCTCTCAGACACACTGCCCCACTGGGCCCTGACCTGCCGCCGGGCCCCTGGAGCAGCCGCGCCCACCTCTCCCCACACGCCCACTGGCTCCCTCAGAGCCGCTGGCAGCGGCCCCACCCACTGCAATGGGGCAATCTCACCTGCCGGGTGGCCTGCCCCTCACTGGGGCGCCGGCCAGCAGGCAGTGGCTCCCACGCCTACGTGTCCCCGGCTCTCGTCAGCTGTCAGGGGCGGCACCTGCCCAGCTGCCCTGGGGTATTTTCTATTTTACAGATGGAGAAGCTGAGGCTCAGGGGAAGAAGGGGTCACGTGGCCAGATGCCGCAGCGGGGGCCAGTGCGGACAGGCGTGACCGGATGACCAGTGGCAGGGACAGGGGCTGGCGGGCTTCCTGGGTGGCCGGAAGGGGGGATGCCCACGTGCCCCGGCACCCCTCCCCCACGGCCACTAAAGCACGGTTCCCCCCCCAAGGGTGCTGTGAGGGATGGAGGGCCCTGCGGTCCAGCCGCTGCTGCCCTTTTAGCGAGCGCCAGGCGCCATCTGGTGGCCACTCCCGGCCTCGCTGCAGAGGCCGCTCCAGAGCTGGGGCGCCCTGAGCCAGCAGCTGAAAGTGGTCCCTCCCTTTCGGATTCCCCCTCGCGTCCTGATGGAAACGGAGGCACACAGAGGGGGAGGCAGCTCCATGTCCCTGGGGGAGGCAGGGCCTGGACCGGGCTGGGCAGCCCATTTCCTCTCGGGTTGTGCTCAGGGCTCCAGCTGGGAGGCCCCACTCACGCGGCTGAGGGTGTGGGGTCCCCAAACCTGGCTCAGAGCTGCCGAGACCCCGCGGGAGACGGCCCCGAGTCACTGGGACCGGGCTCCTACCAGAGCCGTGCTCTGCCCCCCTGAGGCCCAGCTCCCCGTGATGCCTGCCTCGCACCCAGGTGCTGGAGGGCTCCCACGCCAGGCCCCGGGGCAGGGCACGGAGCGCTCCTGACCCTGAGGACCAGGCCACGGGCAGGGCAGCCCGGGGGGTCCTGGGTGTGCCACGGGCAGAGTGGCAGGAAGGGGGGACACGGTGGTGGGCTGGCTCCCTACACAGCGGGCCCAAGTGGCTCCTCTGGGGACAAAGGCCCGGACTCCAGGCCCTTGGGGCCCCCAAGCTCAGTCCCCCGGCTCCCCTGCTTCAGGGGCTATCCACCAGCCACCCCACGAGGCCTGGGCTCCCCCACCACCCCACCTCTGCTCCGGCCAATCCCCGTCCTGCAGTGTCACCTCCCAACATTCTCAAACCGGCCCCGTCACTGCCCTCCTTGCTCACACCGTGGCCAGGCACGTCCACTTTGGCCACTTTGGCCTCAGCCATGGTCACTGCCCCTCAGGCTCTGTCCTCCATGGGGCTGCCTCCCTTTGTCTTTTTTTAAATATATTTGTATTGATTTCAGAGAGGAAGGGAGAGGGAGAGAGAGATAGAAACACCAATGATGAGAGAGAATCATGGATCGGCTGCCTCCTGCATGCCCCCCACAGGGATCGAGCCTGCAACTCGGGCATGTGCCCTGATCGGGAATTGAACCCAGGACCCTTAAGTCCACAACCGACGCTCTATCCACTGAGCCACACCAGCCAAGGCACTGTCTCCCCTCGTGGCGGTCATGACATGCAGCGCTGCGGGTCGGGTGGGGCCGTGGGGCCACGGCTGCTGGGGCTCCTGCCCCGTGGGCGGCTGTGGGTGTGTCCCGAAGGGCAGCGGGGGGCTTGGTCCCGTCACCGGCTTTTGCCCGCTCTGCCTGCCCTGCCAGCTGTGCCGCCCAGGGGCCCACAGTACCCGGGGAGCCCATCTTCTCATCCGCAGCCTGGGAGGCAAGGGGCTCAAAGAGGGCCAGGGGGTGCCCCAGGCCACACAGCCCCTTCCTGCTGGGCCGTCTCCTGACCCTGTGTTCCCGCTGCCCCCCACCCCACCCCCGGGGCCCTCTATGGCCTTTCAGGAGTCGCCGGGATGCGTACCTAGGAGCCAGAGGGCCTACCTGACTGCTGGCCTCCTGTGCCACAGGCCCCTGGGGTGCCTCCATTTGGGGGTGCCCACAGGCCACCTGCAGGATATCTCCCTCCCACCCCTAGCCGACGGGGGCCTGCGAAGGCTACATGGAGTCACAGCTCCCTCTGCCAGGAAGGTGGCAGGCCCCACGGGGATCTCTGTGGACGTGGGTTTCCTCATTCCTGGAACTGACCGCCCCCCCTGCACCTGCTCCCCCCACTGCTCCGATGCCAGGAGGAGGTTGAGGGTTGGGGTCCAGGCCACCAGGGACAGACCCCCACCTCTGAGCCCAGCCAGGTCACTCGCTCCTGGGGGGACGGCCAGCCTGGTGTGCGGGCGGCGGCTTTTCTCTCGCTGAGGTGGACCCTCAGGAGCAGAGCAGGCGGCCCGGGCACCAAGGAGGCCTTGGGCCTGGCTGCTTCCTTGGCCACAGGAAAGGGACCCCAGACCCCACCTGGCCCCCCTCTGCAGCCCCCTGCCCCCTGCCCGGGCAGCCAGGGCAGGCGGACAGCCACAGGCCGGGGGTGGGCCTGATGCATGTCAGCTCTGCTGGCCTGGGCTTGCCCAGCGGCTCAGAGTCCCCCGTGGAGAGGTGCCCGGGCTGGGCAGCTCATAGCCCAAGGCCGCCACCGCCTCCTGCCGCCACCTGGCGTCGCTGTCGGGAAGTGCACCGTCCAATGGCAGAGCCCGGTGGGCTGTGGCCCAGGCCTCCCTCCGGCTGGCGCTGGCGGAGATGGGGGATGGGGGCCGGGGGAGGGGGGGGTGTGTGAGAGCAGGGCTGGCCGTGCACCCTCTCGGGTTGGGGGGCGGGGGGCCCCGGGTCTCTCCTCCTTAAAGCAGATCACACACGGAGGCTGTGATTGGGTAGACAAAGGAGAGAACAGCCCCCGCGGAATGCGTTCCTGCTAAGGTCACATCCTCCTCGGTGAGCACGCACACTCACTGCAGATCGTCTGTTCCACGTACAGCCATCGCCTCACAGATGCACCGTCACTGTGTGCACTTCCCTTTGGGGTGTCAGTAGCTGTTTTATTTAGAGAGTGAGGAAGGGAGAGGGAGGGAGCAGCGTCGTTGGGAGAGAGAAACAACGATCGGGGCCTCCCGATGCATCGCGACCGGGGATCGGGGATCGAACCTGCGACCTGGGTGCGGCCCTGAGCGGCCACTGAACCGGCCACCTTTCCAGCAGGGACGGTGCGCAGCCAGCTGAGCCGCACTGGCCGGGGCTGCCTCTGGGTTTTAAAAGGGATTTAAGTGAAAGCTCCCCGTGGACCCAAACAGCGTGTGGCCCTTGGCTCTGGGCCCACCGTGTTGCTGGACAGGCCGGTCCTGCCGTGGGTCCCCGAGAGTGAGGGCCCCTGAGATGCTGGCCTTGGCCACCCCCCGGGTCCTGGCCTGGGTGACGGCCGGGTCCCGTGTGCCGGGTGGCCCTGGCTCAGCTGTGGGCGCAGGTCTGACTGCCGGGCCAGCTCTGGAGGGGTCCGAGGTCAGAGGTGGCTCTTGTAGACCGCGGGGCCCACGGGACACCCCAGAAGCCTGTCCAGTCTCCCAGGAGGAGCAGGCCCGCAGCCCGAGCCCAGCTAGGAGCCGCTCCCCGGATCCGGCAGCAGGTGGCGCCAGGCCTCCAGCTGGGATGGGGCTCATTCCGCTGGGTCCCCGCCTTCTTCCTGTTCCCACCCCGCACCCCACTACCCTCTGGCTGGCATCTCCGGGCATCCCCACCGCACCCACGGAGTCGGGTGGGGAAACTGAGGCCCGGGGAGTGGAGCGGCTGCCCTTGGCCTCTGGCCCAGAAGCTCGGCCTCCACCCTCCGGCCTCCCAGAGCGGGGGAGGGGACGCAGTGAGCTGCGTTGGCCACACTGAGGGCTCCATCCAGATTGCTTCAGGACTGAACTTGCTGACCAGATGGCGGGAGCCCCTGTCCCCCACGCCCCACCCGCCCACCTTTGGGGAGCGTTCCCAATCCCCATCTCTAGGCACCAACGGTTGGCCGTGGAAAGCCTGGAACTGGGTGGCTGGACAGTAGGAATGGACACAAGTGAGCCAGGTGCCACCCCCTCCAGGAAGCCCTCCTGACTGCAGGGCCGGTCCAGCCGCCGAGTGAGTCCCTGCCTGTCCCCACCACGGTGCCGACCACATGGTGGCTGCTGTGTGTCCCTGCTGCCCCGCTGGGCCACGAGCTCCGCAGGGCAGAGCCTGGCGTTGATTGCAGGGCGGGCACCGCAGAGGTGCCAGGAGGAAAGGCTGGACTGACTCCTCGGGGAGTTCACAGTCAGACACGGACACGGCTCAGACACGGGCACGGCTCAGGCAGACAGGAGCTGCCCTGGTCAAAGGCAGCGCCCGAGCCACAGCCGTAAGAAGGTGGGGCTGTGCATCAGGGCCCGGATGAGTGGGGCGGCACAGGGAGGGTTTGGGGAGGGGGCACCGGTGTGCGGCAGGGCTGCCTACAGGGCAGGGGGTGTGTGCCCAGAGGAAGGGCAGAGGGGCCGCTCAGAGAGGATCTGGCGACGGAGTCAGGGTGGAGTGAGGGGAGGGACAGCAATGAGGTTCGGGGGATGAAGGAGCCACGCTGCCCCTGACTGTGGGGCGAGTGAAGGGGAGGTGGACGGTGCCCAAGTCTGGCGCCACTCTGGGAGAGGAGGGGACGAGGGGCTCCACTGTCAGGCCCCTCCTGTGTTTCTCCAGCTGCAAACTCCTACACAACCGCCAGGACCCAGCTTGCATGGCCCGACCGAGAAGCCCTTCCCGCAGCAGCTCTAAGATGGTGGCTCAGGGACAGTCCTCATGGTGGTGGGAGAGGCCGAGGAGCTGGGAGGAGGGCGGCCAAGGCCTCAGGCTCCTGGTCAGCTGGTCCCTCCTCATGGGGCCCCTCTGCCTGGGTCGGGAGCCCCGCTGGTCCCTGTCACAGGGTCCCTACCCCAGGTCACATCTGAGGACTGTGTCCCGTGTGTCCTCCTGTGGGGCCGGGGCACTGGGAGGTACAGTGTGTCCGGCTCGTGCCCATGAGGTCGGCAAAGCAGCCTGCACTTGTCCAGTGTCTTCCGTAGGGGGCGGTGGGGTAACCTGGGGGCTGGCTCTGGGCTGGGAAAGGGGGTGTCTTTTTAGAAATATTTTTTGTTTCCAGAGAGACATCAACGATGAGAATCATGGATCGGCTGCCTCCTGCACGCCCCACACTGGGGGTGTGTCCAGCAACCTGTGCCCTGACCAGGAATGGAACCATGACCTCCTGGTCCATGGGGGTGTCTTGTGGGGTCTGTGCCAGGCACCACGGGCACTGGGGCGTGTGCACCTGAGGGTGCGCTCAGGCACCTGGCCAGGCATGAGCGGCTCTTCTGACACTGGGCTAAGGTGCCGGGGACAGGGCGCGAGGAGAAACATGGTGAGCAGGTGGGGGGCAGTCAGCCCGAGGCCGGACCCCAACAGGCTGCCCTGGAACCGTCCTGGGGGCCGGCTGTGACGACGGGCTTCTGGTCCACGGTCAGGCACCGCGTGCTGGGCAACAGGGCCCCGCCTGGAGCTGCTGACCGGGTCTCGGGGGCTCAGGGACACTGTGCTCAGAGGCAGCACCAGTCGGGGAGAACGGGCTGGGGCCCAGGGCACGGACAGGCGAGCCTGGTGACTCCCACAGCTGGACACGGCTCCCGCTCCGGCCACGCACATGCGCCGCCCCCCCCCAAGACGCGCCCCGAGCTCGCTCCCATGCCCCCCATCACCCAGCCCTGGGCTTCCAGAATGAAAGGGGCCAATTCCAGAGTCTCAGCAGAACAGCTTTTATTGAGAAGTGCACAGGCCGCCCGTCCTCCCACCCCTCCCACCGGCTGAGTCCGGGGGCGGGCCCTCCAAGGGCTTGTCTCTGGGGGCCTCAGGGAAGGCAGTAGGTTGTATAGTTATCTTCCCAGGGGCAACATCACTGCCCTGAAACCACACAACCTACTACCTCACCCCACGGCTCCCTGGGTGCGGAGGGCCCGCCGCCCGCCGCTGCCCCACGCCAGCTCGCCCCTGCCCGTGGCCGTGGGCTGAGCGGAAGGCTGGGCGGCGCAGGGCAGGAGAAACGTGCGGGCGGTGCAGCCCACGCTGCCCGCCCGCAGTGGAGGGGGGAAGACCCCCCTTTCTCCCGCGTCCCCTCTCCTCCCCCCACCCTGCGAGGCTGCCCCCTCCTGCCCCCAGCCCGGCTCCTGGGTGCTGTCCACCGGCGATATCACAGCCGCTTCAGGAAAGACAGTAGATTGTATAGTTATCCCACATCAGGGCCGAGCCCCAAACTATACAACCTACTACCTCACCCCAAAGGGCTGTCAGTCTCAGCGAGAACTTCAGAGCTTCTTCCTGGGGGGCCGGGGTGGGGGGCTGCAGGGGCCAGGACAGGGGTCCGCCGTGGGCCAGGCCCACAGGGGCGAGGGCTCAGGATTCTGGCTGCTGGGGCAGCTCCTGGGAGCAGCACCTCCACAGGGAGGAGCCCAAGGAGAAAACCACCTACCAGAGGGGGGAGAGGAGAGGGGGAAGGGAAGGAGAGGGCGAGGGAAGGGGGAGAGGCAAGGGGAAAGGAGAGGGGAGATGGAAGGAGAGGAAAGGGGAGGAGGAAGGGAAGGTGAGGGGGGAGAGACAGGGGGAAGGGAGGGGGAGATGAGGGGGGAGAAAAAGTGGAGGGGGAAGGGAAGGTGAGGGAGAGGGAGTGGGAGGAGGAGAGATGGGGAAGGGAGGGGGGAGATTCGGGAGGGAGAGGGGTGAGGGAAGAAGGGAGAGGACAGTAGGGGGGTTGGACTGAGAGAGGGGGAGTGCAGAGCGGTGTTTGGGAAACTCATTTAGGCACTGGGTCACCCCGTCAGGACAGGGAGACCATCACGCGGCAAAAGGCGTGCGTGCGGCTCGGTCGGCGAGCGGCGTCCATGCAGCAGCAGGTCGCTGGTTCCGTCCCGTCAGGGCAATGCCCAGGGTTCGGGCTCCATCCACCGCAGGGCGTGCAGGAGGCAGCCGGTCGATGTTTCTTTCTCCCTTCCTCTCTCTAGAAATCAAGAAACTATGTAAGCCTCGCGCCTACTCACCTTGCGGATAGGCGGCCTCCCTCCCTCCCTCCCCACGGACTCTGCTTTGTCTGGGCCGGAACCGCGGGCCCTAGAGGGACAGAGGGACAGAGGGACAGAGGGACAGAGGGACAGGGCTGTCTCAGGGCAGGCTGGCCGCTCCCGAGGGCTCTGCACTCAGCGCTGAGGGGACAGGCGTCACGACAGCCACCGCCGCCTTCGGGGGCCGCAGAGGAGCTGGGAGGCAAGTACCACTGCCCCCCCCACCCATCTTCCAGGGGAGACGGCAGGCCAGGTCACATGACCTTCACGAGGCCACAGCCGATGGTAGCCTGAGGTCAGACCGTCCTGCCTGGTGAGAGGGCAGAGCGCGAGCTCCCCCCAAACCCCTCCGAACCCCTCCCCAGCCGCCTCCTCCAGGCAGCATGGGGCTGTCCCAGGG
Organism: Myotis pilosus; assembly: GCA_036010255.1. Classification (NCBI taxonomy): domain Eukaryota; kingdom Metazoa; phylum Chordata; class Mammalia; order Chiroptera; family Vespertilionidae; genus Myotis; species Myotis pilosus. The sequence continues at coordinate 6,948,731 of JASKON010000032.1, read as the reverse complement.
CCCCTCCCCAGGCAGCCCGGATGGGTGAAGCAGTGGGCAGTCACCTGCCATCTGCCAGCTGCGGGGAGGCCCTGCCCTGCCCTCGGCGGCCGCAGGGGTGGGGGCTGGGCAGGCCCAGGGGAGGAGCCAGGCGCTGGGGACAGGTGTGTGGGAGGCTGGGTGGGCAGGTGGCGCTTTCAGAGGCAGGCGGATGTCTGGAGTGAGAGAGGCAGACAGACGGCGTCACCCCGCAGTCACCTCGGCCTTGGCGTGGGGCCACCGGGAGCTGGGCCCCACCACTGTCACCCCGATTAGGTTTCTCCCCATAAAGCAGCCAGTGTTCCTGCTCGTCAGGCCAACAATGGAGTCGGGAAGAGGACACGGGGCGGCATGGGGGGCAGGTCCCCGCCGGCACCGCCGAGCAGGAGCGAGCCGTGCGTGCCCGGGCAGTGCGTGGCCATGGGGCCGGGTGGGGCCGGCGGGCCAGGCACTCGGTGTTTGGAGCCGAGTCAGTACCGAAACTAAGGAGAAATTTAAAAAATTAACTAACATGAAGTCAGCCGTAAAGGCAGGGTGGACCGTGGTCGCGGCTCCTCCTGTGCAGCAGGCTCCAGCCGCTGGGCGAGTGCAGGGCCCCAGGGGCTCGTCGCCCCAAGACCACACCCTGGGGACACGGGCAGAGTCCAGCTGTGGCTCAGGGGCAGACCCAGGCCCCCTTCCTTCTCGGGCCCCTCCTGATGCCTCTCCCCGTGCAGGCCCTGAGCGGATGCCCGGTGCTCCGGCCGGGTGTCCCCTTGGTGGGAGTTGGTGCCCCATCCTGGCCAGCGGGGGGGCATCATAAAAAAGCCGGTGGAACCTGCCCCGGGGCGGCCCTCCTGGGCACGGCTCCCTCTGGGGCGCCTTTCCTGCCCCTCAGGAGGCTCTGGGCCAGCCTGGCGGGTGGGACATATAGCCTGGTCACTACATCCCCTGACCACCTGGTGCCTCCGTGCTCGGCCAGCCGCTGTCCCACAGGGACCTCCCTCCTGCTCTGCAGCCCCGCGGAGACCAGCGCCCTGTCCACGTGGCACTCACCTCCTCCAGGGAGCCCCCCGCCCTGCCCCCTGAGGACGCAGGCTCCTGGCAGGTGAAGGGAGTGAGGAGCTGGTGGGCTCGAGGTGGCCAAGGACCCCCAGGAGCAGGGTTTCAATCCCAGCTCTGCAGCCCTAGGTGGCAGCACCCGTGTGCTGGGCACGGGGGTTCTGGGGTGCACGAGGCTGGGCAGGGCTGGCTCTGGGCCGCCCTCCAACGCGCTCGCCGGTGCCAAGCCCAGGGCGGCCGGGCCAAGGCGGGCGGGCGGGGACGAAGCTGGCTCGGCCATGCCACTGGGTGGGCGGGCAGTGGTGCCCCCTCCTCACCGGCCGCCGCCCAGACACAAAATGGCGCGGGGCTGAGGCGGCCATTTCGCGGCGCCCCCGGGAAACAAAGGCTGCGGGGACAGGGGGGGGGGGGGGGGCGGTCCCCGGCTGCAGGGAGCGGTGTCCACTCTGCAAGCAGCCACCTGCCCTGGCGAGAGAGGGGCCAGTTGGGCCCTCGGGTACCCTGGGCTCGGCTGCAGGCTGCGAGGGGGCCTGGTGTTGGGGTCCCTGACAGACGAGCTCACATTCCCCAACCCCCCCATCCCTGGCCAGGTCACCCGCCTCCCAAAGTCCTCACCTGGGCCGGGCAGTGCAGCGGGGCCTCCCGCAGGCCGTGATGGGTCCCCCTTTCTGGGGGGTTTTGGGATGAGCCACATCCTGCAAGACACAAGGTGACCAAGGAGTCCGCGGAGTACCCCCGAGTCGCTCAGGGACCCCACAACCACCTGCAGGTGGCCCAGCCTGAGGTCAGGACTTCACTTGAACATCCCAACCCCCCCCGCCCGCTCCCTGCAGCCCCGCCCGCCATCCCCAGTGTCCGCAGGAGGGGCTGGGGGACTCGGGGCGCACCCAGGATGATAGGAAGTACCCCCACTCACTCTCGGAACAGGCCTGGGACCTGGGATTAGGTCTCCCCCGAGAGAGCCAGGGAGGGGACCCCTGGGACCCACTGAACGAGGACGCGAGCCTCGGGCACAGCCTCCCCACGCAGGGGTGGCTCAGGGTGACACCCACAAACCCCACCAGGCCGGGCCCGCACGGCTGGGCCTCGGCCCCCTCTGGGCTGGGGTGAGGGACCAGGAGGCGGCGGAGGCCGGGCCCCCAGGTGTCGGTCCCTCCTCCCAAGACCTCTGGGCCCACCCAGGTCCATCACGCCCAGGCCCAGGGGTGTGGCTCCCTTGGGCATAACCCTCAGGAGGCAGGCGGGCGGAGCGCTGTGCCAGCCGCCGGGCCGGGGTCACCATGTGCGCCCACCACTCTCCTCTCTCCGGCTCCAGCACTGGGTTTCCTGAGACTGGTCAGGCCCTCAGGCTGAGGGGCCATTGGCGGCTCCGAGGATGTGCTCAAGCCCCCAGAACGGCTTGCCCTGCCCATGAGCATCCGGAACGTTCCTGTGTCCACCCACAGGGGGACCAAGGGCTGCTGGGTTCCCTTCTCAGCTCTACCCCCCCACCCCCCATGGCCCTGGACAAGCCCCTCCTCCTCTGGGGGCCTCAGTCTCCTCGCCTGGAGTCTGGGGGCGCAGAGCCCAGCTCCCAGATTCACGAGGGCGGGAACACGCCTGGGCCCCCGGCTGGGAGACTCCTCCCAGCCTCCAGCCTGACAACTCGCCCAGGGCCGGGGGGGGGGGGGGTGGGGGGGACCACCCCCTGGGGCAGGCTGGGCAGGAGCTGAGCCCCGGGCAGGAACTCCGATCCCCGGCCTGCCCGCACTTGTCCTTGGAATGCCACGTGGCCCCGCTCCAAGGTCACCCTTCCCGCCACCGCCCGCAGCCCGCATGGAGCAGGCTCCTGACTGGCGAGGAATGCCAGGGGCGGGGCGGACGCCTGGCCGGGCCCATGCGGGCACCCCAGGCCATAGGGGCCCGAGGGCGGGAGCCGGACAGTGAGCTTGTGGGCGGCCACACCCTGCGGCCAGAGTTGGCCAGACACACAGACCAGGCTGCGTCGCCGGGGCCCGAATGGCTCCAGCGGGGACTTGGGGGGCCGACGGCTCCCACAGCAGCTGGTGTGGTCAGGGCACGGGCGAGCTCGAGTCCCCAAGGACAGGCATCGGGCAGAGCTGCCAGAACCTCCCCGCCACCTGACCCCCGTCTGGTCTCTTAAAAAGGAGCCACTTACACCCATCAGGGAAAACAAGCGAACGGGGAACCCCAGGGGCTCTGCGGGCACCACGCTAACTGCTGGTTTACCCCCCGAGAAGCAGGCCGCCCGTGTCTGCACACCCACCTCGGGCTCCGCTGGGCCAGGCTGGTCACCAACAAGGGCAGGATCTGCACCAGCAAAACCACGGCCGTCACGCCTGACGGTGATGAGATGCCCCCGCCACCCCCACCACGACTCCCGCCCGCTGTGGACGGCTGGCTTTTGGGGGAACAGGCAGGGATGGTCTGGCGGGCAGGTCAGTTTCACTCTCGCCACGTGGTTGGTTCTGAAATTAAATGACAATTTCCTGTCACTGCTGAAGAAACAGATCTCATGAAGCCAGAGTTGGGGAAACGGAGAAAGGCAGCCAAGACATGTAACTGTCCCGGAGGCTCAGGCCTCACAGAACCGTGCCCACCTGGCCTGGAGCGCCCCCCACAGCCTGAGCCCCTGGCACCCCATCGGGTAACTGGTCACGACCACTGAACCCGCAGAAGGTGGGCGGCTTCCAGGTCCTCGACCCGTAAGGAGCACTTGGTGGGCACCCTTCTCTCTCTGTCTACGTCTTCCTCTTCTCCGGACACCCCAGCACCCGGGAGGATGGGCCCCAGTCCTCGACGGGCCCCTCTCCCAGCTGCTCTTCCCAGGCCTGCAGCCGCCCCAGCACGGTGGACGCCCGCCCTCTCCGGCAGGGTCAGCACCCGGCCGGCCGCTGGTCTCGGAGCCCTGCCTGGGCCTCACGGGGACGGGACTTGGTGGGAAAATTGTCTGCTGGCGCCTCGGAGCTCCTCACAGCGACCGCATGGAGCACAGCGAGGCCGTCTCATCTCCCCTTTCAGTCATGAAATGTCCCCCAAGAGCCTGCCCTGCCCGAGGGGCTCAGGCTCCCAGAGTCCCAGGAAGGGGACCTGGCTGGCACCCTGCAGGGTGGGCGACATGGGCGCCACCCAGGGGCCGATCAAAGGGGGGGGACATGCTAAGAGACATCAGAGCTGGCAGGACTCGGGGTGGGGGGTCTGGGCGTGGCCCGCCCGCTGCCACCCCCACCGGCAGGTCTCACGCGGGGCTGAGCCGGGAGGGCCGGGGAGGCAGCGGAGGAGCCGCAGTAAATCACCGCCCGGTGGTGTAATTATCTGGGCACTTAAGCTCCTCTTTCTTCTCTCTCCCCCTGGGGAAATTTCCTTCATTTCCTACATTATCCCCTCTCCCCGAACGTCTAAATCAACCCGACCACGCTGCCCGCTCCTCCCAGCTCACTCCCTCGCCAACCTGGGAGGGGGGCCGGTGCAGGGGTGGTGGGTGCCCGCAGGCGATGGCTCACACCCGCCCAGGTCTCTCCTGCCCGGGACAGAAAACTCAGGTGCCACCTCACCTCTTTGGGCTGCGGCGACCGTGTGCCCAGGTCCTCCACCTGCCTCTCCGCCTGGGATCTGGGAGGGGCCTGGGACGGGGGGGGAGGGGGGGGCAGCTCCATGCTGAGTGGGGGGCGGCTGCGCCCCTAGCCTGCCCTTGGGTCGGGCCGTGTGATGCCAGGCCCATGGTGGGTCTCAGTAATGCGGGTGCGGGGTGGGCACCGCTCTGACGCCGCCACCTACCACGTACCCAGCCCTGACCCGCTGCCCCTCTAGTTCTCACTCACACCCTGGCGTTTCCAACCCACTTTACAGATGAGGAGACTGAGGCCCAGGAGGAAAGCTGCCTGCCCGGACCGCGTGTCGCTCCAGGTCTGAAGCTGCTGCAGGCCCCGCCCCGCAGCAGAAGCCGTTTCGCAATAAGTGAGCGGGAGCCGAGCTTCCATGGGGAGGAGCCAAACCACCGCTGGGAAGGTGGGACGTAAAGTCCTGAGGGCCAGGCTCCTCACTGGGGGGAGGGGAGGAGCAGCAGCCGCCCAGCCCCCGGGGGGAGGGGGGACCCTGACACTGTCTGCCCACATTCCTGCCCTCCGGGGCCTCTCGGGTGCTCAGGGCCCTGTGGGCTCTCACGGGCACAGCCCCTGGCTCCGCTCACCGCAGTCACAGCCTGGTCACTGGGTGCCGACAGATGCCCAGCAGAGCCTGGTGGGCACCGCTGCCCACAGCTGAGCCGTGGGGCTGCGCGCTCCGACCAGCTCGGCCTCGGCAACCACCATCTCTGGTCAAATTCTATGAGCCCTTTCCTCACCAAAAAAAAAAAAAAAAAAAAAAAAAGAAAGAAAGAAAAAGAAAAAAAGAAAACGGAAAGAAAAGCCCTCCTTGAAAACACAAAAACCCCCGAAGGGAGAATCCGGGCGACGGCGTCCTCTCTGGGCACCCGGCCGAACGGGAGGCGCTCCCCGCTCTCGCTCTGCAGACGGTAAACTGAGGCCGAGAGAGCAGCTCGGAGACGCGTCCTGAGCCGCTGGCCAGCAGGTGTGGGAGCCGGGCTGCCTCTGTCCAGCGCTGGAGCCGCAGCGGCTGCTGGTCGTCGAGGAAGGACGGGGCTGAGCCTGGAGCCAAGACCCGGGAAGGCTCGCCGGGGGCTGGGCAGGGCGGGTGCCGGCCGGGTGGGCAGCGCCGCTGGGTCCCGGCACCGAAGGCTGCTGCTCTGCAAATGAGAAGAGACCCGGGGGTGGGGGGGCTCGAACTCGGGGGGCAGGGCTCAGGGAAAGCAGGCTGGCTCGGATGGAAACCAGTCCGCGGCCACAGCAGCAGGGGGCCCCCATGGTTTCCATGGGGACGGGGCTGAAGGCAGAGCTCTGGTGAGGCCAGCAGATGTGGCCTGTGCAGGGCTGGCTGGGGGTGGGGTGGGGGTGGGGGGAGGCGGGAGGAGGCGGGGGAGGGGGAGGGGCGGTGCCGCGCCCTTGCTGGGACGTGGCAGGGCTGGGGCTGGAGGCAGGAGCAGGTCCCCCCTCCAGGAAGTTCCCCAGGTCCGGCCTCGGACTGCTCCAGGCTACATGTCTGCTCCCCACGTGCTGGCCCAGCCCCGCGGGCGCCATCTTGGCCTGGGCCTCCTTGAGGCCCCGTGTTTGCAGAGGGAGGCCCCCGCCCCTGAGTGCGGGGCAGTCCAAGCGTCCTGCCTCGGGCCCTGCAGCCCCGGCCCCGGCCCCACAGGTCTACTGGGTCCAGGTCCTGCGCTCTCCTCCTGCTCCCTGGCCAGGCCGGCCCGGAGGGGGTCCCCCGCCTCCCCAGAGGCCCCCCCGGGGAACCTGGGAGCGCTGAGCGCCTCTGAGGCACCGGGAACTCGGGGGATCAGGGCCAGGAGCCCCACAGTCGTCTCATGGGGACCCGCAGGGCTCTGACTGCCCAGGAGGGCTGGTTTCACAGGAGCTGAGCCTGGCCGTGGCCATGGCCACCCGGCACCTCCTTCTGCCCTGATCTGAAGGAGCCCGCACACTGAGACCCTGGGCATCTGCAGCACAAGGACCCAGCTTCGGGCCCAGGCATGACCCCCCTGCCTTCCCCCCAGATAAGTGCCTCCAAGGGGGGGAGTGGTGGACGTCTGCAAGGAGACCTGAGACCCCACAGGAAGAATCTGGAGACCCCCCTCCCCCGCCCGCAGGCTCTGCCCTTCCCGGCGGCTCTGAGACCCTGCCGGCTGCTGAGAGGTCCCTGCTCGGTGCCCCCCAGCCTCCCGGAGTTTCTCTCTCACTGACGGGAAGGCGGGCTCCCTGCAGAGCTTCTGAGAGCAGCTGGGCACAACCTCCAACATCCCCCTGGCCTCCCACAGGAGCACGGAGAACCGGCCAGTCCCTCCCTCCTTCCCGCCGCTGCGGCCACACTATGCGCTGTCCATGGTCCCGCCGCAGGCTCTCAGAGCCACAGGCCCGCAGCCCTCAGCCCAGGCAGCAGGCTCTGCCCCAGCTGGTCCCGCTCCCCCTCCCCCGGCAGCGGGCTGCGGACCCGGACCCTGGCGGCCAACCCTTTCCCCCTGGTGTGGGCCGTGGTGGAGCGCCCGGATGAAGGCTGCTTCCACATGGGTCCCGAAGGCCCGGTGGGTCGCCGTCCATCCGGGTGTGACTCCCTCTGCAGGGCAGAGCTCTCCTCTGGTGCCGGAGCACCCGGGACTGAGGCCCGAGGCCCGGGGGGGCCCATCCATCCAGGCCGGGAGCCTGCGCGGGTTGGCACTGGACGGCTCACTCTTTGTGCACAAAAAAGGCTTCGGCTGCGGGCACCTCTCCAGGACCCGGCTCCCCTCTGGGCCCAGCCGCTGGGCAGAGCTGCTCACCTGGACCAAGCACATGGCGCTGGGAGGGAGTCCTCGTCCCAGCAAGTTCTCCGTGGCGCGCACCAGCAGGCTCTGGCGGTGGGCAGGGCGGGAAGGGCCTTTTTGCCTCCAGGACCCCTGTGCCCGCCCACACCCGGCCGGAAGTTGGGCACACCCATCGCAGGAATCTCGGGGCTGGGCTGGGCTCCCAGGAAACTGGGCCAGAGGTGGCCCCACCCCCAAGCCTCCTGGGGGTTTGCAAGCCCTGCCCCCACCTCCCATCCAGACCCCGCACTCAGAGGCCAAAGTCCCAGAGGCCAGAGGTCGAGGCCCTGCTCCCCAGCCCACCCACACGGTCCCATGCGGGGCCACATGTAGGTCCCCGAAACCCGTGGCTGCCATCGACCCCTCCCTCTCCAGATGGGGAGCCCAGGTAGGTCAACTGCCCGCCCAGGCCTCTCCCTAGGAGGCCACAGAGGGGGAAACCCAACCGGGCCTCCAACAGGCCTCCCCAGCACGGGGCCCTTCCCCCAGGCCAATACCACTGCCCCCATGTCAACGGCAGAGACGTGAGCCTACGTGCGGGCGAATGGTTCTTATCAGGCCTCCTGTCCAAGGCCGGGCTGGGCAATCGCGCTGGCTCATCAGCCCTCCCCCCACCACCACGTCCCCCTCTCCCCCGCCCCCTCCCCCTCTCCAGGGGCCCGGCACGTAGGCGCACGTGCACACATGCACACGGCCTGCCCACCCAGGCTCTGGCCGCTCCCACCCGCCTGCCCAGCCGCCATTTCCTCTCCCGGGCCCCAGCCTCACTTCAGTCTGCAAATGGCCGCCCCCGGCACCGCCTGGCCCCGAGGGGACAGGGCCCTGCCTGGCCAGAGCCCAGAGTGCGGCGGGCTGGGCAAGGGCCCCTCCTTCCCCCACCAGCTGCCCCCACACGGGGGTGGCTGTCCACCCACTGGCTGTTTGGCGGCCCCAGGGTGGCCCCCGGCCAACCCCAGGCAGACACATGGCCACCGATCGCCCGTCCACCTCTGGAAGCCGTGATGGTTCAAACCCACCAAGTTTCTCTTGCACCCAAGTTCCTCCACGTACCCCGAGTACAGGACACCTGTGTGTCCACGCACACGTGCTCCACGCACGGGCCACGGCGCAGAGAGCAAGCCATCCGCATCCGGCTGCCACGTGGACACCCGTGTCCGCGCTCAGGGAACGCAGAATGAGTGTGGGCTCTGGAGGACGCAGGCCCGCGTGCGAACCCCGTGCCAGCCCCCAGCAGCGGGTTGATTCTGGGGAACTCACTTACCTGAGCTTGGTGCCCCCCCCGCCCCCCCAGGAACGGCCCTGAGGACAGCCCTCGCATCCAGGCGTTTGTGAGGGGCTCTGTGTGAGCTGGCGTGTGCTAAGTGCTGTCCGCGTGTCACCATGAGGCCGGGACACGTGCTGGCCCACTGCACAGATGGGGAAGGAGGGACAGCGAGGTGCAGCTCGCCCTGACCAGGGAGCAGACTGACCTGAATCTTCGAGAGCCCCCAGACCCGGGCCAGGGCCAGAGCCCCGACCCGGACGAGAAATACAACTCAGATGCCGAGACAGTGTCGACCACAGGCTAAAAGGACCCCCGTCGGAAAGGACGAAAGGGTTTTTAAAAATCCGGGAAATTGGCTCCCCAACGGGGCTGGCAAACGCCATTAACTGTTCCTTCCATTCCCCAACGTCTCCACCAACAGGTATGTCTCTAAAACAAGCCTCAAAAAAAGCCGCAGCCCAACTCGGACTTACTCTGCAGGACGCAGCCCGGCCGGCCTGCTGGAGGCACGGACAGCTGCCCGCCGCCCCGGAAAGGGGCCCCGGGGCTGGGGGCTGGGGGCTGGGAACAGGAAAGGAATCCAGAACTTAGAGATGCAGCGGCAAACACTTAACAACGAGGAGGAGGGGGGAGAGGAGCCCTCGGAGCCGATTACAACACCGTAACGTGAGCAAATTCACAAAATAAACAGTCGCCAGCGTTTGCCAATGATTGTGGCTGTAAAAGTGCTCTGCCCGCCCGGGTGGCGATAGGGACCGATACAGGGTGCACTTTATCTTGGCAAGATAAATTTTTTTAAAGTTTATGGCTACTCTTTGTAGTTACCTGTTGATTTTTTTTTTTTTAGTTTGGATTTTAAAGTAACTTTAGACCGTGCCAAATATTTAACCAGCTGTTTTTTCATAAAAGTCTCAAAATGACTTTATGGAAGGCTGTACATACAACACCCAGACAGTCAATGTCCGTCCTGCGACTCTGTGAAGACAGCACAATCTAACCCTGCCCACACCCCACAACGCTGAGTTTCAACCCAGGGTTAGCGTGGCCCACGCTGCAGAACAAGATAAAAACTGGTAACTCATTAAGACACGGCAGGTCCTTTGACCGAGGTCATGTGCTGTCTCAAAAGGCAGAGATAAAGACCAAAATTTAAATTAAAATCTAATGAAGGGGATCGTGTTCCCCGACGGAATTTTTCGGGAGCGGGAAGGTCCCTGGGTCAGGCTGCTCCTCGCCTCGGAGGCGACTTGTTTGTTTTGACCTCCGAGCTCCCAAACCGTCGGCTCCACCATCAAAACAGGCCGTGTGGCCGAGGCCCGGGGCCCGACAGACCTGCCCATCTGTGCTGTGAGAACGGGCCACTTCGGTCCACAGCGGAGTTTATATAGAAGCGACGACGTGAAAACTGCTACGCGTGCGGCTTCTATAAAAAAAACCAAAAATCCTGCTGAAAGTCGCGGGTGCCGTGGAGAACGCTGAGGTTCTGCCTGACTTACAAAAATAAAAAAACAAAAAGTCTACGGAATTTTTCACTGATTTGGGGAAGAGGTCTGTTTTACTGACTTCACCCAAGTTAAGAGCTACGATGGTCACTGACCATCTGCAAGTTCACTGTTCCTGCTGGGTAAGGTGGTAGCCACACGCATTAAAACCATGAGGCGAGCCTCATCTCGGTGCAAAATACTAATTCAGAACGAAAACGCTCATTTATGGAAATTAACTGATTTTATGCTAACTTGCCCCACCTTGTCCAAAAAGAAGATGAGTTAACACTCAGAAAATGTGACTACCTACCTATCATTCCAGGATTTAGGATTAAAAATCTCTTTCACCTGCGTTAATGACACCAAAAAAAAGTCAAATTAAAAGAGATGAGCAGTGGGCAGCTATTAAAAGTATTAAGTGCTTTTAAAAATGATTAACACCCCCCCCCCACCTCCAAACGCCTCTCTCTCCTCTTGCTCACTTGCCTTTAAAGTGTAAGACAGCCTGTTTCTTTCTCTGACTTTTATTTTGTCCCCGGTGTTTCCTGGGGGGCTTGCTAAATATTTGGGTGGCCCGCGCCTGCCGCCTGCAGCAGCGGGACGTGGCTGTCACACCACAGAAATGTTTTCATTCCCGCGGGTGCCCGTCTCCGCAGCCCACGTCCTCCAGGATCGACTGCTGTCTGGTCTCAGAACAAAGCAGCCTCGGATTTTTCCTCCTCTGGGCTGAGCTGCTCGGGCCCCCACGGCTCTGAATTAGAAAAACAAAGGTGCACGCACACGAGAATTTGCCTGTGAGCTGCAAGCTAGAACTTTCTGGACCGAGCGTGCCATTTTGCATAAATCAAGACCCGGGCTGGCCTGAAACGCGGGGAAGCCGGCTGCGTCAGCCCGCCCGAGGGGGGAGGTGAGCTCGCAGCTGCACTTTGCAAAGCCCACCTTTTAAGGGAAAAGGTTCAGCCACTCCGAAGGGTCAGGGACCAACAAAGAAACTCAGGCAGCCCCGGCCCCAGCTCTCCGCGAGCCCTGGCGGGGCCCCGGGGACTCGGCGGGAGGTCCGTAAGGGACTCCCACCCCCGCCGGCCACGGCTCTGCAGATCGGCACCAGCACGGGATTGGGGCCACGCAGGGCCCCCCAGGGTCTGTCCAGTGGACAAGCCCAGGTGCCCCCCGCATGCAGGCGGTGGGCAGGGCGGTTAGGAGCCGGCCCGGCACGGCTAGTGCTTAAACGAGGGCTTAAAAAATGAAAAGCCCCCAAACCTAACAGATTCTCCCTCACTGAGCTGAGCCCAAAACAGCTTTCTTTTCTTTCTTTTTTCAAAAAATAAAATACAGCGAAAGGGAAAGAGAAATGGATCCCCACGCTGTGGACACGGCGGCATTGGAGAGGCCGGACCACATAAAGGGCCTCTGTTCCCCAGGCGCGGCCACCTCCGAGTGCCAGCCGGGCCGCCGGCCGCGGGGCCGCCGGGAGGGGCGTGGGCGCCTCCGGTGTCTGTCCCTGTGCCACTCCTGACGCTGCCAGAGATTAAAATACCAGCGATAACGGTCCCGAGGCGAGCGGACACCGCGAACACGGAAGAGCAGGCCGAGCCTTTCATGCCTCCCGGAACGCTCGCTCAGATGACTGCACACGGCTGCTGTGCAAAACGTCCCTTTCCATTGTGATCTCTAAAGCTGCGGGTCTTAGAAAAAAATGGGCTCGGCTTCCACATTTTCCCTGCAGTTTCTGGAAGGACTGACTTCACTAAAGCTGGGGGGGGGGGGGGGAGCTCTGAGATAGAATTTGAATTCCGGAGAACCAATTAGAGGGAGGGAACGGAACAGCACGAACACAAGATGGCAGAGCCTCGGCTCGTCTCCAGAAGAGAAGCCAGAGGCGACTTACCCAGGCGCCGGGGAACGAGGAGCTCTCTCTCCAGAGTGAGGACGTGAACTGTCGTGCCCGCTGGTCACGGGTCCCGCTGGCCAGGCCAGGCCCAGGTGCCAGCCCCGGTCAGACGGGCCCTCGGGTGTCCTGGTCTCCGGCCACCGTCGTCTGTCCGTCCCCGCTCCTGGCTGGCGTGGCCTGGGCCTCGGCCACCGGAGGCCGGGCTGCCAGGAGCGAGTGGCGCTGGGAGCCCGGCTGGCAGCCCGGGAGGAGAAAATGCTACTTTTGTCTCCTGCGCTCGCTGGCTCGTCTGGCACTGGCTGCGGGGAGGGGGCCGGGGCGCACTTGGCCCCGCCCACCGGGAATTTTTGAAAGATGCTCATGGGTGTCAGAGGCAGACGTGGCAGAGGCGGGTGGGCCGGACCCCCAAACGAGGCGGGGGGGGGCTGGCCGGGGGGGGGGCGGGAGGAGAAAGCTGCAGCGTCTGGCCACTCAGCGGCCACCGAGGAGGACGCCGGGAGCCCGGCCCGGCCCGGCCCGGCCCAGCCCTCCCCGTGGCCAGGCTCGCGCCATGTTAGGGCGGCCTCGGGGCCAGGCTGCCCTGGGAGTCCAGGCAGCCGGCTGCCGGGGAATAGAGGCCGCTTTGTTCCCACGCGTGGCCCTGCAGAGCAGCCGGGGCCGACCGCCGGGGTGCTCCCAGGACAGGGCACCCCAGCCCACCCCAGCCGCCCCCGGCCCTCCAAGGGGGCCCACCTAGCCAACGCTGGGGAGGCAGTAGCCACGAGTTTGATTCTGGCCTTGTGTCCCATCAGCCACCTACATCTGGGCGAGCCACACCGCCTGTCCTAGCCTCGGTTTCCCTGTGTGAAGACCAGGGCCGCTGTGACGACAGAACGAACAAGGCACGCGGGCGCTCAATAGCTGGTCCCCACGCCCAGGAGGGCCACAAAGGTGGCCAGGAGGCCGCCCGGGGTCCAGGCGCTCACCACAGCCTCTCACAGACACCGATCTTTCCGTTTCACCGAGACCAACACCGGCCACCATGGCGCGGAAAGGTGACCGCCGTGCTCCGGCCCTCGGACCCGGGTCCGTGAACTGGGGTTTCATTGTGGGCACTCCTATTGGAGATTCATCAGACCTGGGCCCTGGAACTGCACCCTCAGGGCCAACCCGTTGGCCCCCATCTCTCCTCTGGCCCTTAAGTGGCCGGGAGCTGAGGCGGTGACCACGGCTGGCGCTGTGCGGGGTAGAGGGGATGGCGTGGAGGGGCCGTGGCTGTGCCTGCCTCCCCGTCAGTGACTAATGGAGGGAGGGACAGCTCGGACACCTCAGGCCAGGCTGCCAGGGGAATGCTTTCATACGCCTGATGCCCGGGCAGGGCCGGTCATGCCCAGAGTGCGAGTGGTGGGGAGAGAGGGAGGGAGCGAGGACTCTGGCCTCCCTCACAGCCACGTGACCAGCTCGCCAGCTGATGACAGAGACAAAGCAGGTAGGATTCCAATGCCACGCACCCCGCCAGGAACGCTGGGAATGCCATTCCAGCCAGAGCTTGGCAGGGCTGCCAACAGCCTGGCCCCGGGAGGAGAGGGTCCCCGTGCTCTGCCGGGGGAGCCACTGCAAACCAGGTGGCCGTCTCAGGGCTGAGGTTGCCGCTGCAGGAGGAGCTGGCACCCCCACCCTGACACACACATGGCCATGGTGCCCTGCAGGCCGCACAGACGACGGTGGCCAGATGTGGGGCTCAGGACGAGGCCCAGCAGCCGGGCCCGCAGCGGGTCCCTCTCCGATGGGCCATGTGCCGAGAGCTTTGGTGGCACCGCCGCGGTGCCGGGCACAGAATCCCCTCCACCAGCCCGTCTCCCCCTGGCAGGGCAGGGAGGGCTCCACAGACGACACACACGGACCCTGACACGTTCAGGACACACGTGTGTCCCCGCAGGCCCGAACCTGCAGGTCCAGTACCGGCCCGGAGCCCAGGCGAGTCTGGATGACGGATGTGCAACCCCCGTGCCATGTGCTGCAGCTTCTCTCTCTTACCGTCAAACCGCGCACAGGCTGCAGCCCGGCCCCGTCGTCTTGTTATCATTTAAAATGTAATTACAAACGGCTGATCTGAAGGGACAAATCGCCCTGAAACACGTGGAAGGCGAATGTAGACTTAAGAGCCCAAATCAGCAGGTAAAGATTTCAGCTAACGCCCTCCCGCCCCCTGGGATCCCAGACCTGGGGGCCCTTCCCGGGAAGCCAGCGGAATTCCTTGATGAACCTGGAGGGGGAAATCTGTTACTCCTGGGGCGGGGGGGGGGGGGGGCGGGGGGGGAGGCCGCTTTGCTCGGTCCATCTGTCTCAGGCACATGTTTTCTGACCACGGCGACCAGCCCCGCTGACCGTGAGAGCGGCTGCCGCTGCCCGCGGGTCACGGCTCAGCCCAGAGAGCCTCTCCGGCCTCTGATTAAACAAACGGAGGCCCCGTCTGCAGCTGCGTCGTCCACGCGGGTTTCTGAGCCGTCCGGGCAGGCCAGGCTCCTGGACCCTGACTCAAACAAGTCTCCAACTCAAACTTTGAATTTTACTTTTGAACTATACCCCCCCCCATAAAAGGTGAATAAAAGCTTCTGTTTTAGGGTCCCTCTGTCCCGTGTCCCGACATTTCAGTCGCCCCATTTCCAGCTGACTGGTCCTACCCCGGCCTGAGGCTGCGGTGGCCGCCCCCACAAAAGACAGCTCTCTTCACAGTGTGTGGGGGCGGGGGGGGGCAACGCAGAAGGCGGAACACATTGCAGCTGAGAGGTTCCAGGATTTTTTTTTTTTTAAAGATGCAACTGAAGTTTTTTTAAAAAATAAAACCTCGTTTTTGAAGACAAATAGTAGCATTTGCCAACAAAATCTTTTGGGGCAAGAAAGAGTCTTGGTAGGGAGGTGACTCTGACCCCCGTCCCTTCGGGCTCACACCCTCTCCTGCCCTCCACCCGCCTGAAAGGGACGTCCACACCGAGGCCCCTCTAAGCTGGCTGGGGTCTAGTCCCATTGTCCACTGTGGCCTCCCCCCCCCTCTTCCCTCCCCCGCTCCCCCGCCACCATGCTCTCGTTACAAGCCCCATCTGGATGAATTCCTGCCAGAGGCCCTGAGCCTGGGGTCCCGGCCCCCCTCCCCAGGGCGCCTTTCCAGCTGCGTGGAGGCTGTGGATTGAGGGGGAACCTGGCCGAGCTGCTCTGGCACCATCCCCAGGGGCCAAGCCAGGAGTGGGGAGGTGGCCGGCCGGTCGGCAGCCTCAGAGGGAATTCTGTTCATTCTATGAATGCGGCAAACTTCCGTCCAGCGCTAACTCTGGCCAGGCTCCTCCGGGGTTACACAGCCTCTCCAGCAGGGCAGCGGGTCTGAGGGCTGCGTGTGGCTTCACGGGTCAGGCTAGACTCTCCGGGACCTGCAGGCCACTCCCAAGTTCATCAGAGAATGGGATTGGGGGAGGAGTAGAGAACACCAGAGAATCACAAATGCTGTCCGAAACCCGCTCTCTGTGGCCACCCCCAACCCGGGGACAGAGCCTTTCTCCTCCAGTCCCTGTTTTCCTCACGTCCACTCGGCGACACCTCCCCCCCCCCCACCCCCCAGCAGACAAAGGCCAGCCCTGCTGGGCGAGAGGGAGGCCCCCTCCGGCCACGACCCCAACCCTGGCTACCTTGCCGCTGCTTCGTGCCCCTGCGGCCTTTCAGGAGAAAAGCCACAGAAGAAAACAAAATAAACTTGTGAAAGTTTAAACTCCACCAAACAAAGAAAGCCAGGCGTTCCCACCGAAACTTCCCCCGAGCCACGGGTCGGGGGACCATCTTTCTTCCTTTTCTATAAATCTCTGTCCCCGACTGAGCTCCGAGGGCCTGCGCTACCCAGACACTCGAGCGCCGAGGTCCCAGCCGACGGGACCCGGGTCGGCCCTGAAAATAAATATTTCACATAAAAGGTCCATTGTCTTCGCTCGGAGACAATTGTTGCTTTTTCTTCCTCTTTGGCCCCAGAACATCAGAAAGCATGGCCGGTGCCTTTTAGGGCTCGTCCTTGTTCCAACAAGACCTGCGGAGGGGGGCGAGCTCGCTGGGTCTCCCAGACCCTCGGAGACACATTCCTCCCAGGGCAGAGGCCAGCATCTGGTCCGTGTGCGTGCGGATCGGGCCCAGGAAGAAGGAGCTCGCCCGTCCTGAATTCCTCCCACCACACTGCCACCCGGCTGGCCAGCCAGGCAGGCGCGGTGCTCAAAGGAAGGGGTACCGCTTCTGTGGGCACACCCCGGGACCCCCAGGGGACTTGGGCGCACCTGGGGTGCCCAGTGCCTCCCGCCGAGTCCCCGCGACAAGAGCCCAGACTTTGCCAGCGCAGGGCGGGCTCCCTTGAAAACATCGCTGGGGCTCACTCTCCTGCCACCTGTGGGGCGGGGGTGAGGATGGGGGGGTGCATTCCAGGGGCCCTTTCTAGTGAAACCAAAACTAGGCTCCCTGTTTCTCACAAACTCAAAAATATAATGATAACTGGCAATAGAAACGGTGATTACCATTTACAACAATAACAATTACAACTGGGGCAGCCATTTACGGAGCCCCTGCCACGTGCCAGGACCTGGGCTTTGTGCGACTGAAGCCGCCCCAGCCCTCGGAGTGAGCCTCTGGGGTCAGCATTCCTAGCCCTGCTCTCAAACTCAGGGCCCGGGCCCTGGGGGGTGATGTGACTTGTCTAGGGTCACACACTGAGCCAGGGGCCAGGTTGGAGGTGCCCCCATGTGAGCTAGGCTCCCCCCCCCCCCCGCCCGAGCCCCCCACCCCTGCTTAACGGGACTTCTGCAAGAGAATTCTCCCTTTTCCCTAAACGTGCAAATCTATCCCCAAGCCCAACAATGGCCCAGCATGGGGGTTCCCAGATGTTTTCCCGCCTGGCCTAGAAGGGCTTCCCTATTTTCCAGAACATGGGCCCTCAGTGGGGGCACATGCTGGGGTCTTCCAAGAGGTTTCCCCAGACACGGGGTGCCTGCCAGGGTGGGCAAGGCCCTCCAGCCCCTCCCGGGCCCCACGGGCTGCCTCGGAGTCCGTCCTGGTTCAGGGCGGGATGGAACAGGCCCTGAGCCTTCTGAGGGTGGAAGCACGTGAGACAGGAGTGAACCACGCGGACCCAGAAGTAACCCTACTGCAAAGCTCCCCACTTGCCGGCTGAGCAAAGCAAATGCTGTGTGTGCCTGCCCACATGGCATGCTCAAGGCCGGGCATGGTGGAGGCTCCTCACCCCCCCCCCCAGCCCCCGCGAGCAGCCGCTCCCCCCCCTCCAGCATCCCCGGAGACCCCTCACCCAGGATCTGGGACCACAAGTGGCCAGAGGCTGGGCATGTCGGGGCCGCAGTGCAGGCAAGGAGCCGCCCTGGTTTAAAAAAAAAAACCCAAGACCACCGAGGCCATCTTCCCAGCAGCCCGCCAGCCGTGAGAACCTATCCCCTTGCTTAGCACAGTCTATTGAATCCAGAAGTGATTTAAAAAAAAAAAAGGAGACAGGCGTAGTTTCGTTTTCGGGTCCTTGTCTTTGTGTGCGCGTCGTCAAAAATAAAACTGTGCTTGGATGGGCTGTGCCAGCTCGGCACGAGGCCGGTGGGCGAGCCTGCGCTGGAGGAGCTGCCCGAGGGAACAAGGACAAAGGCAGGGCCTGCAGGCAGCCCCGCGGTCCCCCGGAGACTCAACTTTGTCACGTCCCACATGCCGGGGGCACACTCCAGGGCCGGAGATGGGCCTCTGGGGCTTTGCCAAATAGCAACCCCCCACAAAGTGGCCCGGGGGGGTGCATCCTGGGGTGCTCAGACCTGTCCCTGTCCCTCGTGTCTGGCCCGCCAGGCCGTGGGGGAGCAGAGGGTGCCCCGTGTGGGGGGATGTTTTAATCCTGGGGGACGCCCAGTGGCCTCAGCACAATGCCACCCATTCCCACCCATCAGGCACTGTTACGGGTCATCCGTGGACCCAGAGAAAAAGCCTCCCACATTTTGCAGGGGAGCCCCAGCGCCCCCCAACCCCCGGCACTTGAGCTTCCTATAATTACCAACCTCGTCACCGCCATCACCACGCCGGAGCACAGCTCCCAGGCGGAGCACACGCTCTCGCGGCGGCACCCCATTCTGAGATCACTCCCGAATGTTCCACCCCAGGTTTCGTGTCTGCTAACTGCCTCGGATACAGTCATAAATAAAAATTCAAAATGAGAGGTGGGGGATGGGAGGGGGGCAACGGCCTAGCCAAACAGCCGGCCAGGGTCGCCTGCAGCCAAGCAAACTTAGAGCCTCGCTGCCAGGTGGGCCAGACCTCACTGAATCGCCCTCCTTCATCGTTGGGGTCCTTCCCGGGATCGGAATCGGGGAGCCAGGCAGCCCCGGAGAGGGAGGCACAAGGCAGACCTGGGCTCCTCGGGCCTCTGCCCAAGTTCCCGGAAACAGGCCTCCAAGTGCCAGCTCACGAGTCCGGGGTGTGACGGAAAGGGGCTGCCCCTCCCCAGTGTGCTGTGGCCTCAGCACCCCCTCAGGTTACCCAGACCACATCACACGCTGGGGGGGAGTGCGGGGAAGTCGCACCCGGGATGTGACCCTAATAAAACGCAGCTTCGTCCCCACAGGTACGGGTTTCACTGTCACAGGGAAGGCACGCACAAGTCCCAACACGCATTTTTTTTCAAGTCCCAAACGGCGAGGGCCGGCGAACTAAAATGCAATGAGGGCCTGGCGGGCCGGCGGAGACCCCACTTTTACAGAAATGAATTCCAGCGTTACCTTCCAGCCCCGTCCTGACGGCAAACCCGCATTCCTGCACCCCGTGCCTGCTCCACACACACTGGCCAGAGCCGGGGACAGGCCGGCGTGTGAGCCGCTATAAAGGGGGATTTATTACGCAGAGTTATGAGTTGTTTTTCATTTTATGCCGCCATAAACAACAGCTCCCACCAGGGCCTTTCACGCGGCCGCCCGGCTGGGTCCGGCGGGACCAGGGCCCCCCAATCCCCTCTCCGTCAGTGCAGGGCCGGCGGGGAAAACAGGCCGCCGCTGGTGCAGGACGCCGGGGAACACATTTTAAGAAAGGGTGGTGGCTCCCGGCCCCGCTCCCCAGCACATCCAACCTTTCAGGAGGCGCTTCCTCCTTCCCGCCTACTCCGGTGGAGCTGCGCCGGCTGTTTTATGGATTCGGTGCCTTTCCCTCCGGCGAATGGCCCGCACACCTGAGCCTGGGAGCCGGGCGTCCCAAATTCCAAGCCCAGAACGTTGGCGAAGGTCCCGAGCCCTGGCCAGCGGGGAGGCTGCGGGTTCACCAGCAGACCTCCTCCCGGCGCCCCTCTGCGGAAGGCCTGCCCCGGAGACGGGCTCTTCCTAGAAATCTCTTCATTAATATTTAATTATTCACTAACTAGCAAAAGTGAGAAAGGCACTTACCGTCCTCAGGAGTCGCCCTGAACCCCGCGGCGACCCGACCCGCGGCGCGCAGGTCGGCAGCCTTGCCCTTGCCGGAGACCGCCGGACCGGCCCGCCCGCGGCTGCCAGGCCCTGGGCCGCCGGCCTGAGTTCAGGGCTCCAGACGCTCCCCTTCCCCCCGCGCCGCCCCCAACCGCAGAGAGCCGAGCGGGGCCCGCTCCCCAAACTCCCCCGCAGCTCGGCGCGGGCGGAGCGCACGGCCAGGCCGCACCTCCCCGGCCCCGCGCGGCTCGCCCTCCCGGCCGCGGCTTCCCATTCTGCAACCCCGACCCTCGCCGAGGAGGGTCCGCGGGACCCGGTCTCCTCGCGCCCGCGCCCCGCGCCACGAGGGACCTTTGTCCTGGCCGAAAACGAAAGCGCGCCGGGCCAGGGGCGCCCACGCCCTGCCGCGGAGGTCCCGGCCCGCCCGCCTCGCGACTTTCTCCAAGTTCACGTGCATCCCCAGGCGGGCGGGCGGCCGCCGAGGGCCCGAACTTGCAGCGCCGGGCCGCCGGGCGCGCGGCGGCTTTCTCTCGGGCGGGCGGGGGGCGGCCGGCGGCGCGGGCCCGAGGCACAATGGGCGCCGCCGGGCGGGCGCGGGGACAGCACGGGCCTGGCCTCCGCGCGGCCGCTCGTCTGGCGCGGCCCGGGCGCCGAATGCGGTGGCGGCGGCTGGGCACAGACGCGCCGCGCGCCCGGTGCATGCTAATGGCCGGCGGCCGCGCCATGAATTATTCAGCAGCGGCTCGGAGAGAACGAGCGCGGCGGAGGGCGGCCCGGCCCGCGCTTCCCCCGCCGCCGCGAGGCTGCCCGGCGACTTCCCAAACTTTGCCCGGTCGGCACCGAGGCTGAGGCCCCCTCGGCTCCTCCGTCCCCGCCTGAGCGCGCCAGCCGCGCTTCCCCCGTTGCCGCCTATTTTATGTCTTTTGTCTCGGAGTTGGCACCTGTCCCAGAGAGCGCGTTTCCCTGCCCACCCCTTCGCCGCCGGATCGGGGCGGGGGCGGGGGGAGGGGGGGACCGGGGAGGAGGGGAAGGAGCGTGGGGGGAAGCCAGGCGCCCAGGGCCCCGCCGCCCCGAGAGAACGCCCGGGGGCGACGGCCGTGCCCGCGAGCCCGGCGCCCCCGTTCCGCAGAGAGGTCAGAGCTTCGGCTGTGCCCAGAATACCAACGAGGCCTCCCGGGGCCCCCGCCATGCCCACTGCAGGCGAGGACAGGGCGCGGCCCCTCCCGCCTCCCCCCTCCGCCATGCACCCTCCTCCCAGGGCCCGAGCGCGCGGGCGGGGCCGGCGGCGCGAGCAGCGGATTCGCCGCCCGGACCCCGCGCCTCGCCCCGCAGCCCCGCGTGCGCGCCCCCGCGGGCTCGCCGCCCTGGGCGCTCCCCGCCCGCGCGCCCCCGCCCGCAGCCCCGCCCGCGCGCGCCAGGCAGGGGGTCCCGCGCTGCGGGAGCCCAGCCGCTTTTTGCTTGGAGCCCTCGAGCCCGCGCACCCAAGGGGCTGGGGGAGGGGGGCGGCAAGCGCTCGCCCAGCCCGCCCCGCCGCCCTGGCACTACCGCGGCTGCTGGAGCGCGCGCGGCGGCTGCGCTTCGAGGACCCGGCTGCCATGATTGCGGGCAGTGAGGCGCGCGCGCGCTCGGGCCCAGCTTGGGGACCCCCGGCGGACCGACAGCCCCGGGTCTGACCGCGGCCCTGTGCGCGCCGCGGGCCGCAGCCGGGGTCGCCGGGCTGGTCCTTGCGGGGGCCAGTGAGCCCCATGGAGCTCCAGACGAGGCTCCAGCACAGAGTTCAGGGTCATCGGTGGCGAACGGCTTCCTTCAGGGCAAGGCGGTGCCAGTGGGACTCCATGGGGTCTTCCCAGACACCGCCGCGGGCCTGGCGGAGCGGAGCGAGGGGCGCCTTGCGCAGCGGGGTCGGGGGTGGGGCGCTCGGGGTCTGGTGAAGTGGAGGGGAGAAGCGCCCTGTGCCCAGAGATGGAGGGGGTGTCAAACGTGCCTGGCAGAGGTGAGAGAATCCTCACAGTGCCCGGGGAGGCGTGGGATGGGCGTGGGCACCGTGCCCGGGCCGCTGCCCAGCTCCGAGCTTGCTCTCTTCCTTCCCCACAGAAAAAACAACTTCCTGCTCCCCGGGCCCAGGGCGCAGAAGCTGCGGGAGAAGTTACAGGCCGAAGCCTTGCTCTCCGAGCCTGAGGACTGCACTGCTGCCCGGGGTCCTTCCCGCCCCTGCAGGGGGTCGCTCCTGGCCAGGCTCCAGGGTCCAGGCAGGGTCAGAATGCCTGCGAGGCCACAGCAGCTTTTGTTGCCGGCTCTGCGGGGGCGCCTGAGTGTCCCCCCACCCCCAGAGGGGTCAGCTTGAGCTTATGGCACTAGAAGACCCTGACAGGGGTCACTGCTCATAACCCCATCTTCCTGCCAGGGCCTGCCCCGCTCACAGCCAGATGGGCCTGGCTGTCCTCAAGCACCCATGAAGACTGTGCCGAAGAAGGGAGGCCCCTGGGCCCCAACCCAATGGCTCTGCCTGCCCCCCCCCCCCCAGCCCCGACCGGCCTTGGCATTCTCACTACAGTGTCCCTTGACGTCACATCTCGCCATTTCTGTGAACCAATGGAAACTTGCCTGCTGCCATAAATATATATATACTTTTTATGCTATTGGTAAATTCAAAAGTTCCTCGCGTGCCCTCCTCCCAGGAAACCCCATCCAGGTTGGGTTGGACTGCCCAGGAAAGGGGGAACAGGCCGTCCTGGCCAAGGCTGGGCGGGGGCCGTTGGAGCAGCTCCCCAAGGACCTCTGCTGCCCACTGACCACCTTGGTGGCTCCCTAGACCCCCAGGGCCTTGGCCTTGAGTTGTGCTGCCCCCACTCTGTGACACACACGCGCTGGGGGAGGGAGGGTGGAGGGGGACACCAGGCCTCATGCAGAAGCCTCCTGAGGCTGCTTCCCGGGTGAGAATCGCACTGTAGCCTCTTCTTTCCAGAAATGGATTTTTTCTTTTTCCTGAGAGGACATGCAGCCTTAGAAAATGGAACAGAAACGTTTCCCAGTTCATCTTTTCATAGAAATCCTGACCGACTTTCACTTTCCACACTGCTGACAACCAGCAGAGCCGGCGACTTCCCCCGAGGGGTGTGCGCCCCTCCTCCTGCGGAGGACGGAGGGGTCTCTGGCGCCCAGTCCAGGGCCAGGGTCGGGAGCTGGAAGTGCAGGCATCCTGCGCCCCTTCCTCCGAAAAGGCCGGCTCCCGTTCTAGCAGCACCGCAGGGACACACGACCTCTCTTGTCCGGCCCAGGCCTTTATCATCGTCTTCGCTGCCCTAAGCCCCCGCTGGACACGGGTGTGTGCAGTAAGGAAACGCGTCCCCATGAGACCAGTGTGTCGGGCAGTTCCACAGCCACAAGTCCCGGTGTGTCCCCTCCTGTGCCGGCCACACAAGGGAGAGCCCCACCCTGACACCCTTATAGACCCCCTCCGCCCCATCGTTCTCCTGGATGGTTCAACTACTTTAAAAAACAGACTAAAGACATCTGTGGTTCAGCAACTTTGGGGGCTGCAGAGCCACCAAAAAAAAAAAGTGTCCAGCGGTCGTTAAACTCATCAGTCAACAGAGCCAAACACCAACAGGACAACAATTGAAATTTCTTTTGAGAGCCAAATTTTTTAAACTTAAACTCTATAGGTAGGTACATTGTGATTAACTTAATGAGGGGACTCCTAAGGCTTAGGAAGAGCCACACTCAATGGGGCCAAAGAGCCGCCTGTGGCTCCCGAGCCGCAGTTTGCCCACCACGGGACTAGACAGACGCAAAAGTGAAAACATCGTAGGTGCCGGCCCTTTTAATACCAAATCTTGTTTTTCTGAAATAATGAGCAAGCTGGGTAACAACTGAATGGGGATTTTGCAAAATAAATATATGGTTCCTATTCTCACGTAAAACCATCCCCAAACGCAGAGCCAAGAAATGCTACGTAGCACGTGCGTGCGCACACACACACTCCGCATCCAACAACCACACTGTAATCTATTTATAATCACTTTGCTAAGCACTCGAAATATTATAACTAATGTGATATATGTTTTGTGATTAAATGGGTGGATTAAAACATTGAATTAAAAAAAGCCACAAAGAAAAAGAGATTATCTTCCATTATGCCACTTCCAACTTTTGCTCCGTGGGTACAAATACACATCTGACAACTGTGTCATTACAGAAGGCAGCGACTAGATGCCAGGATATTAGCTTGGTAATTTTCACCTGAAATCATGGTATAATCAGCTAACCTTTTTATTAGCTCATTTTTCCCCTCACGCTTACACGGTCGTAAGTTAACTCAATGCTGTTTCTCTCCTCCCAATTATCATTTGGTAAAACAAGGAACTGGGTGAGTCAGAGCAATAGTCGTGAACACACACTCTTTTTAAAAACCCCCTCTTACCTGGCGTGGACTGAGAGAGAACGTGGCTGCAAACTCGGAAATCAAACACCAGCACTTGGGTGATGCCGTTGGGGGCGGTTCGGGTTGGTTTCTAAAGTCTTTTCCTAACTCACTGTCATCCCACATGATTCGAGGTAAATGGTCCGAGAGGAGAAGGCGAAGATTTGCTTTGCCGACAAGTGTTCTGCGTTATGACGGCCAGTTTCCCGCGCAGCCGACGGGCCATGGCCCACGCGGGCCGAGGTCAGATATGTGAAAACTCAGTCACACGGAGCTCTCGCCAGACCAGGATGTTTATAGGATCGGCCTCATACGGTTATTTTTTCCTGATTTCTCCCAAGATCTGTCTGTTGGGAATGCAGCGGCGACTTCCTGCCGGCCCGGCCGCCCGCCCGCGCGGCCCCAGGGTCCCGGCTCAGCCCAGGCAGGTCCCGCGCTCGGTTCAGTTTCCCTTCTCCCCGGGCCGGGCCGAGCCGGGATGCTCACCAGTTGAATGTTTTCTGTGTCCGGCGTCCTCGGAGCCAGCGCACAGATGCCTTTAATCTAATGCAGGCGGCCGGGCGAGTGTCAGTGGAAACTTACATTTGTCACTGGCGTTTTGAACATGCAGCCCGCACAGCCCAGAAAAATGCGGACTTTCCGGCCGGCCCCGTCCACGCCAGGCCGGGAGCGGGCCGCGGCCTCTGGGCAAGACGCCGCTTCCTCCGTGACCCCCGTGTCCTCTGGAGGAGCCTGGGGTGCGGCGGAGAGAGCACCCCCGGCCGCGGGATTGGGCTCTCCCGTCTTGGTCTGAGTCCTTGGCAGGCCGGGGGTTCCCTTCCCACCGCGGGCTTTGTGACAACTTGTCCCGCGTGGTGGAGGCTTCATGCTGACGCCCGGTGATTTGCACACGCGCCGAGGAGCACCGATGGCCCCGGGCGGGCGCCTGCTAGTTTAGCTAGAAGCAAAACCGGAGCGAGCGCGGCCTGCCCGGCCCTGCCCGGCCCTGCGCACGGCCTCCGGTCTCTCCGAGGAAGGAGAGGTGAGCGCGCGCCGTCGGAAGGGTCTTTCCCTCTGAGCATAATGAAGCAATTTTCAAAACCTTTTGCTTTCGCTCACTCAGTTTTATGTCAAACTTGGCGTGACAGCCAGCATCAGAAACGAAGCCCCGGCCGTGGAGAGAGATGTTTGGGGGTACAGCGCAGAGCGGGGCTCTGCCTCGGCAGCCCCCCCCACACCCCCCGCGCCCCAGGCCGTTTCTGGGTGTCCTTTCATTTTAAAAAAAATATCTAAAGAACAGACTTTGCGGCCCGCAGCTGACAGCGATCAGCCGCACGTCCTCCGCTCCCGGACTGACAGCGGCCACTCCGCACCCCGCGCCCCGTGTTTGTTTAGAAACCTTCCGGGAGCAGCTGCTCTATCGCCGTTCACACACCTTGGAAAGTCCACGCGTTCGCTTTCCACGATGTGTTACCTACGTGTGTGTATAAAAAAGTCTCACAACCCTGGAAGCATCCCTAAGAAGTTAATTATTATTTTTCAAATAAAAGAACATAAAACAACTAGGAGCCTCCATAAATGTGTGTTCAATCATACCCATGTATAAGTGTGGGAACAGGCCGTAGATGAAACCCAGATGCCAGTGTGAAAATCCTCCCTAGCAGATGAGGAGCTGCAATTAATATCTGCATCCCAACGCGGCAACGGCACAGACCAGAAAACAGGAATTCGGGGTGCGGGCCGGCCGTCCTCAGGTACACAGTGCCTGCATCTCAAAGGCCGCGCCAGCGCCTGGGATTTGTGCCGGAGAGAGCAAAAAGCACGTTTGAAAACTCAAAGTTACCTTTCAAAGAGAAGTGGGCGCTGGATTTATGTTAGTCTCCCAGTCCTGCAATTTCTAAAATGGAGTCATCACAAATTGGGAAATTAACATTCTTCTAAAGAATTCATTGTGCCACTTACAGCCAATTTTTATGAGCAATTAAAGATAAGTTAGAGTTCGGAGTTTGTTTCTGGGAGAAGGTACGGATTTCCACAAAAGTGAAAGGACATCAGAAAATGTGAAAGGAATTTCACTCCCCAAATGTCTAAGGAATGCCTTCCTCTCGAAGCCGAAAGCCTTGATTTATTTGAAGTATTTTTAGATCTTATTAATCCTTTATAGGGGTCTGAAAGAGTCGTTATTTTAATGACCACATATGCTTTTTAAATCACATCTAAGGAGAATTTAGCTATTAAAAACTTAAAGCAATTTTAAACTTTAAAAACTGTCAAATGTTTATTTAAAAATTTTTAAACAATGCTGAAAGGCTTGTGAAAGTCAGTTACATTTTTTTCCCCTTCCCCACAAATGGAATGAGAATTTTAGGGTCCTTTCTTAGCCGCTCGGCTCTTCGGCGATCTAGGTAAAGTTTGAGCCCTTTAGGGAAAAAAAAGGGGGGCCAGGAAAGAAAATAAACCGAGAGTTGAAACTCAAACGGTGCATTGTTAAATTGCAAGGGACAGCAAGAACTTAAAAAAAAAACCCAGGCTTCACAGATCACTTCTTTAGAATGATTGCAGCGGCCTCGGCTGCCTGCGGGACGGACACATGCGGAATGAGGGATGGGGGCGCCGAGGATCAGTTGTTTGAAATTTGACCACACTGGTCTTATTTATTTAAATACTCCCATTTTATTTTTTTTTTAATCTAATACAATTTCCAGACAGCACAGGTAAGTACTTTGCTTTCTACATAATGAGTTTCATTTTCCAGACTCGGTCTAAACAGCGCGGCTTTTAGGTCGCTAACAAAAAGGCAAGGTTAAGGTCAGATTTTTCATACATTCCCTTTCCACAAAAAGTGAAGAATGTCTTAACTAAATTTATGGCTGCGAGACAAGATCCTATTAATGGCTGCAAAAAAAAAAAATACTAAAAAAGAAAGCAGTGCTTTTGTTCTGTCTTGCTCCTTGCTGCGCATAGAGCAACTTTTGGTGTAATTCCTAATTGTGAAAAAACTAGAAGTTTTGTGGGGTTTGTGTTTTTTTTCCCCAACCAAAAGACGATGATAATCTAAACAATCTGACGAGGGTTGCCATGAACCCTGAAAATAAGAAGCAATCTAATGAGCAGAAAATAAAAACAGGATGAGCATGTATTTTTTTAAAATGTTTTTCAAAACCCCTAGCAACTTGGCCGGCACTTTCCCTCCTGGGCTCGCTGGGAGGATGCTCACAGGCAGGAATTTTTTAAACTATCATCAAGCGTTTGTGCTTTTGCTGATATCTTATCTGGTAACCAGTTTTTCAACTCTGCCTTCTAAATATCCGGCTCCAGGGCGGCCCTTCCCAGCCCCCTCGTCCAGGGGGAGGCTGTGGACACAGAAACCGGCGCCTCTGTCCCCCACACTCATAACTTCTCTGAAATTAGCCGTCTCTTGCACGTAGGACGCCGGAAATTTCTAGGAGGCCTCTAAGCCTCACTGGGGAGCTCCTCATGCTGGGAAAAAACTTCGCGGCGCACACCTGGATCTACAAACTCGGAAAAATTAACCAGCTGTAGCCAAAAAGCAAAACACTCAGCCACCCGAACAGTCTGCGAGAAACACAGGGCCCTTTGACGTGCGTGACAAGAAGACATAAATAAAACCGCTCGAGGCAGACAGGCTGAATGAGCCTTTCAAGACAGCCCCTCGGTGCCTCCAACTTTAATATTAGAACATTAAATGTTAGCAACACGAGAGACATCCCGGGGTGTGTGTGTGTGTGTGTGTGTGTGTGCACACTTGAAAATATAAGTGTGTGCACATGCATGTGCATGCACGCCTGGGTGCTGTGTGTGTACACATGTGTGGCTGTGTGTGTACACACGTGCCTGCGTGTGTATGTGTGGAAATAAAAGTTTTTGCTGCCCTTCTGGTGTGGGGCCGACTTGAGGTGCTGGGGAGCCCCAAGCCAGGTGCAGGGCAGGCCCTACCTGTGCTCTTGGGGTCACCCCCTTTTTCATCCCACACATGCAAACGCCCCAAGCCAGCAAACAGGGGACCTGCTGGAGATAACAAGATCCGTTCTCAGATAGAGCAAACCATTCCCCGCAGGACAAAAAAAATGGTGTTTGCTGCGTGGCCAACACTGACCTCATTCCCCATCATTAGCACAAAAGCAGCCAGGCCAGAGGGGACTGAGGCCAGGGGCTGAGGCCTCTCCACCCCGCAGCCCCGCTCGCTCCCTCGGGAGGGACAACCAGTGGGGTGCCCTGGGCTGGGGTTTGGGCCCCCCAGATCCTGACCCCAGCCAGCTGGGCCCGCTGCACAGAGTCCGGCCGGGGACCCGGGGCGCTCCGGCATACATGAGGCGGGCGGGGAGGGCCTCCAAACCCTCAAAGCCAAGATCCCTCATGAGAGGCCATCTTGTTGTCTTGTTCAGAGGCCTGGGGCCCTCTATCTTGCCCAGTTTCTCACCAGGCGCGGCCCACGCCCTCCTCACAGCCCCTGCAGGGGTTTCGACACAGTGCAGCTCAGCAAAAAACACCCCACGTGTCCAGGAGGTGCCAGGTACCCCAGGAGTTGCTGAGTCTGAGTCAGGAAACAGCCGGGGCAGGGGGTCCTAGGCTGTCAGGAGGCACCGTGTGCTGCGCTGAGGGCTTCTCCCCCGCCCCGCCCGCCCCACGGCCCGAGACGAAGATGGAACGGCCTGTCACCGTAAGTGCATTCCTTCCTAAAGACCAGGGAGGGGCGGGGATGGAGTAGTGACTCGGCCGAGATCGCACAGGCCTGGGGCCTCCAGAAGAAAAACATCACCACCCCCCTCCCCGCGCTCCCTCACACATAGGCGTATTTTATAGGTAAGAGCAGTTCCCAAGAAAAACAGAGCCTCATTGAAATCTGGGCCCCAGAACGCGGCGCGCCGGCCAGCTCCTGTGACCTCCCTCCCCCACAGCCGGCTTCGGTCACCCGAGGCGTCCACCCTTCCCTGCCAGGTGCATCCTGACCACCCCCTCCCGGGCCGGGAAGAATGGACCTCCGGTGTGAAATCGCAGACACAGCTCCCGCGGGGCCTGCGGGGCCTCCCCACAAAGCCGCCTCACCTGAGCGGAGGGGTCACCAGGGCCCGGGGCCACCGCCCTTCCCGCCCGGCCAGCACCCTGCCCCGGGGCTGCCCGGCCAAGCGGGCAGGCGCTCGGAGCCGCCCGGAGCCGCCCTGCCGCTTGAGGTCCCGGGGAACCCGGCGGCCCCTGTCTGTGGGCTCCATACAGAAGGCGAGCGGGTTACCAAAACGGCCTGGAAAACCTCCGTCTCCCATCAGCCGGGACGTGCCGGCCTCCCCGGGAGAGGCTCGCGAAGCGGGTTCCCTCCTGCAGGGGCCTGGGCACCCGCATTCTGCAGGGGCAACCGTGTGCTGATCACCTCCCGTTACTGACCCTCATATGGGGGGAGGTGGGTGCTCGCAGCCGCTGGAGGAAGGACGGGAGGAAGGACGGGAGGACAGAGGGAGCTCGGTAACTTGGGAGACAGTCTGTGGCGATAACAGCGGAGCGGAGCTCCACAGCCTCCCCTCGCAGCCACGGTCTGCGCCCCCCCGCGCCCCCCCTCCGCGGGGCCCCCACTCCCGCCAGCCTCATTACCGCAGGGCCGGGGGGGCCCCACAGAGCTCCGCGCCTTCCCCAGGCCGGACCCGCGCCAGAAGAGTCCACTCCACAAAGGACGAGCTCAGAAACAAGCTTAACATTTTACAAAGTCTCCCTGGAAAAGCGAGGCGAACAAAACTCTGAAAGACGGGGCGCGGCGCAGGGCCCGGCTGGCCTGGCCAAGGACGCGGGCGCCGCTCCGTTCGCCGCCCAAGGCCGCGGCCTCCCAGGCTCTTTTCTCTGGCTTCTTTTTTGAGCCTAATTATATGAGAAAGTGCTTTCGGGGGGAAAAAAAACACAGACAAAAACCTTTAAAACTTTTTTTAAAAGTTACAAAAGCTAAGTCTCAAAAGCTTTCTAAAAAAGACAAAAGCCTTTAAAATTAAAAAAAAGTTACAAAAGCGAAGTCTCAAAAGCTTCTGGGGATAAAACGCATAACTTTGTCCAGCGTCTGAGGCAAAAGCGAAGCACACAGGGCAAGAATGGTCCAGGCCTGAACTCGGGGCCCCGCGGCCGCAACGCCTGGGCGTGGGGCGCCAGCACGCGGGTCCCGGGAAGACGGTGCTGCGGGGAGAGAAGCTCGCGGGGAGAGAGCCGCTGCAGCGGGGCTGGGCCCGGTTTCCGCACAGGGCCCGTGGCGTCGGCTGGGCCGCATCAGCCCTCCTGTGCCGCTTGCAGGGTTTCCAGCAGAAATAAAGGCCTTTACTTCCCAGACAGAGGCTCGAGGCACAGCACCCCTGTTCTCTCTGCGCCTCGCCCGGGCTGCAGACGGGGCGGGCTCGCTCCAGCTCTGCAGGCGAGCGGCCTCCGCGCGCCTCCTCCAGGCAGCCCCGGGCTCGCGTGCAGGTCGGCGGGCTGAGCCCGCGGGGCCGGCGGACGCGGACGCGGAGACCAGGGCGGTCCGGGTGGGCGTCAGGCCGGGAGTCCGGCGCTTGCGGGGGGCGTGGCCTGCCGCGCCAGCGTGTGGTTCGACCCCCGTGTAACCGTGTCGGCGTCGCGTCCGCCGCGGGCCGGGCGGGGGCCGAGTCCGAATCCGATCCCGAGGCGAGCCCGGGGCGGGGTCCGCCTGAGTCCGCGCCCGCGTCAGGCTCTGCGCAGCGGGACGAGGCTGAGGTTCCGCTCCGCGTCCGAGTCCGCATCCCTGTCCGAATCCGAGGTAGAGCCGGGGTCCGGGTTGGGGATCCGCGTCCGAGTCCGAGCCCAGGGCAGAGCCGGGCTCTGGGGTAGGAGGCGGCCCGGGTCCAAGTCCGACGCGCCGGGAGTCGGGTCTGCCGCGCAGCCCGGAGGGGCCCGAGCGCAAACAGAGGTGGAGAGTCTGAGGCTGGGGCGCGTCAGGCAGCGATCGCGGTTCCCAGCCGGGACCCGAGTCCGAATCCTGAGCCGAGCCCGGGGCCAGGCTCGGAGCGAGTCCGCGTCCGGATCAGCGTCCGAGTCCGTGTTCCGGGCAGAGCAGAACCCGGGCCAAGCCGCGGTCCGCGTTGGAGTCCGAGTCCGCGGAGGCAGTGGCGGTGCGGCACGCGCCCCATTAGCCACGGTCTGACGTGGTCACGGGGTCCCACAACGCGTCCGGGGTAGAGCCGGCAGCCGAAATCAAAACGGCAGCAGCGCGCGCCCCCAGTTGGCCGCAGCCTGGGCTTGCGGTCCGTGCCCGAGTCGTGTCCGAGGCCGCGGTTGGGGTTCGCGTCCAAGTCCAAGTCCGAGGCCAAGTCCGCGTCGGAGTCTGCGGCAGCGGCGGCGGCGGCCGCGGCACGCGCTCCGATTCGCCGCGGTCGGAACCGTGGTCTTGGGGTCTGACGTATCCCGGAGCCAAAGCTGAGATCGCGGTCCGAGGTTATGGTCCGCGTCGGAGTCCAAGTTCGATTCGGTGTCCGGGGCAGACCCGAGGTCCGGGACCCGACGCCGTGCCGCGTCCGAGTCCATGTCCGCGTTCCGGGCAGAGCGGCGGTCCGAGCCGCGGTGTGTACCCGCGCCCGGGTCCGCCGGCGGCGGCAGCGGCATGTGCCGCCAGGAGCGCAGTCCCGGCGCGGGGTCCGTGCCGAGTCCGTGAACGTGGTTGGGATCCGTGTCCCTGTCCCTGTCAGACGTTGTGTCCGCGTCCGAGTCCGGGCTTCGGGTCTGTGTCCGAGTCCGCGCCTCCGTCCCGGGGGAGCCTCGGTCGGAGCCGCTGCCCGAGCGCGTATCCGAGTCCGCGTCTGCAGCGGCGGCGGGCGCGCTGCGATCACCCGCAGGTCGAGCTTTAAGTCCGTGCCTGTGGGCGTGTCCGAGGGCGTGTCCGTGGTTGGGGTCCACGTCCGAGGCCGGATCTGGGGTCAGTATCCGAGTCCACATCCGTGTCCGGGGTAGAGCCTCGGTCCGAGCGGCTGTCCGTATCCGAGCCCGAGGCCGCGTCCGCAGAGGCGGGGGCGCGCGCGCATGCGCACCGCAGCCACAGTCCGAGCTCGGATCCGTGTCTGCGGTTCGGTCCGTGTCCGACCCTGGGTCCGCGTCTGAGTCCAGATCTGGGTTCTGTGTCCGAGTCCGTGTCCGTGTCCGTGGCCCGGGTAGAGCTTCAGTCCCAATCCGAGTTCGCGTCTGCAGCGGCGGGCGCGCGCGGCGATTAGCCACAATCCGAGCTTTCGGGTCCGTGCCCGGGGCCGGGGTTGGGGTTTGCGTCTCAGCCCGGAGTTGGGGGTCCATATCCGAGTCCGGGGTTGGGGTCCGCGTCAAAGCCGGGGGTTAGGGTCCGCGTCTGAGTCCGAGTCCGGGGTTGGGGTCCGCGTCTGAGCCCGGAGTTGAGGTCCGTGCCCGAGTCCGGGAGTGAGGTCCGAGTCCGTCTGTCTCCAAGTCCGCGTCTGTGTCCGGGCAGACCCGCGTCGGCAGCGGCAGGGCGCGCCGCGATTAGCCGCATTCCAGGCTCGGAGTCCCTGCTCGAGCCCGGAGTTGGGGTCCGCGTCCGCGTCCGAGCCCGTGGTGGGGTCCGAGCCCGAGTCCGCGTCCACGTCCGCGTCCGCCAGTATCCGAGTTCACGTGCTTGTCCCGGGGCGAGCCTCGGTCGGAGCCGCGGTCTGTGTCCGCGTCCAAGTCCGTGTCTGCGCCGCATTAGCCGCGGCTCCGCTTGGGGTCCGAGCTCGGATCCGTGTCTGACACCGTGTCCGCCTCCGAGCCCGGGGCTGCGGTCTGGGTCCGAGTCCGGGTCCGCTTCCCAGGTAGCGCCTCGGTGGAGGCCGCTGTCCGTCTCCGGGTCCGCCTCCGGGTCCGCCTCCGGGTCCGCGCCCTCCGAGGCGGCGGCACGCGCCGCAGTCACCCGCCGACCGAGCTTGGGGTCTGAGCCCGCATCCGTGTCCGTGTCCGTGGTTGTGGTCGGGGTCCGTGTCCGTGTCCGTGTCCGTGTCCGTGTGCGTGTCCGAGGCAGCGCCGCGGTCCGAGCCGCGCTCCGCCTTCGAGTCCGAGTCCGAGACCGTGTCGGACCCCAGTCCGTGCCCAGGTCCCAGTCCTCGGAGGCAGCACGCGCCCCAATTAGCTGCGGGCGGGCGGCCGCATTGAGGGCGAACAAAGGGCACGACCCAGGGTCAGGGAGTCGGGGCCCGCGCCCGCCGCTTTGTTCGCCGTGTTGTTTACTTTGCCGAACGGAGCGCACAATATAGTGACTAAAGCGGATTAGGGGGTCGCGCCCCGGAGGCCGAGGGACCTCCCAGCCTGGCGCCGCCCAGGCGGGCTGGCCTGCCGGTGCAGACCCCGTGCCCCGGGGCCGCGGGGAAACTGGGGGGCCGCCCGGGGCCCCGGCACCGCTCACCTGCGCCGCCCGGCGGCCGAGCGGGCAGCTCAGAGCACCCCCGCCGCCCGGCCTTTCCAGCCGCCGGGACAGGGTGGTGTCTGCTGACTCCTCACTTTTTAAAGGTTGCACTGTTCCCAGCTCCGCCGGTCCCGGGCGTTCGTTTTCCAGGGACGCAAAGGCCATCTGCTTGAAGGCGGATGTTTTACACGGAAACAGATTTTTCCATTTCACAGAATCCTGTAGCGCTATGGGTTGTTGTTTTGGGGTTTTTTTGTTTTGTTTTTAATGCCCACCTTTTGTCTTGACACGGCCAGGCACCCTGTGAGTCAGCGAGTGACTTCAGGGTGGAGAATAATACTTTGTGATACAAAAGTCCTGAGAAGTGCTGCTGGGGAAAAATTATTTTCTTTCTTTCTCTCTTTCTCTCTTTCTCTCAAGAAAGCAAATGATGACTATATAAATAAACCACTACAATTTCCGCCTAAAGACTACCGTTTTTCACCTGGCGTCATGAATTCACGTTCTATATACTTCTCCGACAGGAACTTTTAAATGGCCCCTAAAAAACAAGCAGTCACACGGAAAGTACAAACTCGCACTCAAGCAAAGTCTGGCCACGGAGCCAAGAAGCCGAGAGCCGTTTTCTTTCTTTTTTTTTTTTCCTTTCTCAATGCTATTGTTTGGGGGACAAACATATTTCTCCTTAAGTTCACAAAGCGTCTTGAGAACTTTTACGCTGTGGTTGTGCAAACACGCATGTTTGGTTAGGGAATCCATGTCCTGTTTGATGAATAAGCCACCTATATGCAAATCTTTTTTAAGGGAACGTGTGCTATTTACTTACTCTACCTATTTGTGGGCCTAATGAATATTTCTGCTCAGTGCCATCTATCCGCAACGTCTGAAGGAAAATATGCCATGTGTCTATCTTTCCACGCACAAGCCTTTAAAGAGGCTTTCCCCCGCTTATAAAAACACCATGTGTTTAGAGAAGGCATAGCTAAGTCTAAAGTATCAGTAATTTCGGAGTAAAAGATAAAGATAGCTATTTTAGAGACCATGTAAGTAGTCAGTGTAAAATATAAATAATTCAAGTATAAAATACATGGAAAAAGAAAAATTCACCTACGTGCCATTATCCAGAAATCATATTCTATTGTAATTCCTTCCCCACAGTTGGCCTGGGCATTCAATTACATAACTCACACCTGCATTTACAGTTTGCAAAGTTTTGTGTCCCCATGTTGTTACAAATGCTTTGTCAATAGCATTTTAACAGTGGCACAATATTCCATTCTTTTGTTACGTGAAATGTAGCCAGGCTTTCCCTGTTCTTCCAGCTTTCATTTCGCGGAAGTATTTCTCCCGCTGTAACTAACATGACAACCACGGTTTTGCCCGTAAACTTTGTCTGCAGTGCTATCTGTTGCTAGGATGCTGGAGCCATTGCGTTATTCTAAGGGGGATAAGGCAGATCCCTGTAGGCTCCACTAATCCGACCAAGAATGAACTTGGAAATTCTAGAATTCCCTTTGGATCGCACTTAGTCCAGGAAGCCGTATGGAAATCAGCTTGCTTCCCTCCCAAACCGCCCCTTCCCCCCAGAGGCCGGGAACTTTCGCCTGACAGATTTGTGGGACCAGCCGAGGCACAGGCCTGATTGCAGCGCGCATTTGGGAATCAGTGCTGGCCGTCTCTGCCTCCCTGCCTCCGAGCCACTTGGCACCGACCCCGGCAGCGCTGGGTGGGTGGAGGTCAGGCCAGACCCAGCACCTGGGAAACATTATCTCCGCGGTGCGGGCGAGACTTCGCTCGCCTGAGAAGCGGTACTTGGGATTTGGCCCAAGCCTCTTTCTCCGCTGAGACTTAAAACCTCAGGCCCGACTGTCACTCTGTCGTCCCCCACCCCCACCCCCTTCCGCTCTGTCCTGCGTGGAGAAGGCCTCGCCGTACCCTCCATCTCCACGCTTGGAGTCTGCCACGTGCAGCGCGCCCTTCCCGTCCACGCCCTGATCAGCCCGTGGGCTGGGTCCTGCCTCAGGGCCATGCTGCAGTGGGCCTGGTCCCCCGCCCCAACCCCGGACCAAGGAAGGCGGTTGGGGGCCGGAGAGGAGCAGCTGGCAGGAAAAAACGGAAGCACCAGGAGGGCAGGGGGCCCAGCCCAGCGCACCGTGGAGGCATCCGAAACCAGAGGCCCAGGGAATCCAGGACAGAGGGGAGGCGATTCGCGCAAACGTGACCAGAACTTTCCTGGGAGGAGGAGGAACAATTCCCCCTTCCATGCCTTTTTCTGCCTTGTCCAAATTTCCTACAAGGAGCCCACATTGCTTTTATAATTAGAAAACGATCGCATTGCTGATACAACTGTATTTCTTAAGACGTCAAATAGATATAATCCATTCTGCGAATAAAGTGAATTGCTGCTAATGAGTTTACATAAATAATTACAATCCTGTGTTGCCAGGAAAGTTATAAAGATGATTACGGGAGTTCTCGTGTCTCTAGCGCTTTCCCCTCTTTAGAGAAACACTTTCAGACAGAAAATGAAACCGGGCAGGTCTGCTGTGCAAACATTGGCCGCCTGCCGCTGCGAGTCCTGCCGCAGCCCGATGTGGGGCCGGGGCAGACCCTTTCCTTCTCGTTTGAAATCTGGGGGCCTCACTTACGAGCCCAGGACCTAACCGAAGGCTTGGCGTCTCCGGTGTCCCCCGCGGCAGCTTCTAGACCTCCAGTCCAGGCACCTTCCTGCAGGGCAGGCAATTTCCCCAGGGGAGCAAGTGTGTTTCCTGCATTCCAGGGGTTTTTCCCCCATTCCTGGAGGTGGTGCCTGCAGCCAGGGTGGAATTGCAATTAGTGAAGATTTTGTGGGGTTTGCTTGAAAATAATGCTGTTTAGACAGGGCCCCGGTTTCACATACAGGGACGTATGCCCCCGAGTTTGGCGGCCCGGGGACGTGGCCGGGCAGAGGTGTGAGGGTATCACAGCCAGGCAGGGTCTGTCTTTTTTCCACACCGACAGGAGAGCCAAATGCCAGGCATGCAGGGGACGGTGACTCATGCGGGCCTCTGGGGCCCACGTCCCCAGCAGGACCGGTGGCCTGGAGCGAACATGTTTGCCTTATCTTATTTTTTTAAGTGGGCCACTTACAGCCCCAGGAGAACAACAGATGGGAAGAAATCTACAAATCAAATGCATCTGATCCCAAGCCTCTCTCTTTTAAAGTGAGTTACCAGGCGAGCCAGGGCGCTGTTTTCGACTCTAAAAGGCAATTTCTAAATTTGGGTTTGGGGGAAGAAAAAAAAGGAATTGTCCTCGGCCTGAAAATCCCGGGCCTCGCAGAATGCAAGTCAGATACACCCCTCTTTGTGCTGAACTCATCGTAACTGGTTTAAAATAAATCAGAGCAAAACGGCGTGAGTTGAGCATGTGCCTCCCATCACGCGCGTCTGCAGACAGCGGTGGCTGCTGCCGACAGACCCGCTCCGCTCCGCCTGCCGCGGGCGGCGAGGGGACAGGCCCCGGGCTCGGGCTGGGATTCAGAGCAGGGAGGCACCGAGGTCCCCGGAGCAAACAGACCTACGCTTTTTAGATTCCAAAGACATCCTCGGTTTTAAACAAGGATTAAATTATAAACGAAAGAATGATAGAATGTAATCAGCAGGTAAGACGGATAAATAGGAGACATTAATTTCCTCCAAGAAAAAATGTCTGGCATTTGGAATTTTTAAGCCGTTAAGTAGATGGTCACATTTAAAAAAAAAACACAACCCTCTGTTTTGCTTGCCCTCCTCGCACAGGGCACAGCGAACCATCCCTGCCTCCTAAAATAAAAACACATGTCACTTTAATTTAGCAGAGGCTGGCCCAAGTGCGGGATTCGGCACAGATCATTTTTAAATTAAGGAGAGAGACTGTTCGTGTGTTTTCTACCTTTTTGGGGGGGGGCAGTTACTTTCTCCACGTGTTAATAATTTAACTGTCAAATCACAACAAACAGCTAATTCCGTCTCTGAGACTCCAGGCCGGCAGCCCGGACGCGGAGGTTTTAATTGTGGCCGCTCGCTAGCAAAGGGGGCAGAAGCTGCTTTCCCCGTGTCCCCAGACGGGCCTGGGACATGACTAATTCATTTTCTCTCCTCCGTCTATCCAGGCACAGGATTCAAATATTTATATCAGTCTGTTCACTTTAAAACACGCAGCGCGGGCACCCCTTCAGGGCCCCTCCTTCGCCTCCACAGTTTGGGCTTTTCATTGTTTCCAGACGCTGGGCCCGCGCATGGCGATCGCTCGCAGGCGCCCGGGAGGTGGTGCGGGGAGCCCGGCGCTCGGCTCGCGTTCCTCCGAAAGCCCTTCCCAGAGCCGCACAGATAGCGGGGGACCCGGTCCCGGAGCCTCCTTCCCCCCAAGGCCCGGGACAGCCGGCAGGCCCGAGCGCGGCTTCTCCTGCCGGGGGAGCCTGCCTCTCGCCCGCCCGCCGGCGTGGCCAAGGGGAACCGAGCCCCGGAAGGGTGCCCAGCCCGCGGGCCAGGTAGGCCGTGGGCAGCAGGGGGTTAATGGGCCAGCGGGGAGGGCGCAGACAAAAGGCCGCAGCCCGCGAGGAGCAGCCGCTGGGGCCGCGGCGAAGACACAGGGAGCTCTGTGTGCCTGGCCGCCGCCGCACTGTGACTAACCGCCCCACCATTGTGCCCTGAAGCCAGCCCTTTGTGCCCGTCCCCCTGGCGTCTGGGAGCCCCGCAAAGAACCCTCTGCAGCAGCCCCCCTTGCCCTGGACACTTGCAGCCTCAACACCCACCCGTTCGGCTGAGGGGAGCCGGGGCACACACCAGGGAGGGCATCCTCTACCCTGGCCCCGAAGGGCCACCAGCAAAAAAAAAGAAAAAAGCAGAGAAAGCAGTCTCCCAACCCCGGGCCGTGGGGACCGGCTGGACCTGCAGCCCAGGGCGCAGTCTCCCTGCACAGCACCAGGCCGCTGGGCCTTCTCAACTCGGAGTCCGCGGGGGACTGTGATGCGTGTGTAAAGTACACCCCGGATTTCAAAGACGTGACATAAAAAAAAATGTAAACTGTCTCCTCAATAATTTGGCATTAATTACATCCTGAAATATACTATTTTGGATGTGAATTAGATGAAATACATGGTATTAGGGTTGTGAATTTCACCTATTTCTACTGTTGAAAAAATGCAGCCTCTGGCACATGTGAAATTCGGCCCCCGCTGGTTGCGGCTCACGCTCACGTTGCTTCCCCGGGAGCTGTGCTGGATGGGGTGCGGGGGTGGGGACGGGCCTCGCAGCCTGCTCTCTCCAGGGGACAGGAGCTGGACAGTGTCACCCTGTCTCCCCACTCAGTGACAACCCTCACCCAGGGCCAGGCGTCCTGGGCCGTGGCGGCCACGCAGCCCACAGCCCTCTCTTGGGAACTGGGTCTCGCACACACGTGTCTGGGGAGCTTTGGAAAGTGTGTGTGCACAGAAACACACACGGGAGAGGGCCCTGTGTCCGCCTGTCCTGGCTGGCCTTCGGAGAAGCCACATGCACAGGGCACCCAGATGGCCCCCAGATGGCCTCCAGATCTGACCCCCGGTCCCGGGACAGACCGGACCAGCCCGAGACCCCACCACGACTTTTGTAGACTCAGCATTTACACATTCCGGGCCCTGCCTCCACTCTATTAACAACATCTACGGCTGCACTGGTGGACAGATGGGTGTAATCCAGGCAGAATTCACCATTATGTGTTCATTATGATTACAGTCAGTTTTTTCTTCTGACTTGAAGAGACATTAAAATGAAAACATATTTGTGAGCCCGGGGCACTGAGCCTCCCTGGACTGGCCTGCCAGTGCCCACAGGCCCGTGCTCTGCACCCTAACCCAGCGAGGCCCGCTTCCACTTCTGTACTTGGGGCTCATCCATCTTTTCTCTGGTGACCCGATGGCCTCCCTCCCCCCGGAACTTCTCCCGTAAGCTCTGCCCTGAATACACAGCGTGTGTAGCCTCCACCGGCCACCAAAACACTTTCCACATGATTTTTGCAACACCAAAACCGGTCACGAGAAAGGCCCAGGACCCCAGCGTGGCTGAGGCTCCAAGTCAGCGGGCACCAGGACCCCCCAAGCACAGCGCTGGGGTCCCCAACCAGATGCCCAGGCACCGCGGTCAACACCAAA
Source organism: Myotis pilosus (assembly GCA_036010255.1). Lineage (NCBI taxonomy): Eukaryota > Metazoa > Chordata > Mammalia > Chiroptera > Vespertilionidae > Myotis > Myotis pilosus. The sequence continues at coordinate 6,909,274 of JASKON010000032.1, read as the reverse complement.
AGACCAAGCGGTCCACACGCCCGAAGGTGACGCCAGAGGTGACCGTGACAACGCCCGGGGGCCCACCGCGTGGCAGCTCTGTGCAGGCCTGGGCACCCCGACCCGGTCCTCACGCCCCTGCAGCGGCCCTGCCTCTGGACGGGGCAGTGGGTGGGCCTGGCTTTGCAGCAGGTCCCAGGGAGAGGCCTCAGGCCAGTGCCTCCCGTGTGCCACCGGGCCAGGCCCGGCCGGCCGCTGGGGAAGCCCGGTGCAGGAGATGGTTAAAATTCTGCATCCTTTTTGCATCCGCCTCCAGAGGAAGCGCTGCTTTTTTTTTTCCCTCCCAAGCAGGAGGAGTTTAAAAAAAAAAAAAAAAGCTGAGAGCAGCAATTTGCAGGCCTTGGGATGTTTTTCTCCTTGACAGCCCTGGGCCCCGCCTCGCCGGGCCTGCCCGCGGCCACAGCTCCGCGCCCTCCTGCCTGGGCCCCATGCGAGCTCCTGGCCTCCCCTTGGCCCTGGGGGGCCCGGAGGGAGGGCGGGAGGGAGGGAGGACGGCCGGGAGAGAGCAGCCTGCTTTGTGCCCAGCCCTCCCAGCGCTCTCCCCCTGCAGGCCGGCCCAGCCCGCCTCACTGCCTGCTGCCCGCCCGGCGCCCACCCTGTGCCCACCCGGGTGCCCTCACCTTCTGGGCCCCGGCCTCCCGGCTGGGGTGCTGCTTGAGCCCAGGGCGCCCGGCCACGTCCTCCGCTGCCGCCGCTTGCCCCACCCTGCTGCCCGCGCGGCGAGCCTGGCACTATGCCAGGCTGCCTGGGAGCCCAGCCCGGGCAGGAGGGAGGGGTGCGGCGGTGCCAGGGGAGGGAGAGGCCCAGATGCCCGGCCGGCCCACGGGGCCTCCCCCGTCTCCCGAGTCCCATGAAGACACAGACAGCATGGGCGGTTTAGCGAAAAGTCATGTGCCGGAGCCGGAGCCCCAACAAAAGCCCTTATTTATTTATTTATTTAGTTCACACACTCAGATCAGCAGCCGCCTTTGTGCACGTAATTTCACACACACAGAAGGGAGGCGGCGATGCCACGGTGCCCCCACCCTGGAGCCGGACAGCCGCCCGCGCGGGGCTAGCGTGTCTCCGGCCGCGCATTTCCATATTTAAATTGGGCAGCAGCGTATGATTAATTAAGGAGGAAAAAGGCAAAAAGGAAGAGACGCGGTGGGGGTGGGAGCCGGATGTTCTGGGCAGCGTGCTGTGCCAAGGTGCCCGCGCAGCTTAACTCCTCCCCTGCCGGGCGCAGGCCGGGCGGGAGTGGGGCTGCAGGGGGCTGCTTGGGGGGAGCACTCACCCTGCCCCCAGCCTCGGGGTGCACACCCTCACCCGCCTTCGTGTATCGAGTGCCACCCCAGCTTCAATTGCTGCCCCACGTACACTCGCATCCTTGTTTCTCATTCAGAGGCTCGAGGGTGCCGCACCGGGGCTGGGAGAGACGCCCCAAAGTTCCCGTGGCAGGGGCTGGACCAAGGAGACCCATGGCCGCTCCTGTGCCGGCATAGATTGGCCTTGCACCCTTACCCCCCCTCCCCCCCCGTGTGCAGCTGCAGGGAGGCCCTGCCCCGGGGAGGCTCCCAGACCCTCCCCATTAAGCCAACCCCCACCCAGGGCTGCCCATGCCCTCTGCCCTGAGATCGCGGCCTGCTCTGGGAACAGGGCGGGAAGGCCTGCCACCCTTCTGGAAAGAACCAAGGGCTGGGGCCCAGGGAGAGCCAGGGACTCTGGTATTGCTAGAGGCAGGAGGCAGCGGCACCATGGAGCCCTAGATTTAGGGTCCAGCTAACACCAAGGCTCAGCCCTGCCCCTTGCCAGCCGTGTGGCCTTGAGCAAGTTACCCGGCCTTTCTGGGCCTCAGTTTGCCCACCTGTGAAATGGGGATAACGGCGCCCACCGTGCCTACTCCGTGGGGTTGAGGTGAGGAAGAGCAGCTCCTGGTTGAGCAGAGAACCTGCCTGAGTTCCCAGAACCCCTGCCCTTAAGATGAGCAGAGAGTGGGGCCCCAGGGCCTCCGGCAGGACGTTCCTCAGAAACAGTCCTCCTTGGTTTTGCCGGCGGATGAAGTTAAGGGCCTGGAGCTGCGAGAGCAGCCGGGGTGATGCAGGTGGATCCAATCGAATCACACGCGTCTTTAAAAGTGGAGAACCTTTCCCAGCTGTGGTCAGAGGAGGAGACACCTCTCTGAGGATGGGGCCATGAGCCAAGGAATACAGGCGCCTCCAGACCCTGGAAAAAGCCAGGAAGCGGGTTCCACCCCGGCGCCTCCAGAAGGAATCGACCAACATCTTGATTTTAGCCACAAGACACTGCAGACGCCCAACCTCCGTGAACGCATGCCCGTCAGCTCGCACCTTTGAGGCACGAAATCGGTGGACTTTGTTAAGGTAGCAGCTGCAAACCAGCACCCCGCCTGCCCTGCCCAGTCCCAGCCCCAGCCTGTGGAGGCCTCTGAGGGGGGCTGTGCTGCTCGCCCGCAGTGGGTGGCACCGAGCTGGGGTCAGCAGCCCTCATCCCTGCCCTCGGGAGCCTGCGGTCAGGTGGCCAGATGCCCTGCCAAGCCCACCTTTCCCCAGGGGACCAATCCTGGCCTCACCCCCCAGCTGCCCCTCCTCTTCTTCCCTCCCCTCCTCCCCCTTCTCCTCGCCACCACTACTGCGCGTCCCCATGAGTGGCACTGAGCTAAGCTGATCCCATTCCATCCGCAGCCTGACAGGCCGAGGCAGCCAGATCCCCCAACCCTGCCATCGCTGGGTGGGACGCAGGGCTAGTGTCCGCTTCATCGTTGTGAATGTGTCCTCCCCCAGCAGGACTGGCGGAGGTCCGCGGGCCAGGGCCTCTGCTCCTGGTGGGTAAAGGGCCTGGGGAACACCCCACACAGGGTGGCTGTGAGCGTGGCTGGCGGGAGGTGCCTACGTGGTTTGCACTCGCTACTTCCCAGTTCTGTCAGCTCGGGGGAGGGTTGGTTTTTTCTCCAAAACTGAAAGGATGCCAGGCGGGGCTGAGCTCCTGGCCCAGGTGGAATTCAGAACCAACCCGGAAGCCTCCGGAACCATAGGTCTCCCTATCAGCCTTCCCTCCCGGAGGAAATCAGCAGAAACGTGCACACACATGTTCTTGCCAGTGCTGTTTATAACAGGGAGGCCCGGAAGTCGCTGGAAGGAGCCCGCGTCCCATCGTAGGGAGACAGTTAAGGAAGTCCATCCAGTGGAATACTAAATAGTCATTACAAATCGACTCACAGGACAGGCTCTTCGGACTCAGGGAATGAGTCGTAATGCAGCATTTAGTGGGACCAGCAGAAGATAGAATGATGCATATAATAAGATGCTAAGATGCTCATTTTGCTTCAAATCATGCTCTTCCTAGAAGCGGAGGGAAATGTTGGCACCGGCGATTTCTGAGGGAGGTGACACAGGTGACTGAAAACTTTTCCCTTCTTTTATGAGGATTGAAAATGTTCTAAAATTAGAATGTGACATCAGCGATGGGGAAAATCCTTGAGAAGCAGAGTCACGTGTCCTCAGTGCAGCTGCCTGTGGTGCTCCGGGCCGCACGCGGCAGGAACACGTGCGAGGGCAGGGCCTGTGGGGTGGGGGTTGGGGGGCGGCCGTGACCTGCAGCCTCGCAGGCCTAGGCGCAGAACGTCCCTGCACTCAGAGCGCCGAGCGGGTTCAGCGCTTTGCTGGGACCCTCCTGAAATTCTTGATCATTTTTGATTAAGAACCAAAAAGATTCCGAATTTCTACTTCGCAGGGGGCCCTGCACATCCGAAGCGGGTCCAGCCCAGAGCCCCAGGCTCCATAGGCCTCGGCCTTGCTCCCCAGTTTCCCAAACGCAGCGCGGCTGGTGGTAGTAGGTGTTTGATCTCCCACTCTGAGTCCCTCCCTCCTCCTGGCTACGTGGGCTGCCGGCGAGCACGGGACAGGGGCCTGCTCTGGGAAAACACGCTTTGGCCATGCACAGCACTTGCCCTGGAGCCTGGAATCAGCGCCTCACCCAGCGCTAAGGACCTTCTTACCAGGCGGGTGGCGTCCCCAGTAAACTAGATGCTGCAGCCCCAGAGGGGACCTGTGTGCCCCACATCTGGTCCCACCAGCGAGACCTGGGCACACCCGGGGGCTTCCTCCTTCAGCTTCTGCAGCCGTGCCGCCAGAGAGGGGGTGAGCTCCTCATCTCTGGGGACACTCAGCTGAGACTGCAGGGCCCCCCCGGGAGCACTGTGCAGAAGCCACCATCCCCGAGTGGAAAGGGACGTTGGGGAACCTGGGGCGGGGAGGGGCAGTGACAGCTTCTTTTAGGAGAAGAAAGGAAACACAAAAGTGGGGAGAGACCAGCAACTGAAATGAAGTGAGATGAGAGGGAGAAAGTCCTGAGCTGCCCCAGAAGCAGGTGACGTGTTAGAGGAGCCTCGGCTCACCTAGATTACGGTAAACCAGCAGCAGCCAGCATTCATTGAGTGCCTACTGGGTGCTAGCGCCACACTAACTGAGTTCCTACTGGGTGCTAGTGCCACACTGAGTGCCTACTGGGTGCTAGCGCCACACTAACTGAGTGCCTACTGGGTGCTAGTGCCACACGAAGGGTTCACACAGGTCTCACAGCATTTGACTGAGTCAGAACTGTTATGAAGCCCATTTGATGAGGGAGGCAGGTGAGGGCGCTCACCCCAGGCCCCCAGCTGGCAGGAGGCCGCGAGAGGGTTTGGGCACAGGTCCGGCTCCCTGCAGAGCGGCCTTCGGTGCAACAATTCAAAACTAGCAGCAACTCCACTTCCTGGGAGGTGAGGGAAGTTCCAGTTCAGGTCCACTTTCCGCATGTGGGCTTCCCAGAGGATTTGCAGGCGGAGCAATCGGATACCTCACTTTAGGGAGAGTCTAGCTTCAAATCAGCTTCATTACGCGGATCTGGTCTGAAGAGGAAGGCCAGCTTCAGCCACCTGAGGACGCAGCGTGCGGAAGCGAACACTCCCCCCCGCATGTGGGAGCAGAGGTGTAAGCTCTGCCAGCTCCCTGTGCCCGCCCCCCCCCACGGGACCTCCTCCTCAGAGCTCGAGCAGGGTCACCCTGAACCTGCCTCTCTTTCCACACTAACCTGTGTACAGGGGGTGTAACTGGGGGGCCACGGGCTGGGTTCAACTCCAGGATGTGTCTCCTGGGTGGCTGCGGGGCTTCCGGTTTGGGGACATCCGGCACAAATCTGGACTTCCTTCTGGAGCCCGAGCTCTGGAACCCAGGCCTTCCCCCTCCTGGCAGCAGCTGGCAGCAGCTGGCCTGTGGCCTCCCGTAGGGACTGGCTCTCTGTCCCGCAGCCCGCCATCTCTCCACATGGCCCACCGGCTGGCGGCCCCATCGGCTGCCCGTCAAGGCCCTGCTGGAGTGGCCGAGGGACAGAGGTGGTGCCCTGCCCAGGCCGCCCTGGCACATGCCTTCCCATCCTGCGTGGGTGCTGCATCCCCTGCCCTACAGGCCCGGACTGAGCACGGAGGGTTAGGGATGGCCTTGGCGAGGCTGGGGGCCCAGCCACTGCCGGCCACGCGGTCCCTGCTGTGTTTGGGGCCATCCGGTTAAACCCGAACGCCTTCTGAGGGCTCCGGGGCTCTGCCATCATGGCGCGGTGTCCCCCAGGGGTCAGGCCACACACAGGGCAGAGGCCTTGTCCCAGGCAGAGGGAGGGGTAGGTGCAGAGGCCACTCGGAGGAGACGGGGGAGGCACCCATGGCCCACAGTGCTGGGCACCCCTCCTCCCCAGGCCCTGACCACAGCGCCATGCTGTGTCCCCACGCACCTCAGGGTGGCTGGGCACCGCAGCTGCCGGGCACGCCCGCCCCAGGCAGCGATGGGGGGTGACCTGGGGTCCTGCTCAGGCGGGTCACCCAGGACGGCCTGGGGGAGCCCCGCAGGCAGGTAGGCAGGTCAGGAGCAAAGTGCATGGAGGCCCCAGGACCCCTCTGTGTGTGTGTGTGGGGGGGTCCCTCTCCTGCCGGCCCCCCGGCCTCCGAGGGTCACGCCTGAAAGCCCATGGGCACCGGTGCCCTCCTCCCCTCCAGCCAAAGGGGGTGCGCGCCGACGGGAGGAGAGGAGAAAGCGCGCTTCTTTCCCCTTTAAGAGCCTGATGGCCGCCGCCCAGCCCCGCCGCGGGGGCGGAAAACGCGGGCGGACTCCCTTCCCAACTTCCCGAGTCTTTGTTCGGAGGAGGCGGGAGGGCCGTGGCGGGCGGGGGCGCGGGCTCCGCGGTGCGCTCCACGCGGCCTGCGCGCTCGCCCCGGCGCCCCCTCCCGGCCGAGCCCGAACCCCGGCCCCGCCCGGCCCGGCAGTGGGCACCCCGGGCACCCCGGGCACCCCGGGCGCGCGCCGCTTACCAGGTCGTCCCGGCGCGCGAGTCAAGTTCACGTCCGGCCGGCGGACCGTGCGCGGGTCGCGGCCACCCCGGCCTCGCGCCCCCGGCTTTCCGCCCGTCGCGGAGCGGGACGGTCCGGGCGTCGCGGGCGCTGGGCTGGGTTTCGGCGGCGACGTCGGAGCTTTTGGCAACAAAGAGGGAGCGCGGTCCGGAGCGGGGAGCCGAGGAGACGCGGGGCCAGGCCGCCGCCGGTGGCCCCAGAACTGGAAATTCCACCCGCAGCCGGGCTGGTGTTTTCTTAAGGAGCCAACAGCCACCCACTCCGGACCGCACTGTCCCGGCTGCCCGCCCCGGGCCGCTCCCCGCGCCCACGCCAGAGCCCTGGGGCGACCTGGGGGGAAGGTGGGCACAGGATGCGCCCCGCCAAGTGGTTGGCACTGAGGGCGGCAGCAGGCCCAGGCGTCCCCCCTCCGTCCCCTCCGCACACAGGGGCTCGGGTGGCGCTGGAGGAGGGACTGCCCAGTGTTCCTGCCCGAGGGCGAGGGGCAGCTGGCACTCCTGGGGTCCCTCCGGGGTCCTGGGCCAGGCCCACCTGCCCCCAGCCAGCGGGGCGGTGCCTGTGGGCCCCTGCTCTCCCGCTGCAGGCGAAGGGATGGGCCCTGGCTGAGGCCGGAGGGTCCGCAGCCTGGCCGCTGTCCTCCATGTCTGCCCTGTGGTTCCAAGCCCCCCAGGCAAGTCCCCTGGGTCACGTCTCGGGGGGACAGCCCAGTCCAGGGACTCTGAGGACCCGGAGCTGAGGGGCACAGGGCGTCCGGCGGCCTTGAGGGGCTCCTGCGCTGGCCTGTGTGTCTGTTCATCCTTCCCTGCGAGACATGTTCACTGAGAAAACACGGGGACCCAGGCCTGACTCCGGGGCTATTTCGACGGGAAGAGTGGGGGTTGCTTGTTTTTAAAAGAAATATGAGCAGTGGGGCTGGGAGGCCAGGGTGGGGGCTGGGGTGGAGGGACAGGTTGCTTCTTGTCCCAAAAAAGTGGGTGATGCCTCAAAGGGCTGAAAGGGTCATGAATTTTCCCTTCAAATGACTTCCCGAATGGGACCCCTCCCGGAGTCAGTCCCGCTCATCAACCTGGAAACTTCTGGAACTTGACATGGGGCTGAGGACACAGCGACGGGCTGGCCGGAGCGGCATGTGGAGCTGGTTTTTGGAGCCTCAGATACGGGTCCGCTTACTCCGTGCACGTGCTGACGGTGTCCGGAGGCCCGGGGCCGCACCCGGCGGCGGATCCAGGGCCAGCGATGCCCACACTGCTTTCCCAGAGGGAGTTTTCACAGGAGAAAGCATGGTGGCAGCTCCTCTCGTTTCTCCCGGGACCTGGGCTGGGGCCAGGTGCCAAGGGTGACATTTCAGGACACCAGGCAGGGGGTGTCCCTCAAGCTCAAGAGAGCTCGGCCCCAAGGCCTGGCCGTTCAGGGAGGCCTGCCTGCTCCTCCCAGCGCGCTCTCCCCGGGGCTCCCCGTCAGTGCACTGTGACTCTTCTCATCATGAAGGTCATACACACTACTCCACCAAATTCAGAGAATCCAGAGGGAGGGAGGGAGAAAGCAAGCAGTTCCCTCCATCCCCTTTACTTCAAAGCCTTCCACCAGTCCCGCTAGGCCGTGGTTCTCACCCTCGGCTGCACATTAGAATCACCGGGGAATCTTTTTAAAATCCTGATTTCTAGGCCTCATCCTCCGGAAATTCTGTGTCTTTGTTACTCATGTTGTGGCCCCACCCCATCATAAAGAAACAGAATTTCCGGACAATGAGGCCCAGAAGTCAGGATTTTAAAAAGATTCCTGGGTGATTCTAATGTGCAGCCACGGTTGAGAACCGCTGCCCTACGGTTTGTTTTCACAGCTACAGAAATAGGCCTGCAAATACATTCCATTTTAAAACTTTTCTTTTACATCATTGACTTATTTTAATTTTTTAATATTTTTATTGATGTCAGAGAGGAAAGGAGAGGGAGAGAGAGAGAGAATCATCAATGATGAGAGAAAATCATCGATTGGCTGCCTCCTGCACGCCCCACACTGGGGATGGAGCCCACAACCCAGGTGTGTGCCCTGACCGGGAATTGAACCGTGGCCTCCTGGTTCATAGGTGGATGCTCAACCACTGCGCCACACCGGCTGGGCTCATTGACTTATTTTGAAATGGAAACCTGGTGAGGCCCACAGGAGCCTCTGGGGACTAAAGACCCGAGGTGGTGAGCTGATTCCTAGTGACCACACCTGGCCTGCAGCCTCACACGCGGGTGTAACCCACAGCCTTCGCCACCAGGTCACGAGGACCGTAAGGTTATGACACTGACCATCACGAAGTGCCGGTGATGCAAGCTCTCCATCACAAAGCCGCCTGAGCTTGCTGCTGCCCCATCTTTCCCATTTGTGTCTTGGTTTAAAAAATAGATTTTAACAGTTTGGGGCACCTATGTTTAATGTCCGAATTCTGTTGTAGAATCTGCTCAGTCAGGGAGGGGAAAGCAACCATACTCCTCAGGTCTCTTCCGAGGCACCCTCTCCAGGCCAGCGGGCCGCGGGGAGGGGCCCGACGGGAGGGCCGCTGGTGGGGTCCGCAGCTCCACGCGCAGGCAAAGCCCTGCTCTCAGAGAGGCTCGCTCACATTAACCGCCGAGCCCAGCGGCCGGTCCCCTGAACGTGCAGTCGGTGGTAAATCGCCCCAGAACCCACAGAGACAGCAGGCAGCGCCGCAGCACAGCTTGGGACCCGTCCGCATGCGTCAGTGGCTGTGCGGGCCCAGGAGCCCAGGTCTCCTCTGGTCAGGGCGGCACGGGGACTGGCACATGGGGTCCCAACACTCCAAACGGGGCCACCCGAGCTGGCCCAGGGGCAGGGCTCCTTGGCCCAGTGGGCACAGTGGCCCTTGAGACTAACTCTGCACAGGAACCACAGGAACCAGGCCACAGGGCGAGGGGAGGGGGCCCAGCCCTCACACCCCACTGTCCGCTAGGCCGCCACCGCTGCCAGGCGGCTCGCTCTCGTGGGCCCGGGGTGTCCTGGGGTGCAGCCCGCCTCTGGCCTGCAGGAAGAGAGGAAGAGCGATGTTTGTCTTTGTTTATAAAAAGATAAGTGTTTGTTACAAACATTTGGAAATACAGAAAAGCAACCCAAGAAAACCATCACCCCGGAGATAATTACTGGATGCATTTTGCTGAAAGTCCTCCTGGTATAATTTCCAAATCACGTGGGTGTAGGTACTGTGTGTGTGTATGAGACCATACTCTAGGTTATTTCAGAATCTTCCTGTTTAATATGCTGGGAGAATTTCAGGTCATTAAATATTATTCTCTACAGGGTTTGAAAAATAAAATTTAAATACTAATGAATTTTTATAATCAACTTTATTGAGGAACAATTTCCATGTAGTAAGATCCCTCACTTGCACTGTTGGGTGAGTTCTGACGAATGAGTACGCCCTGTAACCACCACAATCAGGAAAGAAAACATCCCCCCCCGCCCCCCCCCCACCGCGGCCCCCGAGGCCCTGCAGGCTGTGCCCACCCAGGCCCAGGCCCAGCCATCTGAATCCTCTCTCTATGGCTCCACCCGTTTCATACCCTGCACATGGGGTCCTAGAGCATGAACTCCTGCTCGCAGCATCGACATCCATCCATGTGGCCGAGTCTACCAATAGGTTCCCTTCATATTGATATGTGATAGGACCTCGCGTGCCCATCACAGTTTGCCTCCTCGTCTGTTGGCAGGCAATTGGATGGTTTCTGGAGTTTGGCTCTTGTGAAGAGAGGTTTGTGAAAGCTAATTAAAAAAAAAAATGTTTAACCAGCCATGTCACTGGCACAGGCTGGGGGCAGCCAGGCCGTGGGCATGGCCTGTGAGCTTCCCGCCCGGAGCAGCCGAGAGCTGTGTGCGGGCCGTCCTGGGGACGGGTTAAAACTGGTCACTACGGGCGGACATGCAGTCCCTTGTACGGTTCTCAACCTGTGGGTAACAAACAATGAAAATACATCCTGCGTATCAGATATTTACATGACGATGCATAACAGTAGCAGAATTAGTTATGAAGTAGCAACGAAAGCAATTTTATGGTTGGGGGTCACCACCACACGAGGAACTGTATTAAAGGGCCGCGGTATCAGGAAGGTTGAGAACCACTGCTAGAGGTTTTGCTGTGATAAAGGACGCCGCTCGGACAGCCCACACTTCTCTGCGTGGCCGAGCTGCCTTCCAGAGGGAGTTCCCAGAAGCGGAAGTGTCCGTGTTTGTAAGGCCTAGGCTTTTAGGAAAGTTCACACCACTTTTCGGTATTTGCTTCTCCGATTAAGGACAGGCATTGCGACCTCCCGTTAAGACGGGGACACGGAGGCGGAAGGGCCCACCCCGGGGGCCGCACAGCTGGCGAGGGACCCTGAGGAGGAACCCCGTCTCAGTCCCACGCTCTCCCAGGCCAGCTTCCTGCCTCCCTCTCCCGAGTCTGCCTGTCAGAAATGCTCGGGCTTTTCCCACCAGGATTTCCATTAAAGAATCCAGTTGTGGGCCGAGAGCAGAAAAGCAGCCTCGTGTTTGTTCGTCTGGCTTTCTCTGGTTCATCCACCGAGCTTGGGCGTGCGTGACTACATCTGCGTTTTCAGACACACGCACAGCACGCTGGCTCGCACACCCACCAGCTCCAGCGGAGGCCAGTCCGGACGATCCGGTCCACGTTCTCCCTCCAAACCCCCTCGGAGCTGAGCCAGGAGCCACAGGGGGTGCCACACACCGACTCAGCAGACTTGGCCCGAAGGACAAACCAAATCTCCCCTCGAGGACAAAGATCAGGCTGCTGGGTGACACAAAAGATCATCCGTCCTGAGATGGCTGCTCTCAAAGATGGCAGCCAGTCGGGGTGGCTGACCCTGGCGCTTGTCCGGTGCCCAGAGAGGCTGGGGTGGCTGGGGTGCTCCCTGGCATCTAGGAGGCCTGGGTGTTTGCAGAGGTCCCTCTGGGCTGCAGAACAGCTCAGCGTGGAAACCGAGCCCATGTCGGACTGCATTCACTTATTCCTCGGCTCCTGTGTGTCTGACAGGCCGACACCCACCACCTTCTTAATCCCCAACAAGCAAAGATGGGTATTCCCATTTTCACAGATGAGACACCAAAGGCTCAGAGAGGTTAGGAAACTCCCTGAGATCACACAGCAGTGGGCACTTACTCCATCAGTGTGCCTGCTCTTGGCAGACACCAGGCCCAGCCTCTCTTCCGAGCTAGAGGTCTCTGCCCTCCGTGTGGCCAGCGGGCCCCAAGGAAGCTGGTACAGGGAGAGCTCAAGTGCTCAGAAGACAAAAGCAGTCCCGGCCTGCCCTCCCTGCTGCCCAAATCCCGCCAGGTCCCTGAGGGGCCTCCTTCCTGGGACCAGACCCCACTGCTGGGCAGACCTAGCAGTCCCTGTTCTTCCATTTAAGAAGGTGGTGTGTTCCCCCGAGTCTGAGCTACGAGGAATCGCCTCTCAGCCCTGGGTCGCAGGCCTGCCTGCTCTCGAAGCCAGGAGGCCTAAGGAGGCCTTTGTCGGCGGGAGAAGAAACCAGGAAAGGAAGAGCCCCTCCCGCAGGAACATGTGTTTTCTGTTTACAGAGGGGCCTCCCCAGCTCCCAGGCTTTGTTCTTTTATATGGAGCCAAGAAAGAAAAAAAAAAAGCAAACGTGCGGCTTCCTCTCCGAGGTCCATGTGGAGGCTGAAAAATGTCAATTGTTGTGGGCACGCCGCACTAGGCCGCGAGCTGGCCGGGGCCGGCGCCTCCAGCCCTGCCCGCTGCCGAGATCCAGCAGCGCCCGACCTTCGGACACCGACCTCGCAGGCCACGTGGGCGGCCTCCATGCCCCCTCGGCGCCTCCCGGGAGGCAGTGGTTGCAGATGAGAGGCAGGGAGCCTCGGGGTGGCTGGGGTTCGGTGGGCTCAACACGGCGTCTGCATGTGATATCCCGGGGGCTCACTTGCACACCTCCTGGCCTGGTGGCACCGGCATGGCTGACTTGGTCCAGCACGCCCGGCGTCCTGGGATGACCCACTATTCCCCCTTGTCAGAAGCTGCACAGCGGGTCTCTCTTCCCATCACTGCAGCAAAGGGACCCTGTGCAACAGGCAGGTGGGTGCTAGCCTGGCACGGATCTCCAGGCTTCTGGGGGCAGAGCTCAGGGCGCTGGGCACCTTCAGCGAGGAGAGGGGTTTAGCTCTGCGGAGGGAGCAGCATGAGCTAAGGCCAGTAACAGAGCGGGCGGCCAGCTGTGCCCACCGAAAGGAAACGATTACCACACAGCCAGGCTGGCACTGAGCGTGAAAGCTGAGCCGCGGCACTGGGGATGTGGGTCCAAGTGCAGGCGGGGCCCCTTCTCCCAGGAGGCCTGGGACGAGCTAGCTGGCGAGGATCTCAGCCCCCCACCTGAGAAATGAGGTGACTGGCATGACCAGCCCTTCACAGAGCTGCTCTGGGTAATGAGATGACACGGGCACCCGTCCCAGGCCTGCCTGGCCCTGACTTTCCATGGACGGCGGCTGCTATTGAGATTTCTGGGACTTCAAACGTCCTTGGAGCGGGGCTACCTCCCGCTTCGGTTCTCACGCTCAGGCCCAGGCGCAGCCAGCAGAGCTGGGGCAGAGCTGGGGCAGAGCTGGGGGCAGAGCTGGGGCAGAGCTGGGGGCAGAGCTGGGGCAGAGCTGGGGCAGAGGAGCCTCGCTGGCCCAGCCTCCCCCCTGCAGAGTGGGTGACGGCGGACGTGAGGCCTAACGGGAGCCTCGCGTCCCGCCCAAGGGCGCTGCGTCTGGGCAGCCGCTGGGGAGGGCCGGTCCCGCAGGCGCGCTTGGATCCGCCCTGCGCGGCCGGGGGGCGGGGGGGGGGCGCCCCTCTGATCTCTGTCCCCCTGGCTGTGAGGTCTCCACTGCGGCGGGCGCGGGGGACGGGAACGAGGAGGACCGGAGGAAGTGCGCGCAGGACCTCCCCGGGTAGCCGCGCCCTTCCTCGGCAGCCTTGACCTTGCAGGCCGCGCGCCCTTCCGTCCCGCTCCGGAAGCCGGGCGGCGTGCACGCTGCGTGGCGGCGGGGGGCGGAGCCTGCGGGGCCTTACGTGCCCGGGGGCGGGGCCTCTGCGATGCCCGCTCCGGAAGCCCGCGCGGCGGCGCACCCGAGGGGCGTGGCTTGGGTCGGGGCGTGGTCTCCGCGCTGGGCGCCGCGTCCAATTGCCGGGGCGGCGGGCCGTGCAGACGTCGTGGCGCAGCGCAGGGGGCGGGGCCTGAGCGGAGCCTGACGCGGCCGTAGGCGGGGCCTCGCGCAGGTGGCTCCGAGCCTCTGGAAGGGGAGCGGGGTCTGGCGGGCCTGGGCGGGGCCTCGGTGCTCGGCTCCCGCGCGCGCGGTGGATTTCAGCTTCCGTGCCCCGCCCTCCTGGCTCCCGCCCTTTGCTCGCGAACCGGAGATATTTGAGCTAAATTTAATCTAATTCAAATTTTCATTAAACTGTCATGTTTTAAAGTTTGGTAATTTTATTTCCTCCTCCTCCCGGCCAGCTAACCAGGCAGCAGACAATTTGGAAAACCTAGGGATGGACACATAGAAATGAGAAATCTTTCAGAATCTCAGAGCAAGTCCAGGCCGACAGCTCAGCATGGGCTCTGGCCTTGAGTTGTTTTTTTTTTTTTAATTTTAACTATATAGGTTTTTCCTTCTTTTTCACGCAGTTATGCAGATCTTTGAAACCAAAATGGGATGGCACTGGACACAGGCAACGTTCTTTCATGCGCGGCTCTATGCTAAATGTTCCCACGCCACCGGGTGCGCATCTACGCCACCTGTTATCACACAGCCCTGTGTTGGTTGGCCCATATTTTATTTAACGTATTTGCTATGATTGGGCATTGATGTTCACAGTGTCCGTCTCGTCCATCCTTCCCTGATGACGAGCATCCTTATAGCTAAATCTTTGTGCGTGTTCATGAAAATGCCTTATGAATCCGTAGGTGTGGAGTTGCCGAGTCAAAGAGTATAATCACGAATGCTTCTTGTACCCTCTTTTTTATGTTTCCAGATTTAAAACGTAATAAATGTTTTGACAAGTGATATGACCCAAGAATACTCTATATTTAAAAAAAAAGTATCTCTCATATGTAAAATATTTTATAAAGGATCCCTACAACTTAACAAACCCAAGTAAAAAGTGGGCAGTAGACATTTCTCCCAAATAGCCAATAAACACACGAAAAGATGCTCAACATCATTCATCATTAGGGAAATGCAAATCAAAACCAACATGAAATACCACCTCACACCTATTAAGAAGACTATTAACAATAAACAAACTGCTATGCACTGGTGAGTAGGTAAAGGAATGGGAATCCTCATGCATTGCTAGTGGGCATGGGCAGTGGTGCAGCTGCTGTGGAGACATGACAGTTCCTTGAGAATTAAACATAGAATTATCATATGACTCAAAGGTTTCACTCCGAGCTGTGTATCCAAAAGAAATAGAAGCAGGAACTGTTTGTTTGTTTTTTTTAATGTATGTTTTATTGATTTCAGAGAGGAAGGGAAAGGGAGAGAGATAGAAACATCAATGATGAGAGAGAATCATGGATCGGCTGCCTCCTGCATGCCCCCCACTGGGGATCGAGCCCACAACCCAGGCATGTGCCCTTGACCAGAATCGAACCCGGGACCCTTCAGTCCCCAAGCCGATGTTCTATCCACTGAGCAAACCCGGGGAGGGCAGGAACTTTAACAGACAGTTTATGCATCCATGTTCATAGTAGAATTATTCACAATAGACAAAAGGTGGAAACAGCTCAAATGTCCATCAACAGGTGAGGAGATAAACAAAAAATGTATTTATACATAAAATGGAATAGTATTCAGTCTTTTTAAAGGGATGAAATTCTGGTACATGCTACAACATGGATGAATCCTGGAAACATTGTGCTCAGTGAAATAAGCCAGACACAAAAGGGTGAATGTCACGTGATCCCACTTATATGAAGTACCTAGATTAGTTTAATTCAAATTCATAGAGACAGAAAGCGGAATGGTGGTTGCCAGGGCAGGAGGGAGGGGAGAGTGGGAGCTCGTGTTTAATGGGGACAGAGTTTCGTTTCAGATGATGGAAAAGTTGGGGAGGAGAGAGAGTGGTGATGAGGGCAAGTATGAGAATGTATTTAAATGTATTTAATGCTGCTGAAGTGGTAAGTTTTACATTATGTACATTTTGCCACACTCACAAAAAGATATTTCTGTGGGGGGGAAAGATTTCTTAGATGCCTGTTCCAAAAATGCCTGGGTGGGACAAGGCCTGCCCATGTGGCAAGCTTTGGGGGGGAGGGGGCAGGGAGTGACCCTGCCCAGGCGATCAGGGACAACCCTTGGGGGGTGGGGCCTGCTCTGGAAAAACGGGGGCTGGGCTAGGTCTTATATATCCAGTATTTTCCATAATAATTCCCAAGCTGCGAGAGAGAGCCCTGCTTTGAGGAAGCAGTGAGTCACTACTGGTCCTTTATCTGAACTTGGTCTTTTCTTTCTGGGCCATTGAAACAGGCACACACACACACACACACACACACACACACACACACGACTCTCTTTCTCTTAATTGCAAACATAAGAGACGTTCATTGTTAGCAATGTTGCAAATGCAGAAAGGCACCCATGAGAAAATACAGAGAATCCCAACTCATTGTTGACCTTCGGGGACGTATTCGTACGGCGATACTTCCTTAAATCCTGTGGCCCTACATCATGCTTATAATCTGCATTCTCGCTAACATGCAACGAACAGCTCGCCCTGCCTGTGAATGTGTTTCTATAGCCTACTTTTTTTAAAATCCTCACCCGAGGATATTTACCCACTGATTTTTAGGGAAAGGAGAAGAGAGAGAGAGAGACAGAGAGAAACATCGATGTGAGAGAAACTCATCGATTGGTTGCCTCCTGCATACCCTGACCAGGGCCCGGGGCCAGGGAGGAGCCTGCAACCCAGGTACAGCAAAACCGGCTAGGGCTCTATAGCCTCCTTTTTTTGTTAGTTTGTTTTGTTAGTTCTCACCTGAGGATATTTTTCCATTGATTTTTAGAGAGCGTGGACGGGAGAGGGAGAGAAACATCCATGTGAGAGAGATACATCGAGTGGTTGCCTTCTGCACACACCCAGACCAGGGCCAGGGAGCCTGCAACCAAGGTGTGTTCCCTTGACCGGAATCAAAGCCGAGACCTTCAGTCCATTGGCCGGGGCTCTACCCACTGAGCCAAACCGTTCAGTGCTCCATAGCCTACTTTCTAGTAACTGCAGGGGAATCCGTGGCCCGGCTGCTCCATGACTCCTCTGCCAGCGCTTCTTGCCGGCTTCTAGGAGAACACCAACGGGTGGCTGTGAGCACCCCTGCCCGCGAGTAATTCCCACAGGAGCCCCTAGGAGAGCGACAGAGGCAGAGCATCGCTTCTAAAGGCGCTGGACGAGATGACCATCAGGCCCCTCCAGGAAGGGACACCATTACAGCCCCCGTAGCGTGAGTGTGGGTGTGGCTTTTACATGGAGGTGTCTTAGCGCTACCTGGCAGGAGGCCTGGCATGCAGGACCCGCTGCTCCTGGGCCCTGCTGTCCCTGGGGGCCCCCTCCATGGGCCGCCGTTTTCACCTTTGCTCAGCACCCCCAAGGAGCGCAGGCAGGGAGGCCTGGCTCTGAGCTCGGCTGGGGCAATGGCCCCGGCCCGGTGGTCCCTGCCCCTGGGGAAGGGTGACCCCTACCTGCCCCTGGAGGCCACCAGCACCTTCCACTGTTTGTCTGCTGGTGCTGTCAGGGCTGCTGGGCCCATTTCCCAGGGGCAGGGTGTGAAAGGCCCCCCAGCTTCCCACCAGGCCCGCCCCCCGCCCCGGCTCTGCACCCGGCTTGGAGTGCAGGCGGTTGCACCACTGTAGGGTCACATTCTATGAAGCAGGACTCCTGCATTGAGCAATCACCCCAGGACCCCCACTCTGGAAGCCTCCCTCATGGGCCCCCCCACACACACACCATAGCAGAGGGTGTCTTGTATGACCCTTGGTGGCCACAGCTCTTGGCCCAGTCACACAGGGGCTCAGCCCCACACCAGGGGCCGGCGTGGGCACCCTCTCCACATCCATCCATCTTGGTTTCTAGCAGGGACACTAGCGACACAAAGTTCTGGCAACTTTCCTCCAGGGCCCCATCCTCACAAGCAGCTCCCTGCCCTCCCCTGGGCCACAGCCTCCCTCCTCTGGTTAGTCACCCCCTAACTGCTGCCTGCTCCACCTTCTTCAAACCCTGATGCTCCACCACCCCAGGGGGGCCCCAGCTACTCTCTGCAGCCCCACCTCCCGGCCTCCCTCCACCACTGCCTCCCATTTCTGCAGGCACATGTTGTTCCCTCTGAAGGGGGTGTTCTTCCTGCCCACAATGCCCCCCTCCCAAGCTCCTCCCCTTACCCTGCTGCGTGTAACAGCAGCAGCTAATGCTACTGAGCAAGCACCCGAGCAAGGCTCAGCTCACCTACCACCTCCTCCAGAAAGCTCTCCTGGATTGACCCTGTGGCTATGCCAAGTCGCCCTTCCAGTGCCTGGCCCTTCCAGCCTGGGTGACGAGCCTTGTCTTGGAGCCCCCCTGGGCTGGTTTACGGAGAGCAAGGACTTGAGTCTTCAGTGTCCGCAGAGCCCAGCCCAGGGCCTGTTGCCAGTGTCAAGTCACATCCTGTTTGGGGGAGCTAGGCCAGGACAGCACAGCACGGCACAGCCCGGCCTGGTTACAGCGAGCGGCCGAGCCCTGATAGGAGGAGGAGCGCTGGTCGGAAGTTAATTCAAACCACCCCGTTTCCAGCATGCAACCATCTGAACACAGAAAAGCTCAAAATTCCTTCTTTACGGAAAGGGATTAAAAAGCAAACGAAAACGAGAACAGTGTTCACCTTTTGCCGGGTTCCAACCCCAGCGGGTCCAGGGGTCCCCAAAGGTGTGGACGGAGTCGGTGGAGAAGGAATGACACGGAGACAGCGTTCAGTTGATCAGCAGCCTTGCCAGGATCTCTAGCCACAATCTCCAGCCAAGTTCTGTGTCCATGTTCTCTTGCTAGGTTCTCCAGCCAGGTTTGGTCCAAGTTCTAGTCAGGTTCTCTTGACACGGAGGCAGCCATCGGGTGATCATCATAGCCAGGTTCCTCTAGCCAAGTTCTGGTCCTGATCTCCAGCGAAGTTCTGGTTAGGATCTCCAGCCAGGTTCTGTCTTCTAAGTTCCGTGTAAGTTCTGTCTCCTAAGTTCTGTCTCTTAAGTTCTGTCTGTAGGTTCTGAGTTCTGTGTCCCGGGTCTGTCTCTCGGTCTGCCTCTCTAGGTTCTGACTTCTGAGGTCTGTCGCTAAGTTCTGTCTCCTGTTGTCTTGTTGCATCTGTATTTATACCAGTTGATTCTAATCCTATCAATCTCTATTCCAAAGGTTAGGGCGTTTCTTATCTCCATTCCAGGGAGTAAAGATTATGTAGCTTAAGCATGATTGTTCGTAGTTAAAGTGATTAATTACCCGCCTGGCAGTTAAGAGGTTTTATTCCCGCCCTAACTTCAGGGGAAAATCTCTACCTGGGGAAACAACCTTTCTCAGAAGGTGACCTTGGTTAAAACACATCATGCCAAGAAGGTGAGCAAATATATTAAGAACAGTATGCCATATATGCCAGGTCCCTTGAAACAGCAAGGATGGACTGGCTCCCGGCAACCTTTCTGTTACCTGAGAAAGCAATTGTCTTTCCAGTGTGGCCGTGCTGTGTGACCTTGGACCAGAGTCCTCCCTCTCTGGGCCTCAGTGACCTCCCAGCGCCTCGCAGCTCTGAGGCCGGTACAGGTTTCCATGCTCATTTCCGACGGGGCCTGCAGTCCAATGAGCAAAATGTCCCGGGGCCACCTGCCCTTGGAAGAGGGGGCGAGGTCCTTCTAGAACTCTCCACAAGGTTCAGTGCAGCCGCTTCCCTCAAAGGCCCCGTCCTGCCCGCCCCTCCAGGGGTGGAGATAATGGCCTGTGCCAGGAGGCCCAGGCCCTTATGCACCTTCCGCACATCTGCACGGCCCTGTCTCACACCCTGGGACAGACGGACGGATGGAGGGCATCTGTGCTTGGTCCCCATCTCTCTGTCCTCACAAACACCCCCCCATCTTAGTGGCCCGACAGGCTTGTGCCACAGCTGCAGGCCACGCCCGGGGCGCTCCTCAGGGTTCACTGTGGGCCGGGTACCCCGGGTGGAGCCGCCAGTGTAGGACCCCGTGGAGCCAGGGGACCCGGCAGGAGACCCACATGGCCCAACGGGGTCGGGAACGCTGGTGCCCAGAGGAAGGGACGCCTCACAGGGGACCCGACCGGGAAGGCCTGGCTGTGGCCACCACGCCTGCCACTGTTTGGGTGAAACGGAGAGGAGGCCGCGGTGAGTCATGTCTAATGGGGCCCAGGGAGAAACGGCCTTTGTCTGCAGACTGCCTTCCTTCTCCAAAAGTCGGTTTAAAAATATCCTTTCGAAAAAGGAAATTATAATTAATCTGAAGGCTCCGACATGGAAAAATAGAAAGCTGGCCATCTTCAGCGGGTCTGCAATGTTTCCTTTGAAATGTGACCAGTCTGTGGGTTCCAGATGTCTGAGACCCCTTCCCGCACGCTGGGGGTGGGGGTGGGGGGGCCCCAGGGCGAGCCCGCACCGGCCTCCCCTCTGCCTGAGACCTTCGGGAGGCAGGTGGGGGAGGGAAGGAAGGGTCAAGGGCCGCTTCCTGGAGGACGGGGGTCTGCACCCAGCCTCATGGGCTGGGGGAGGGGTGGGGGAGGTGAGAGGGGCGGGGGAGGGGGGAGGGGCCGGAGCGGGTTCCCCAGATGGCCTTGCCTTTCTCACGGAGCGGGGGCTCCGGGCAGGAGGCCTGGGGAGGGGGTGCTGGCAGGGACTTGGGGCCTCGCGGCCGCAGGGGCACATCAGGGGCTCCTGGCCGGGGCCGTGGGGGGCTCCCGGCCGGGCCGCCCGCCCAGACGCGCTGCCAGGCTGATTAGCATGGGCGAGGGGCGCTGGCGGGGGCGCCGGCCGAGCTGGCACGTCCCCCGCGGGCCCAGCTGGCCGGGCCGAGACACAAAGCGCCGCAGACGGCGGCGGCGCTCGGCCATTCACGCGCAGGGGCGGCGCGGGCGCGGGGACCAGGATTCCCGCCGCCGGGCGGCGAGCAGCGCCGGGCCGGGCGGGCGGGGCGGCCGCGCTCCTGACCTTGACCCTTTGTGACTGGAGCGCATGCAAATCGCGCCGCCGCCGGGCCGGGCCGGGGCCGGGGTCCGCGCCAACAATGCGCCGCTGTCCCGCGCGCAGGGCTGGGGGGCGCGGGCGCGCACGGGGCGCGGCGCGAATGCCAATGCGGGCTCCCGGCGGCCCGGCCACGTCCCCAAGATCTCCCCGCCTGCCTCCCTGTCTTCCCTTTATTCGCTTTATTTTATTAAATCCTCTAAATGGCCGGTAACAAGATGAAGGTCGCCCTAGTAACAGCCGCAGCCAGAGAACCCGTGCTCCCCGCGGGCCCTGCGCCCTCCGCACCGTCCTTGTCGCTCGGTGCGGCATCTTGCCTTTGTCACTGGGCATCGCCAGTGGTCGCTGACCCGTCCCCAGTCCCTCCCCCAGGCCGCTGGTATTGTCCTCGGCTGAGCTGGTCCCTGCGTGCCCCCGTCAGTCCCAGAGTCTCCTTGCAGCCTCCCAAGGAGGAAGGACGGGGGCACCCCCACATCAGTCGCTAAGTTACGAGCCGTGACATTGAGCCCAGAAAGGTGGTGGCGGGCCAAACCATGGGCAGGTGAGACGGCCCGCCCTCCCCTTCATCCTGCCTTTACTGTGTGCCTAAGTGGCCAGAGCAGCAGTCAGCAAGCCCACGTTCAGGCCAGAGCACATGCGTGACCCAGGGGTTCCAGCACATTCCATGAACTTGAACTGGACACATTGGAAATAGGAGGCAGAGCCCCACTGCGGTCAGGCGTCCTGGCCCCGACGCCGCCGGAGCGTGACCGGCCACTGGTGCTCCTGGGACTCAGTGTCCTCCTCTGATAAGGGGTCTGGCCCCTGCTTGCCCAGCTCGCAGTGGCCGTGGGCATGGGGGTGGGCCCTCAGTGTGAGGGAGGCCCTGTGCGCTCGTATGTGCCGGGGATGGTGGGGTGCACACATCATCCATTCTTACTGAGGCGCTGGGAGCTCAGCTCTGCCGCAGAGAGGGCCCAGGGGAGGGGCAGAGGTTCAGAGGAGTGACCTTGGGCAAGAGCCTCCCTCCTTGGGCCTCAGTTTCCCCAGCTGCTAAATGAGGGGGTTGGAGAGAGGATCGCTGAGGATTCTTCCATCTGCTCACACAGAAATGAACCAGTAGAGCCACGGTTTAAAACACTATGTATTTTTATTAATTTCAGAGCGGGAGAGAGAGAAACATCAATGAGAGAGAATCATTGACTGGCTGCCTCCTCCACGTCCCCCACCAGGGATTGAGCCCACAACCTGGGCATGTGACCTGGAATCGAACTTGACCTCCTGATTCATAGGTCGACGCTCACCCACTGAGCCACGCGGGCGGCCGTAGAACCACTGTTTCAAGGCCGGACTAGAGTGCGGGCTGCAGCCTTCGCCAGGGCGCCGGGACGCGCTGCCTCCCTTGGTCTCCAGCAGCTCCTCACCCACCGAGGCCTCCCTTGGTCTGGACGCTGGGACAGACAGAGCCCCCAAAGGGCATGAGAGCCTGTTGCTGTCCTTGGGGGGCTCGGAGCCTGGCTGGAGGCGGGAGGTGGGCAGGAAGGCCAAGGGGCAGATGGTGAGTGTGGTGAGGGAGATGGCCTGGGGGGCAGGGGGTGGGCACAGTGCAGCTGGAGAGGAGGAGGCAATGCAGGGCCCAGAGGGCTGGGGGCGGGGGCCGCGGAGCACTCCAGGCAGAGGGACACCTCCGGACAGAGGGAGCTCCTGGAGACACACAGGGGCCACCCTGGCAGAGGGAGCCCTCCAGGGACGCAGTGCAGGGGTGGAGCCTTCTAACAGGCGCAGGGCACAGATCACTCCAGGCCAAGCCCTTCCTCAGGCCAATGGCCCTGCTTCTCTGCCTCACGGCGGCGGGGTGGGGGCGGGGGCGGGGTGCTGGACCAGAAGCACCCACCGAACTAAAGATGACATGCGGGAGCTGGTCTGGCTGAGGGACAGGGCAGGGCAGGAGGCTGGGGGGTGGGGGGGAGTAAGAGCTGTCCACCTGGAGTAGGAGTTGCGGGCGGGCCCCTCTTGCCCTCACACATGTAGCTGCTGTTAGGGCGCCTCCCAGGTCCCTCCCCGCGCCTCTGGACAGCGAGGGCTGCTGGGTGCCAGCACTCAGGGCGCCTCTCAGCGCCAGCACAGCCCGGAGGCTGGGGGTGCCTGGCAGGGCTCCTGGGTGGGACGTGGGAGTCAGGGAAGGCTTTCTGGAGGAAGGCGTGGCGAGGGGTTGGTCTAGTTCTGTTCGCCAACTGGCCACGTGATGCTCCAAAGCTCCCGGTATGGATGGGAAAGAAACGGCCAAGCAAAGGCGTCCCCCCCCCCACACACACACCTCCCCCCATCCCTCCCTCAACATCTGGCTGCTCTAGGGACGGACCTGGCCACCCACAGGGTGGCTGGGGGCCGGGGGGCGGGGGGGAGGGCCATGTTGGTTCTCAAGTTCTTTGTACTCTCAGTAAAACATGTTTCTGAAATGGGAGTGCTGGTCATGTTGGTTGGTCTTCACTTCGGAAGACACATTTTGAAAACAGACGGAACTCAGAGAGGATGCGAGACCCGAGGTCCGAGCCCCGAGGCCTGCTGCCGCCCTTTACCCCTGGGCCTCGCCAGCACCGCCTCTTGGTGAGTCAGGCCCTGGGCATCAGGCCCCGGCTGCCGACCCACCGAAGAGGAGCCTGAGGCCCCAGAGGCCCTCATCTTAGAGGAGGGCCAGGGAGAGAACCGGGTCTCCTGCCTTCTGGTCTTTCCACTACTTCACCAGATTCCTCAGGAATTAGCAATGGAAACGCGATCCCCCGCTGGGGAAGGAGCCGTCATAGTTTCCATCCTGGCTCTGTGAGCACCTGGGACTCGGTGGGTCCCCGCCCCCAGATCATGCAGAGGAGCTGGGTGATATCCCGGGGCGGGCGGGGTGGGGGGACAGTTAGGGGGGACGGTTTGGCTGAGCTCACCGCATGGGTGGGGCTCCGCTATGAAATCGCCCTGGAGGCCACCAGCTGGCCGCAGCCCCGACCTCCTGCTCCGTTGGCGGCCCAGGCCCTGGGGCAGAGGGGGCAGGGGACAGGCGCTGGCTGGGCTGCCAGGCTGGCCGGAGGGCGATGGCAAGGCCTCAAGGGCTCCGGTGCAGGAGGGAGGAAGGAAGCCGCACGGCTCTGGTCCCGGGCGTGGTCTGCGCAGGTCCCGGTGGAAGCGAGCATGGAGCTGCCTGCCTGGGCGTGACCCTGGCTCGCCCCTCACGGTCCTGGGCCCCTAGACAGGCTGTGTCCCCTCCCCAGGCCTCCGCTGTGAAATCAGATTGCAGCCCTACATGGTGCCTGGCACACAGTAGGTGCTCAGGAAATGTCAACATTTGCTGGCTGCTCACCCTGCACTCACTCTCCCTCGGTCATGCCGTGATGGAACCCTGTCGGCTTTGTCCTTTCGTCCCTATTTCTTCTGGTCCCCGAGGCCTGAGGTCCCTCACGGCTCAAGGAGGGTGGGGGGAGCTGGGAGCTGGAGAGAAGGGGCCTGAGTCTCTAAGACCCAGCAGTGGAATTCGGGCAGGACTTGCTGGGCAGGGTTGTTCTGCCCACCCCCTGGGCACCCACTGACCCAGACACCGAAGCCACCGCCTCAGGAGTGGCAAGAGGCTGTGAGGGTGGCGGCGAAGAAGGGGTTTGGTCCCCAAGGCTTTGGTGATTTCCGCCGGCAAGAGCTCACCCTCGGTATCCGTGGCTACGCGGGACTCCCTCCGTCCCTCCATTCCTCCCCCGCCTCTCTTCCTCCCTTCTCTCTCTCTCTCTCTAAACTCTGTTAGGATCTGCTTCTGTGCTGGTCCCTGTGTCAGTAGCTGGAAATAGCAAAACCAACCATGTTGACGGCCGTTTTCATGTCGACAGTAAACAGCGCGAAGCAGCAGGCAGTGAGCCGAACCCAGAGCCCTCGGGGCCGAAAGAGCGCCCTGCAGTGGCCGTCGCCACTGGCCACACGTGGCCACGGAGCCCTTGAACGGGGGCTAGTGCTGCTGCGGAGCTGGGTTTTGAATTGTATTTCATTTTAATTCATTCGCATTTCAGTGTAAATGTGGGGCCAGGGCTGCGTTGGACAGCACGGAGTTAGAGCTACAACCGCCCCGCTCGGTGTTGGTCAGTGTTCCCAGCATTTATTCTATTTCTTCAAATTTGTGAGCTGTTTTTGGTCATCTGTCTCCACAATGACATACGAGTGTCTAGTCTGGTTTCCTTGACAACAGAGCCCGAGACGGAGGCTTGGCCGCAGGGAGCTCGGTTGGGAACGAGGTCCCGGGGAACCCAGTAAAAGCTGCTACCGGGATGGGGACTCGGCCCTATGGGAACTTCAGGCCACTTATGACATCGTCTCAGAACTGACTGCCTCGGGGTGCGAGGGGGCATCTGTCCAGAGCTCCCTCTCACCCTTGGCCAGGGATGGCTCCAGGGCGGCGGGCTTCCTGGGCTGTGTGCCTGTGAGTGCCTGCGCGGGGTCCTGGGACCAATCCCCCATGGAGGCGGCTACATTTAGGGGAGTTGAAAGTGACACCTGGGTTTTTGATTGTGTGTGGCATTGGCACCCCCAATCCCCACATTATTTAAGAGCCAACAGTGGTTCTGACTCGAGATGCCAAAATCCCAAAATGACAAGACAGCATATTTGCAAAGGAAACTTACAGCAGAGAAAGCTCACATGTCCAGTATGGCTGTGGAAAAGGCTTTAAAGGATGCAAATTCACCAAAGGTGACATGATAACCTATTAGATCGGGAAGGCATAGAGAGAGATGGAAGGAAGCATTTGTAGAGATTATAAGCACCCGTGGGTGCTCAGGGGATGAACACTGGTGAGACAGATTGGGAAAGTGTCCTGGAGGCAGAGTGGGCAAGGTTCACCCATTAAGCAAATATTTACGGAGCTCCTCTGCGTGCCAGGCACGTGGGAACCACACGGCTCGTCCTGGCTCCCCTCTCCCTCCCTGGGTCATCGGGGAGATAGGCAGGAAAGAGGAAAGTATACAAACAAGTGTGTAATTACTGCAGTTGTAGAAAGTCCTTATAAATGTGTTTAACGAGGGGTCCTCGCCTGGTCAGGATTATTGGGGAGACTTCCCTAAGGAGGTGCTTCTGAAGCCAAGTCTAGCTCGATGAGCAGGAATGAGGAAGGAGAACGGTGAGGAGAATCGTTCCGGGCAGAGCAAATGGCAATATGAAAGCTCTGATGAATCCTGGCACTGTCCCCTCCCCGCCAATGGCCGTGATTCCTGGTATGTTCTGGCCCCCGCTCGTCTTCCTCGGCTCAGCCTCTGATGTCAGAGCTGCTACAATGTCTTCTTCAATAGCCAGCGTTCAAACAAAAAGCATTAGACCATCACAGAGACTAGAACGCTGCTCACACAGGAAGCGGACAGATACGAGCCCCGAATGGGCTCAGGTTTCAGACGGAGCAGTCCCATACTTCAAAGCCGCCGCCGTCAATATGGCCAAAGAACTAAAGAAAATTGCTTTCAGAGGAAAATATGTTAAAGGAGTTAAATGAAAATATGGTATCAATGAGTACACAGACAGGGAATCTCTATGGACAAATGGGAACTCTTAGATGACTCCTTATGATTGGTCACAGGTTTGTAAATCCTGTCTCTCAGGAGGCGATTACTTATTATGGAAAACTGAATATGATGATCTTGCTAAGAAAGCTGTAGCCATTAGCGAAAAAACCAGAAAAGGAATAACCCTAGACATGATATTAGGAGAAGGTGATTTTAACACGGCTGAGGAGCAAATGAAGATGCCCACAGAGGCACTTACCAAAGTAACCAGTTGTGCAGTAAATGCCTGGAAATCCCTACCTTATACAGCAGGAAAAACAACCACCCTTACAGAGATTAAACAGAAGGTCGAGGAACCATATCAGGATTTCCTTTCTCGACTCATACAGGCAGTCAAGAGAGTAATCAATAACAAAGAGGCAGCTGATATCCTAATCAAACAACTGGCTTTTGAAAATGCTAATAATACCTGTCAGGCTTTATTAAGGCCGATTCGCAGAACAGGAACTATAAATGATTTTATAAAACAGTGTGCTGATGTAAGTCCAGCATTTATACAGGGTGTAGCTATAGCTGCAGCTCTCAAAGGGGAGACATACCCTCAATATGTACAGGGTATAGGACAAGCCAGCAATAATACAGGTAATAAAAGAAATATGAACTGCTACTCTTGTGGCTTATCTGGGCACTTTAGCAGAGAATGCCCAAATAAAAATAATAATAATACTCAGGCCAGATGGCAAGCTCCTCGACAGCCTGGAAATACATTAGGGAATAATATTAATCCTCCAAAAACCGTTTGTCCCCGATGTCAGAAAGGATTCCATTGGGCAAAGGAATGTAGATCAAAATACCATAAAAATGGTCGGCCTTTAAACTCTACAAATAGCTCCCAAGGAGGTTATATCCCATCACCTCAATTGGGAAACTTGAGAAGGGGCCAGCCCCAGGCCCCTGCAATAATAGGGGCATCAACCCTCAACCCCTTTGCAAATTTCAATCAGTCAGTGACCTCTTCAGGGCAACCCCAGGCAGTGCAGGATTGGACCTCCACTCAACCACCCATGCAATACTAACCCCAGACTCGCCAGTAGCAGCCATTCCTACAGGAGTGTCTGGGCCGCTGCCTGAGGGAACCGTAGGTTTAATATTAGGACGGAGCTCCACCTCATTACAGGGGATCTTAGTCATCCCAGGAGTTGTTGATGCAGACTACACAGGAGAAATACAGATTTTACTTTCCCCACCCACCACAACTATACAGATTCAGCCCAACCAGAGAATTGCCCAATTACTCCTGTTACCAATACATAAAATAGGGACAGCTGTTACCCAGGAAGCCAGAGGGGCCGGAGGCTTTGGATCTAGTGATGCAGCATTTTGGATACAAGAAATCCATGCTACTAGACCTACAAAAATTTTACAAATTCAGGGAAAACCAATTGAAGGTCTATTGGATACAGGAGCAGATGTTTCCTGCATAGCAGGGAAGGATTGGCCCTCTTCATGGCCCACGCACACCACCTCCACTTCCCTAGTAGGACTAGGCAAGGCATCTAATGTAAAAAAGAGTTCTCAGATTCTAACTTGGGCTGATGAAGATCAACATTCAGGAACATTCTGTCCCTATGTAATTACGACTATCCCCTTTACATTATGGGGAAGAGATATCTTGTCTCAAATGGGAGTTGTATTATATAGCCCCAGTGATAGAGTAACATCACAGATGCTAGACACGAGATTTAATCCAGGAAAGGGATTAGGAAAAGAAAGTAATACCTCACACTCCTCGACAGGATCTGTAATTGGGGCCATTGCCCTTAGGACTGCTGATCCCATAGTCTGGAAATCGTCACAACCAGTATGGGTTGAGCAATGGCCCTTAACATCTGAGAAAATATCAGCAGCCCAACAATTAATTGATCAGCAATTAGCAGAGGGACATATAGAGCCATCAAATAGTCCCTGGAACACACCCATATTTATAATAAGAAAGAAATCAGGCAAGTGGAGACTTTTGCAAGATCTAAGAGCCATAAATGCCACCATGGAAGATATGGGCTCCTTACAACCTGGATTGCCCTCCCCTGTGGCAATTCCACAGGAGTATTGTGTTGTTGTTATTGACTTACAGGATTGTTTTTTCACTATACCTCTTCACCCGGCTGATTGTCAAAGATTCGCATTCAGCATACCATCAGAAAACTTTAAACAGCCTTATCAGAGATATCAATGGAAGGTTCTCCCACAAGGGATGAAAAATAGTCCTACATTATGTCAAAAGTTTGTAGATCAGGCATTGCAAGTTATTAGAAAGAAATTTTCAGATCTATATCTTATTCATTATATGGATGATATTTTACTAGCTCATAAAGATCGGGCTACTTTACAGGAAATTCTTACTCAGACCATCCTTGCTTTAGAAGAACATGGTCTAAAAATAGCCCCAGAAAAGATTCAGACTGAACCTTCTTTTTCCTACTTAGGCAGAGTATTACATACCTCTACTATCACCCATCAGCCTTTACAATTAAGAAAAGATCATTTAAACACATTGAATGATTATCAGAAACTATTAGGTGATATCAACTGGGTAAGGCCATATCTAAAAATAACCACTCTTGACTTAAAACCTCTATTTGACATTTTAAAGGGAGATTCTAACCCTAAGTCTCCCCGACAATTAACTGTAGAAGGAGAAAAGGCTATAGCAAAAATAGAACAGGCCATCAATAAACAGCAACTACAGTATCTAGATTATTCTAAATCTTGGGCCTTAATTATTCTAGCCACTAAATATACTCCTACAGGATGCTTGTGGCAGGAAGGACCATTAGAATGGATACATTTACCTGTCACTCCTAGGAAGATTGTACCACCCTATCCCTCCCTAGTGGCCACTCTCATTATCAAAGGTAGACGACGCAGTATCGAACTCTTTGGAAGAGAAGTTACTGAGATAATAATACCTTATAAAAGAGAACAATTAGACACATTATTACAATTTGAAGAAGAGTGGCAAATAGCTATAGGTAACTTCCCAGGACAAATTTTACATCATTTGCCAAGATCACCTATATTGCAATTTCTCTCCCTACATCCGTTTATATTTCCTATTAAATGTTCAAAAGAGCCATTATCACCTCCTGCCTCCTTAGTATTCACAGATGGCTCCGCTAATGGTAGGGCAGTAACAATCATTGACTCAATAACCCATGTTCAACAAACTCTAGAGACGTCAGCTCAGAGAACAGAGCTTTTGGCAGTTATTTATGCTTTTGAACAATTGCAACAGGTTCCCTTTAACTTGTACACTGACTCTCAGTATATAGTTAAATTATTTCCTCATATTGAGACCGCCTCTCTCCCACAAGGAAGAACAGCCATTTTCTCTTTGTTAACTCAGCTACAAACTTACATTCATAAACGAGAAAAGGCTTTCTATATTGGACATATTAGAGCTCATTCCTGCCTACCAGGACCCTTAAGCGAAGGAAATTATCAGGCGGATTTACTAACTCGCCCAGTAGTTTGTACAGCTCTAGAAGAAGCCCGGCGGTCTCATGCCATTCACCATCAAAATGCTTCTGCTCTCCGTCTATATTATCGCATATCTAGAGAAGCTGCTCGAAGTATTGTGCGTGACTGCGGCCATTGTCCTACTCATTTTCCTAGCCCTGCTACTGGACTTAATCCAAGAGGACTTAGACCCTGTGACTTATGGCAGATGGATATTACTCATGTCCCATCTTTTGGCAAACTTTGCTATGTGCATGTTTGTATTGATACCTTTTCTCATGTTATCCTTGCTTCTGCACGTACAGGAGAAGCCTTTAAAGATGTAAGTCAACATCTATTCCAATGCTTTTCCTACCTAGGAATACCAAGGGCACTTAAAACAGACAATGGGCCTGCCTATACCTCTAGAGCTTTTAAAAACTTATGCTCTACATTCGGCATCGCACATACTACAGGAATACCCTACAATCCTCAAGGCCAAGCAATAGTAGAAAGGGCTCACCAAACTTTAAAAACACAAATTAAAAAATTACAAGAAAATGAGTTTAAATATTCCTCTCCTCATCATGTTCTACAACATGCTCAATTTGTAATTAATATACTAAATGTAGATTCTGAGGGAAATTCCCCGATGTACAGGCATTGGAACCCTGATCTAACTAAACCTAAAGCCCTCGTCAAATGGAGAGACTTGCTTACAGGAACCTGGAAGGGACCTGATGTACTTTTAACCCGGGGGAGAGGATATGCTTGTATATTTCCACAGGATGCAGACTCACCTGTGTGGATTCCAGACCGTCTAGTCCGACCTTATGTCTCACCGCCCGCCATCTCTGCCTCATCATAGCACACCTGACCAGTGCCCGTCTGCAGCAGATGTGCAGCCCTGAGCTGGAACAATCTGTCCATTGGGAGGATCACATGTGCCTCCTTTTTGTCTTTCCACATGTCCCAGCTTTGCCCTACATCTCCTTTCCTTTTTCCTTTTTTTAAAATCTAACTACTCTTTTGCTGGTTCTTTGGCCTTTCTCCTTCTTTCCTGAACATAGCCTTTTCTAGAATCTCCCTACCCTACTGTTCCCAGAAGGGCACCTCCCTTTTCTGCCATGACTAGGGGGTGTCTGGAATATGTCCCATACATGGAAATTGTCTTGTGCCAAGAGCCTGACATCCTGGGCTGAGAAAGCCCTGTTCCGGGACTCTCCTTTGTCCTGTATTGGCCCCTCTTACCCTTGTGCCAAGAGGGACCCTCTTCTTACAATCCAATTGCCCATAGCTGTTGCCTGAGCTCTCTGTTCATGCTGAGGCTGAAGCCTCATGGTGGCTGGTACCATGGATCTGTCTCTGGCCCAATGGCGTAAGCTGGGCCCTCTCTAGAGAAGAAACCTGAGTTCCCTATGATCAATGCCAGAGCCCCGCCAGCAGGCGAGGGAATCCAAAGGCAGTTGCTGGGCATGGAGGCCAGAGGGACATAGGCTATCAAGGAGACAAAACTGAACCTCACATCACCCTACTTGGCCCAGAGATGGCTGGTAGTCAACGACGGGTAAGACTCCACAGGGTGGGGCAACCTAAGACAGGCACAGTCGGGGGCCAGTAGGAGAAAACTTGGGGTGCAACAAAGGTGGGGCACAGACCCCCCTCCCCAATGGTGCAGGGGCTTGAACACTCGCCCCTTCTGAGGAAGGTCTCCTGTCCCCATGGCTGCTTCCTGCTTCCCATGCCCAGCTCAGATCGGGACCTAGGTAAAGACAGAGACTGGCTGACAGCAGCTGCCCTCTCACTGCTACAGGACTTGTTTCCCATTTCTACCTGGGACCACAGGGAAAGGGGAAGCTGAAGGAAAGGGCTGTGTCAGGATGCTGCCTTCTTCCCTTTCTTCTCCCTCTTTTTTCTAAACACTTCCATGCCTTGTAGTTCTTTTGCTTTCTCTTCTTTTTCTACTACCCTCCATTTTCCATATCAGCTGGATCCAGAGAGCACAGCTTACTCCTCCTCGGACATCGACACCACCATCAATCACAGCCCTGATGGACCCTTTGATGCAGCCCTTCAACTTGCTGACGCTTCGGGAAGTCTGTCGCCAGTGACACCGTCCACTAGCCAGACCAACAAAGACAGTCAAACCAACAACTTGAGGACAGCTCAAATCCCTTGACTGAAGAGGCTGGCAACCTTCTACAGGAATGGGGCTCCTTATGCGCTCCATCCACTATGTTTATAGTTATGCTCACTGTCATTGCTTGCCAGTCTTCTTCTGAGTCTTAAAAGGCCCAATCTGAGAGGTGGCCACTGATTTGCATGCGCTATCATTTAAAAAATAAAAAAGGGGGAATTTGCCGGGAGCCGGTCCATCCTTGCTGCTTGACACAGTCACTGCAGGAAAGAAACATCTGCACAGCATATGTTTCAAGGGACCTGGCGTATATAGCATACTGTTCTTAATATGTTTGCTCCCCTTAGCGCTGTGTGTTTTAACCAAGGTCACCTCTCCGAGAAAGGTTGTTTCCCCAGGTAGGAATTTTTCCCTGAAGTCAGGGAGGGGATGCCTCTCCTAGAAAGGTTGTTTCCCAGGTAGGGATTTTTCCCTGAAGTCAGGGAGGGGATGAAACTCCTTAACTAAGTACCAGGCGGGTAGTTAATCACTTTAACTACAAACAATCATGCTTAAGCTACATAATCTTTTCTCCCTGGAATGGAGATAAGAAACACCTTAACCTTTGTAATAGAAATTGACAGGATTAAAATCAACTGGTATAAATACGGATGTAACAAGACAATAAATGGCAGAACTTCTCTGGAGATCCAGACCAGAACTTGGCTGGAGATCCTGGCTAGGCTGCTGATCAACTGAACGCTGTCTCCGTGTCATTCCTTCTTCGCCGACTCCGTCTACACCTTTGGGAACCCCTGGACCCGCTGGGGTTGGACCCCAGCAAGTGGCTATTTGAGAGCTGAAGAGGACCATAACCCACCATTGAAAAGTTCGCTGGATGGGCTCCATGTTTGGGGATGACAGAAGAAAGGATGCGTGAACCTGAAGACAAATCAGCAGGAAGTTTCCACCCAAAGGAAAAAAAGAGAAATAAGGCTGAGGATAAAAGAGGAGAATTTTAGAGACTGGTGGGGCAATGCCACGTGGTCCAAATTCATAGAGTTGGAGTCCCAGAAGGAGAGAAGAGAGATGGATATAGGGGTAGAAAAATGTGAGGACGTAGTTGAGAACTTCCCAATATCCGTGGAAACCATTAACGTGGAGACCCAGGAAGCTCCACAAACCCCAAGGAGGGCACTAGGAAGCACAGGTTGCAGCCACTTCCAGGTAAATCACAGTTACACTCCTGACAGCCAGAGGAAAGGGGGAAACCTTGAAAGGTTTGGAGGGAAAAAACACACACAACAAAAACCATGTGTGTTGATTAACCTCTGACTTCTCATCAAGAACCAAAGGCAGCCCTGGCTGGTTTGGCTCAATGGCTAGAGCGTCGGCCTGTGGACTGAAGGGTGCCAGGTTCAATTCCGGTCAAGGGCACATGCCCAGGTTGCGGGGCTTGGTCCCCAGTGGGGGACGGGCAGGAGGCAGCCAATCGGTCATTCTCTCTTATCATTGATGTTTCTCTCTCTCTCTCCCTCTCCCTTCCTCTCTGAAATCAATAAAACTATATTTAAAAGAAGAAAAAAAAAAAGGAACCAAAGGCAAATCCAGAGGTTTTCCTAGAGTCCCCAAGAGTAGATATTAGTGAGAAGAGAGAATTTTGTCTCCTATGAAACAGGGATTCCCTGGGCCTGAAGGAAGGTGTGAGGGCTCACGTTGGGAATGCCCGTGTGCAAAGCAGAATAAGTGGGAGAACGAAAAAAAGAAAAATCGCAACATTCCCCACCACGGCCCCGGATAATGGACATCCAGGAGAGAGAACACACTCTCAAACCGCACATTTCTTATAATTATAGAAGCTGTCAGGAGGAGCGTGTATTACAGAGAGGACGAATGAACGTGTTTTTTTTAAGCGATAGCTCTGTCAGGGGAGAGGTGAAGCTACAGAAAACTGGTTGTAAGGCCGGGCTTCCTGTCCATAGCAACGCGAATGAACTTTGTACAACAGACATACGATCGGGCTCTGCCTTAGAGGACGGAGCGCCCAGGGAGGACACGCGCTGCCTGCAGGGCGTTCGCCAGCTCGGCGCCGGTCAGCAGACTCCTGTCCGCCTTCCTGCTGCCCACACACGTCTGTCCTTCAGGCTCTCCTTTGAACCGGCGTTCGCATCATGTGGGTGCCCTGAGCGCTGAGTTAAGTAAAATGGTAGGCGGCCTCGTCTTCCACGCGCATGAGAATTACGATCTAATCTCTTGCAAAACCTGTTATTTTTCTAGAAGAATCTGAATTCATAGTAGATGGCATGTAAGGGCAAAAGGAGCTCCTATTATAAGGAAAAATCCCCAAAGACAAACATCTGATAAACGAGTGAAATTTTTAAACCGAGAAGTCACCTCATTAGTAACCAGAGGAAGTAAAATGGAAACACCCATTTCTCTTTTTGCACTCACCATGGTTTCCACGGGCCTGGACTCGTGGGCGTGACTGGGGGGGCTGGCCGGGGAGCTGGCCGGGGGCAGATGGGGCTCCGTGTCTCCAGAAGGTGCTCTGGCTGCCGGGAGGGCATGTGGGAGAGGGACCGGGTCCCGGTGGCTGGGGTAGGGCATCTGGGGAGGCATTTGAGGTCCCAGGAGGGTACGCAGGGTTCCTCTGCCGTGGAGGTGAGTGGACCACGGCAGGCTGGAGGCAAGGAGGCCAGGCCACGAGTGGACACCACCAGACAGCCGCCACGTGGATGCCCCATTTTGGGCATTTGGCAGCTCCTGGCCGGGCCCCTGTGGCCCACTCAAGCCTTGTCCCCTCCACCAGCCCTCGGCCCCTCCTCCCCCTGTGCAGCTGGCATTGCGAAAACACTGGGGGGACGTGGGGTTCGGGGCTGGGGCAGAGCTGAAGATAGGCGTGGGCATCCTCAGAGGGTTTGGTCTTTGGAGTCTGGGAGTGGTTGAGGTTAGGGAGGAGGGCAGCCACGGCCCAAAGGAGCCCAGCGAGGCCGGGAGCCCAGCGAGGCCGGGAGCACCCAGCGAGGCCGGGAGCCCAGCGAGGCCGGGAGCACCCAGACCCAGGCCCAGGCCCAGGCCCAGGAGCTTTCCTGGCGGAAGGAGGTGCGTCGGCACATCACACGCTGGGATGGAGTCAGAGGCGGCCTTGGTTTCGGCAAGATGGGGCTCATCGTGGGCCCCGAAAAGGGCCATTTCAGTGGAGGGTGGCGACAGCACCCGACTAAGTGGGTTGGGAAGCCTGCGGGGGCGGGGGAGGGTGACGGGGGCTGTGTCTGGAGGGACTTGGCAGTGGGAGGGGGCGGGGGTGGTGCTGGAGGTGGGTGCGGTGTCGGGGTGTTTTTCTCTGAAGAGGAGCGATGTGAACGGAACGAGCTGGGTGCTGGAGGGAAGGGAGTGGCAGCAGATGCCGTAGAGAGAGGGGGAGGCCGGGAGGCAGGGAGTGGGCAGGGCCTGGGTGAGCAGGTGGGGCGTGGAGGGAGGGTGTGGACGCCTGCACCTCGGGGTTGGTGGCAGGAAGGCGAGGGAATGCCTGCCACCGAGAAGCAGGTGGGTGAGGCAGCAACTTGCCCTGAGGTCAGGGGACCACCTCTTACCCCCCCCACGCCCTCCCCCGCCAGCACCTGGACGATGATTTATCTGTGAGACAATCTGACGGGCGGTGGCAGCGCCGTGGGAAGGCGGCTGGAAGGACATCTGAGCTCAGAAACCTGCACGTTCCAACACAGAGCTCTGTGGGCGCCCGGGGCGCAGGGCTGCCGAGCTGGGGCCCCCAGGAAGGGCAGGTCCCCCAGGAGGCAGGTGGCGGCTGACTCAGCAGGCGTGGCCACCGGGGAGCAGGGGCTCCTGGGGGTCGGAGGGCAGCTCTCCGGCCTACCCTGGGGGTGCTCCCGGTGGCCGCTCCGTCCTGAGTGAAGGGGGCTCTTTCCTCCACCCAAAGTTCAAAGACGCTTCCCGGGCGTCCCCAAGGCCTCCACGCTCAGGCTCAGGCTCAGGCTCCGGCTGGCGGGCGCTGAAGGAAATCCTCCACCTTCTTCAAGGCGGCAGAGCTTCTCACGGGCACCCCGCGTCTTCACACACTCAGCCCTCACTCACACATCACCCACTGTCTCACTCTCTCACTCACTCACACAGTCACTCACTCACTCGTTCGTCTCTCATCTACACATTCACACATCCATCCATTCATTCATCATTTGTCCATTCTTTCCACGTGTTCCCTGGGGGCCTGCTGTGCCACAGGCCGTGCCCGGCCAGGGCCACCCCCCAGAGGGGCAGACTCAGCTGCCTCTGAGCCCGTGAACTGACGCTGCAGCAGCAACGCGGGTCAAAGGCTGAGAGGCCTGGGTGGCTGAGGGCCAGGGGAGGCCTCCCGGACCCAGAGAGGGCTGACGGAGGGAAAGGGCAGGGAGGGTTTGGGTGGGGGAGGTGGGGTGCGTGGGGTGCCCGGCCGTGTGAGCACCGGGTGCGGTGTGACTGGGGCAGGGACTGTGCTCAGATGGCGGCTCTGGCTGAGGCAGGGAGGCTGTTCCTGTGGGGTCAGGCCCACGGGGGGGGGGGGAGGGTGGCTGGCCAGGAGGTGCAGCTTCACCCAGACCCGCGGCCCAGGGAGGAGGAGCCGGGAGGCGGGAGCTCAGTGGGTAGGCCGAGTGGGTGGGGCCCGCAGGACGCCCAGGGGCAGCCGGACAGGCCGGAGGCCCAGGGCAGAGTCTGCCTGTGCTCCGGGAGCCTCCCGCCCCCCTGCTGGGCCCCCTCAGCTCTCGGCCCCTGGGGTTAGAACCTGCAGAGACTGGCCTGGCCGAAGGTCATGGCCTCTCTGGCCCGGTCACATCATGATGGACACAGACGGGAGTATGAGGCCGGCGCCCCCAGTTCAGCGGCTCTGGGCGTCTAGTTCCCGAGCCCCCGGCCTGTCCCCAAGGGGCGTCCTGCTCCCAGAGCTGCCCACAGCGGCTGCCGGAGGCTGGGGCCCGCGAGCTCAGGCCCACGGGGCAGGGGCGATGGGGCCCACAGGGGAGCAGGGCACGCAGCCCCTTCTCAGCTACGAGGGCCGAGACCAGGGTGGGCAGGAGGCCCAGCCCCAGGGGAGACGCAGACGAGGGGTTCGGGGCTCTGGAGGCCTGAGCTGCTGTGTGGGCAGACGCCTTGCTCTGAGCCCCCAGCCTCTTCCTGGAACCCGAACCCCACTTCCTGTCTGCAGCCCAGCGCCCCTCGGTCTACGCCTTCCTGGTCCTCTGGCCTCAGGGTGGCCCAGGTCCCAGCTCCCGGGACATACGGCTCCCGGAGGCAGGAGCCCTGTGGCTGCGCTGCCCGCAGGGACCCTCTGGGAGCCCCCTCTGGGTCCCCGGAGGCCGCCATGAAGCTTGGGTTCCGGAGCGCGGCTGGTTTGGGCATCCCCGGAGGCAGAGAGGCGGCGGGAGGGACCCGATTCCGCCTGTGTCCTCAGTGAATGGACTGGAGGGCGTGGGGCGGGCACCCTGGCCAGTGCTGGGCCCACAGGCAGCTCCCGCCACCGCCCAGGGGCTGGCCCAGCATCTGTCCTGAGGAGCAAGAACAGCTGGACCGTGGGCTTGGGTCGGTCGCTCCCCGGTGCCCCTGGGCGAGGAGGCCCACCTGGCATGGAGCTCAGCCCGCGCTGGAGAGAGAGCCCCAGCTTCACCGGGAGCCCCTGCTGCCCCCCCTCTCCCGGGGCGGCCAGGGAGCTGCGGGCCGAGTGCAGGGCTGAGGGTGGAGCCACCCGGCCACCTTCCCCTTCCTCCCCCCAGCTCCTGGGGCCTCCTCCACAGGCTGGGGCCTGGCAGCGCAGCCCCCTGGCCGAGTCTAAACCGATGTTCTGCCAGGCGGCCCGTTGGCTGCCATGAGCGCCTGAACAGCCGCCTTTGTCCTGCGGGCGGCCCGGCCCCGCTCACTTGAGGCCCGGCCTCTTCCCAGACCAGGCGGGGCGGGCAGAGCCTGGGAGCCATGGAGACGGCACAGACCACTGCCCCGCCCGCTCTCCTCTCTGCCCAGGACTTTTGTCTCCGCGGGCCTCCTGGTGCGCTGGCCCTGCCCCTGCCAGGCCTGGGCGACAGCCCTCCCCACCCTCCCCACCCTGGGACCTCAGCGGCACCTCACCTGCCCCCAGCCCTCATCAGGTGCAGCCCCTGAGGGCCACAGGGACGAGGGCCCCTCCCTCCTTCTCCAGACACCCCACCCCCACCCCTGGGCCCGGGAGAAGGCCACTGGGGAAAGGCTCTCTGCTGGGTGCCGCCCCACCATGAAGCAGGCCGGCTTGAGAGGTGGTGAGCTCCCCGTCACATGAGACAAGCAGGAGGAGACTCCGGAGTTGCTGTAAGGGAACCCTTGTATGAGTGTGAACTTAACTGACTGAATGAACAAGCACAAGAGTCCCTCCCTCCCTCCCTCCCTCCCTCCCTCCCTTCCTTCCTTCCTTCCTCCCTTCCTCCCTTCAGCAGACATCAGCGGCGTCCACCTGCCCATCCTCTGGGCGAGGCCAGTGCCGGGTGCTGAGCGCATGGCAGTGACACTACAGTCCTGGGAGGCAGAGTCCTGTGGACAGAGGAGGCGGGGAGCCCCACACAGGAGGGAATGACCCCCCCGTCGGGCGGGTCAGGGGCCCCCAGGGACCACAGACAGGATGCGCTCAGTGCACTATCCCGTGGGCGGGGAGACCGAGGCACAGGGGGGCGGCCTGCCCCACAGAATAAGGATAATTTCCCGTCTCCGGATGGGAGACGGCTGCAAAGGCCCATGGGGGTTCTGAGGAGGGGAGACCCCTTCCAGTTTGAGGAGCGCCCCGGGAACAGCCCTGCGAATGAGGCTGCGCAGAGCCCCCCCTGCCCCCCCAGCACTGGCCGCCAAGAGAATCCGGCCTCGGGACGAGTTCCAGGTTGGGGTCCTCTTGCTTCGGGGGCCGCGCGGCTGGCAGGGCGGAGCAGCCCCCAGCTCCTCGCTGGTTCTCAGGGGCAAGTGCTGAGCCAACCACCCAAACGGAACGTAACCCTGCCGTCCTGTCGCTCTGCTCACGGTGCAGCGGCCAGGCGTTCTGCAGGGGCGCCTGCTCTGCTCTGCGGTGGCTGGGGCCTCACCTGGGCCACGGCCACGACCATGGCCACGGCCACAGCCACGCTGCGCTGGCGCCCTGAGCGGGCGGAGCCACCTCTGAGACGGCTTCTTCTGGCTCCTGTCTGGAGCTGGGCCAGGCGGACTCAGAGGCTGGAATGGCTAACCCGCGCCTACAAGTGGCCTCTCCATGCCGCTTGGGCTCCCTCACAGCATGGAGGCCTCCGGGAACCTGAACTTCCCTCTTGCCAGGTGACTCCGGACTCCAGGGCAGCGGCTGTGTGGCCGCTGACGGCTCCGCCTTGGAAGGTGACCAGCAGCACTGCGGTCACGCAGTCGGTTGCCGTGGTCACAGACCTGCCCAGATCCCAGAGGGGAGGACACACGGATCGGTTGCCTCTTGGTGGCAGGAGGACCAGGGATGCACAGCCATATTTAAACTAACGCAGGGCTGACGCTCCCTCTCGTTTCCTCCTCTCCTCCTCGAGAATTCCACCATCGGCCGAGGCTGGGCTTCAGTCCTGAGCAGAGAGCCTCCTGTGGACCCCTGTCCCAGCACCACTTCCT
The DNA here is from genome assembly GCA_036010255.1 of Myotis pilosus. Classification (NCBI taxonomy): domain Eukaryota; kingdom Metazoa; phylum Chordata; class Mammalia; order Chiroptera; family Vespertilionidae; genus Myotis; species Myotis pilosus. The sequence goes on along the minus strand of JASKON010000032.1, from coordinate 6,869,887 downwards.
GCTCGCCCCGTGCCCGTGGCTCTGACCTCTTTCCCATAATAAGGACAGCCGTGAGCCTGGTACGCCTCGCCTTGGGACTGTGCCCATGTGCTTACACATGTATGTTCTCCTTGGGGTCTCACAGCAACCCTGTGAGACTTTTCAGAGGAAGGGGCATCTAGCCTGGAGTTTTGCAGGATGAGTAGGAGTTCTCCAGGGAGACAGTGTGAAAAGAGGCGTGGTGAGCTTGGCACGTGTGCAGTCGGGTGTGACTGGAGGACAGTTTCACTTACCCTGGGGCGGGGGCTTTCTAGTGGGAAGTGCACCAAACAGACCTGTGTCATGAGGGACCCCTGTGGCCCTGAGAGTGGGGAGCCTGAAGCTGGCCCAGGAGAAGCTGGTGTTGGTGCCTGTGGAACGCCCGCCCCACCCAAGAGCCTGTCTGCCTGTGCCCCCTATTCTCTTTCTTTCTTTTTATTTTTTGTTAACCCTCACCCAAGGATATTTTCCCCATTGATTTTTATTTTTTTAAAATTTTTTTATTGATTAAGTTATTACATATGTGTCCTTATCCCCACATTACCTCCCATCCCCCACTCATGCCCTCACCCCCCTGTTGTCTGTGTCCATTGGTTAGGCCTATATGCTAGCACACAAGGCCTTTGGTTGCTCTCTCCCCCTCACCCCCACCCTCCCCTACTTTCCCTCTGAGGTTTCACAGTCTGATTGATGCTTCTCTGTCTCTGGATCTGTTTTTGTTCATCAGTTTATGTTGTTCATTATATTCATAAATGAGTGAGATCATGTGATATTTATCTTTCTCTGACTGGCTTATTTCACTTAGCATCATGCTCTCCAGTTCCATCCATGCTGTTGCAACGGGTAAGAATTCCTTCTTTTTTACCGCAGCATAGTATTCCATCGTGTAGATGTACCACAGTTTTTTAATCCACTCATCTGCTGATGGGTACTTAGGCTGTTTCCAGATCTTAGCTATGGTGAATTGTGCTGCTATGAACATAGGGGTGCATATATCCTTGCTAATTGGTGTTTCTAGTTTCTTGGGATATATTCCTAGAAGTGGGATCACTGGGTCATATGGGAGTTCCATTTTTAGTTTTTTGATTTTCCATTGATTTTTAGAGAGTGTGGAAGGAGGGAGGGAGAGAGAGAAACATTGATGTGAGAGAGACACATTGATTGGTTGCCTGCCATACGCACCCCAACCGGGGCCAGGGATTGAACCTGCAACCCAGGTATGTGCCCTTGACTGAGAATCCAACCTCTGACCGACCCTTTGGGGCATGGGCCGATACTCTAACCAGTGAGCAACACTGGCCAGGCTCCTATCCTCCCTTTTTTAAAAATATATTTTTTTATTGATTTCAGAGAGGAAGGGGGGGAGAGAGAGAGAGAGAGAGAGAGAGAGACACTGATGATGAAAGAGAATCATGGATCAGCTGCCTTCTGCATGCCCCCTACTGGGGATCGAGCCCGCAACCCGGGCCTGGGCCCTGACCGGGCATCGAGCCCTGGCCTCCTGGTTGAGTGACACCAGCTGGCTCCGGTTCTCTTTCTCACGTGGTTTCAAGAGTCCTTTCAGCCATCCCCTGGGGGAGGCAATGAGCTCCTGTTGGACATGAGGAAACTGAGGCTCAGCACGTTCTCAGATCCGAGCCGGCGGGAGGGCTGAGCCGGCGGGAGCTCCCTGTGGCCCCACCCTCGCCCCTCAGCGCCCACCTCAGTCCTGGGAAGCTCCCCCCGCCCCCCAGCACCCAACACCCAGCCGCCCTCAGCCCGCACCTCCGCCCTGACCGCCTGGCCCACAAGGCCCAGCCGAGCCGCTGCAGCGCCGGTCCCATCGGCGGAGTGCGGCCACATGCTCGCCCCGTCCACTGCTCCTGTGGCCTGGGGGGGGGGGGCGGCAGGAGCTCAGGGGGGAGGGGAGCTGGGGGAGGGGAAACTGAGGCCCAGAACGGGGGAGGGCTTGGCTTCCGCTGGGAGCCTGCACCTGGCTTGCCCTCCGGTCCGGCCACCGGTTCCAGCTCTTGAGATAAATCCCTGCCCGCCTGGTGGCCAGCCGGCTGGGCAGTGCCATGCCGCCGCCGGTCACCCCGAAAAGCTGACAAAGCCAGCTGCCCTCCCAGCGGTCGCCCGGCAGGCAGACACCGGAGGCGTGACGCCTGCCCTCGTCTGGCACCGGCGGCTGCCAGGAGGCCGGGAGGCCCTCCCGCTCCCAGGGGCCGGGCTGCTCGGCCCGCATGGCTTCCCGATGAGGTAATGCGCTCGGAGCGCGGGAGGAGGCCGCCGGGAAGCTGGCCCCGGCCCAGGCCTCCTCCCTGCCCGCCCGGGCCGCCAACATGGGGGCCAGGGGGCCGGGCGGGGAGCAGGACTCTGGACTCGGGACGCTGGGCAGCCTCGCCTTGGGGCCGCTGGGGGACCCTCGGCACCCCGCCCTGTGCCCACGGAGACAGAGGCCCCGGGTCAGCAGGCGCGAAGGCACCCCCGGCGGGGGCGGGGGAGGGCAGCCCCGGGCCACGCGGTGCAGAAGCCACGGGGGTGCTCGCCGCCCCCACCCAGCGCCTCCTTCCTGTGCCCCAGCCTGGGGACCCGCCTCTGGGCTGTCCACCCCGACCCCCAGGCCTCTCCTGGGCCCCCTCTGGGGACAGCCCTGCACCCCACCTTCCCAGGACCTGCCCAGGAAGCCGGGAGGTCAGCGGGAAGTGTCCCCCACTCCCTGCCAGGCCCCCCGAGGCCCAGCAGCTCCTGCTCCTCCCGGGAAGGGGGCACCCAGAGAGCCAGGCGGCCGGGAACGCGGGAGGGGGGGGCTGGGGTCGGAGCAGCGGCCCTGGGAGCTGGGGGGTCGCCCCCCTCCCCTTCCCGGGTGGGCCCGGGCCCCCTGCTCATGATGGAATCTGGGACACAGGGGGTGCGGGGAGGGGGCGCAGAGGAGCCAGGCCAGGCCGGGGTCTGCAGGCCCAGCCGGATCCGCCTCCGCCTGAATGCGCTGCGGGCCGCGGGCCAGGCCCCGCTCCTGGCTGGGTCCCAACCTCCCCATCTGCGGGCGGGAGCGCGGGCGGGCGGGGCGGGCCAGGGCCGCAGCTGGGGGGAGCCGCCTTGGACCCGGCCCAGGGACCACAGTGCAGCCCGTGCGCAGCGGGGCGGGCGGCCCCGCGCCTGCGGGCGGGAGTCGGGCCCGGATCCCAGCCCGGCTCCCGGCCCCCGAGTGACCGCGGGGCCCCGCCCGCCTTCGCTGCACAAAGCCCGGCGCCCGCGGGACCGCGCCCCTCGGCTGCCCCCTGGTGGCCGCGGCCGCACACGGCGGCCCAGCCCAAAGCCCGGCGCCCGCGGGGCTGAGCCCCCACCCGCGGGGCCGGCCCCCCCACGCCACCGGCACCCCCCCAGGCCACGGGCACCCTCACTCGGCGACCCGGCGGGAGCCACCTGCTGGCTCCATGGGGTTCCCGGGCCCCACAGGGGACGCCGTGGCTGCCCGCGTGCACACGGTGGCGGGGGTGGGGGGCCGGAGGCGGGACCCTCAGGGAGGCTCATCGGGTGTCCGCCATGGTCGCGGTCGGACACCTCCAGGGGGAAAGGGAGCCCCAATCCGCAGCCACCTGGGCTGCAGGCTCGGGGAGGCGACGGGGAAGTGGGGCTCATTGTTCTGTGTGTGGGGGGTCCCCCAATGAGAAAACGAGGAGAGGGGCCAGTTCTTGGGAGCAGGGGGTGTGTGTGGGCCCTGGTGCAGGGCCGGGGGTGGGGTGGGGCTCAGCCTCTCTGTGCTCAGAGCTGCCAGGCGGACCTTAGGTTGTGTGGCCGCTGGGGGTGCAGAGAGATGAGGGGTAGCCCTGTTCTTGGGGGTCGCCCAGTCCAGTGTCAACCCTCACCCCCACCCCCGCCCCTGGAGCAGGACAAAGGGGCTCCTCCTGGGAGGCGGCTGGCCCTGAGCGGGTGTGTCCGGGGAGGGGAGCCCGCAGACCCTGGGCTCCCAGCACCACCGGGCGCAGGGGCGGCCGCAGGGCAGGGAGCAGGGAGGGCAGAGTCCGGCAGCCCTGGAAGGCCGCTGGGAGGGCCATCACGTGTCCCCCTGTCAGGCCCACGATGCCCGTGGGCTGGGCCGAGGGCGCGCGGTCCCCACGGGCCTGTGCAGACGGGCATCTGGCTCCCATCACCCCTTTGTCCGGAGTCTCCCTTCCGGGTCCAGGACGTGCTGGGAGGCCTGCAGCCCCCGACAGCTGGATGCAGTTAGGGAGCCAAGAAGTTATTATCTGGGGGAATCTCCCCCCAAAGCAAAAGGCATCTCCCCAAGATGGCCGGGTCTCCTCCAGGGCACGTTCTCATGACACAGCCCCGTGAACGCTGGAAGGGGGTCCCTGCGTTCCAGGATGCGAGAGAGAAAAGGACAGTGGGGGGACACAGCCCACCAGGTCTGGCCCGGCTGGAACAGGGCTTTGGGGGCATCGGCCAGGGCTCTGTGGGCCCCCCTACTCCAACCCAGCTCAGGCCGCTCCCACCAAGGCCCCTCCAGGCCCAGGCTGCACCAGGGCCCCAGCCCTGCACCCTCCCTCCTCCTCCTCCCTCTCCCCTCTCTCCCTCCTTCTCCCTTCCCTCCCCCTCCTTCCCCTTTCTCTGTCTCTCTCCCTCTCTCCCCTTCCCTCCCTCTCTCTTCCTCCCCCCTCTCTCCCTTCCTCCTCACTCCCCTCCCTCTCTCCCTCCCTCCTCCATTGGTCCACCCGCGGCCCTGAAGTTCCAGCGGGCCCTGCTCCAGCTCAGCCACGGCCCCCACCCGTGGGGACAGCGCAGGGCTTCACTGTGCCCCTCCAGGCTCCCCAGCCTGGTCGCCCCCTCGCCCCCCATGCATTGCCTCTGACACCCGCCTGGCCGCGTCCCTCCCACCAGAGGAGAAGGAGGCAGGGAGGCCGGCTGCTCAGAGGGCCGGGGCCCAGGGGCAGAGCCGGGACACTGCAGGGTCATCTGGGCAGCCCCTCCCCCTCCTTCCTGCCGCCCCCAGACAGGGCCCTGCTGTGGGGGCCGGGCGGGAAGGGGGCGGCCGGCCCCACGGAGGGCTGAGCCCACTGTTGGCCGTGAGTGGCCGGCGGGGAGGCGGCTGCAGGGCCTGGAGAGGCGGCCCCGCTGTTTATTCAGCTGCCGGAGGCGCCGGCGCCCCCGGGTCTGCGCTTCTGCAGTTCGGGCCCAGCCCTGCCCCGCGCTGGGCAGTGGCTGCTCCGAGTGGGGTTTCTCCGTGGGAGGCTCGGGGCCCCTTGGCCAGAGCCCCCAGGCCGGGCCCGGCTGCCTCTCAGCCTCCACTCCTGCCCGTGCGTCTGTTCGGAAGAGGCACAGGCCAAGGAGCACTCCCAGGGCCGGAGCGGGTGGGGCTGGGAGCCTGAGGGCGAGGGAGGGAGGGGGTCCCAGGCTGGGAGGGGCCTCCGCCTGGAGTGGGGCCGCCGCCCCGCGCCTCCCGGGCTGAGCCCACGCGGTGGGGACTGGAGGGGCTGCCGGGGCAGCCAGGGGGACGCCGGAGGACACTGCTCGAAGCCCAGCCAGGCCGGAGCTCCAGGGTGGGCACTAGTTTCTTCTAGAGCAGCGGTTCTCAACCTGTGGGTCGCGACCCTTTTGGTCAGCACGGCCCTTTCACAGGGGTCGCCTAAGACCAACGGAAAACACATACATAATCACATATTGTTTTTGTGATTAATCACTATGCTTTAATGGTGTTCAATTTGTCACAATGAAATTGGGGGTCACCACAACATGAGGAGCTGTATTAAAGGGTCGCGGCATTAGGAAGGTTGAGAACCGCTGCTCTAGAGCCTTAAGGGGACTGGATGCTCCCTCCCCAACCAGCGCCAAGGCCCCCCCCCCCCCACACACACACACGCTTTCCGGTGGTCAGTGCGTTTGCCAGGCTGAGGCCAAGCGTAGCTGTGGGTGCCGTTCCTGCTGCTCCTCCTGTTTACCTCTGGCTTCATCTCCTCCTGGAGGGGGAGCGCGGGGAGGCTGGGGGGGGGACGAGGGCCAGAGACTCCTGACGGCAGGGCAGGAAGCACCTATAAAAGTGCTCCCCACCCCCCGCTGAGCTGCCCTCTCATCAGATGACGCCCCTGATGGCACCCCAGGCCTCTGTGCCAAGGAGACGGGGTGGGAAAAGGGCTGTGAGAGCCTGGGGCAGGCAGAGGGCCATCCGGAGAGGCTGCCTGGAGGAGGAAACCTCGAAGGGGAGCCAGGATGCTGAGCAGGGGCAGCCGGGAGGAGGAGAAGGCCCGCTGTGGCCTCGCGCTGGCGGCTGGCGGCCTGTGCCAGCAAAGGTGTGGCAGGGACCCACGTGCCTGGGGCGGCGGGAAACCAATCCTGGAAGCTCAGTGTGCCTGCCTTCAGGGAGCAGTGGGAGCCATGGGAGGTGATGGGGGAGGGAGTGCCGGGCCCTGAGTGCAGAGTTCTGACCAATGGGCGTGGCCATCTGGCCTGGTGGGGACACGCCTCTCTCTCCACTGTCGTCACCGCCCCCCCCCTCCCCCGCCAGGCAGCGTGGGGAGAAGGGGGTATTTCCGGGGGCCGGGGTGGGGGGGTGGGGAGGTGCGGGGGGAAGGGGTAACAGGAGTGCTGGCCGGCTTTGGACATTAAAGCAGACTTTGAATGCCCCGGCCGGCCGGTGTGGCTCAGTGTTTGAGCACTGACCTTTGAACCAGGAGGTCACGGTTAGATTCCGGTCAGTGCACAGGCCCGGGTTGTGGGCTTGATCCCCAGTGTGGGGCGTGCAGGAGGCAGCCGATCCATGGTTCTCTCTCTCTCTCTCTCTCTCTCTCTCTCTCTCTCCCTCTCTCTCTAAAAATCAATAAAATCATCTTTTTTTTTTTAAAAAAAGCAGACTTTGAAAAGCATGGTTGAGGCAACATTTTGAAAAACAACAACAACAAAAGAAGCTTCTAGAACCCAGAGCCTCGGCCAGCGTGAGCCCATGTCCCAAACAGTGGCTCTGGGAACTGAGGAGCCCCGGCCCTGACCCGGTGCTGCTGCGGGCCGGCCGGGAGGGCTGAGAGGACGGTGAAGGCCCTCGGACAGGCCCGCCGGCTCTGACTGTGACCCTGAGAGCAGACCCCCCCAGGCCCCCCCAGAGGGATGCCCAGTGACGGGGCGAGGGTGCCCTGGAGGGGCCAGGCTGGAAGAGGGCCGGAGGGTACCTGCCTGGACAGACGGTGTCCCCCAGCGGGTGCCTGGCCTCAGATGCCCCCGTGAGGGAGAGCTCTGCGCTGGAACCTCGGGTACAAACTGCGCTGTGAACACGTGAAGCCCCCGCCCCCGACCCTTCCTCGCAGATGCTCCCGGGAAAGTGCTCGGTGACCCTGAGGTGGGGGGCGTCCAGCCCAGGCGGGTGCCCTGGGGACCAGGGACACTTACAGGTTCCCAGGGTGACCTCTGCACTCGCTCCCTCACCTGCTCCTGTCCCTGGAGTCTAGGGCTGGCATCCCCGTGGGCAAGGACCGGGACGGAGCCTCCATGGGCACTGCCTGGGGCGGCTCCGTGCTGGGGTGTCCTTGGGAAGGCGCAGCCTTCGGAGTCATTTCACTGGGAAATTGGCCTGGGCTTCTCTCTCCTCTGGCCTCTGTCCTGGCTGAGAGGCGGCTGCTGGCTGCTGTAGGCGGGGTCACCCCCCTGCCCCCCACCCTGGCAGCGTGACCCACCGAGGGGTCCTGGGAGCCTTGGGCGGACAGAAGGCCCTGGCTGCGCTGGGAGGCAGCCTCCTCACTTAACATCCTGGGCAGCCTGGGGGTCTGGCGATCGCCCCCCCACCCCCAAGTCCAGGCCAGAGGAGGGCGTGCAACCCCGGAGGCCTCTGCACAGCCTCAGAGCCAGGGGTTCAAGGTCCCCATGCCCCGCCCACCCTGGGCAGGAGCCGGCTTCCGGCCACAGGACAGACAATGAGCCCGCGGGGGAGGGTGGCCCTGGGCCAGACCCCCCAACTCCCTCCCAGCCACACAGGAAGGCAGCGTGTCCTGGGGTGACCCCGCCACCAGCGCTGTAATTTCGGGGCCAGATTCGCCTCCAGCGGCATCGAATTGGTTTCGTTGTACTTTCAACCTTAAAGCCACGAGGGCCCAGGACCCTGCCTGGGGTTAGGGAGGGGCCTCTGCGCCCTCAGGCTGCCACGCTCCCCTAGGCCCCTCAAGGAGGCACGCTCCTCCAGGAGGGTCCCCGGGTCTCCGCAGGCTCCGGGCCCTTCCTATCTGCGCCCCTCGTTCTGCCTCTGCCGTCTGGGTCCCTGGTATCCAGTGGGATGTAGGTGCTCCCCTCCATCCCACAGGGGGGGCTGGGGGCATCCATGTCCAGCCAGGCAAGAGTGGCCAAGTTCTCTGCTGAGCTGGCACGCCAGTGATGGTTGGGCTAAGGCGCCCACAGCCCCCCCCCCTGGGGCCCCAGGGTGGCCTGGGGAGAGCCCCCCGAGGAGCCAGGCGGACCATGGTGCAGGGAGCCCAGGTCCTCAGGGGGGCTGCCTCCGAGCTGCCCAGCCTGCTTCCTGGCTGAGGGTCCACTCCCTCCCAGGCCCCAGCCTCCCCGCCCTGTCCCCCTCAGCCCACAGCCCAGCCAGGAGGCCTCTGTTCCGCCCGAGTCACACCCTCACCTTGCATGGCCCCTACCCTGGGCCTTCCGCAGAGCTTGCACCATGCCCACAGCAGCGCCCTCCCAAGGCCAGGGGCAGGACTCCCGTGTCCACGGGCATGGATGCATGGACAGAACGTGGTCCCTCCATGCAACCCTCCTCAGCCCCACGGGGACCCTGCATTCAAATAAATGCCCCCCACTCCCCCGCCCCCGCACACACACACTCACTCCTCCTGCCCGTCTGGGCTTCGTCTCTCCGCGTGGGGTGGGCGCAGCCAGGCACATCCGCCCTCCCATGCCCTCCTCGCAGGCCCCAGACGGGCATCGCTAGGGAGAGGCGAGGGGACCAGGACCAGGGGCGCCCAGCCGGCCTCCCTGTGGCCATGGCCCCCTCTTTCCCGGCCGCAGGGCGCCCTCTGGTGGTCACACTGGGAGTTTTCGGGGACTCGGGGAGGAAAGCCATGTGGTGGGTCCCAAGGTCAAGGGTCAGGGGCCTGGGGCTGCCCAGGGACCGACCAGCCCCCGCCCCCGCCAGACCTGGGGGCAGGGGAGGAGGAGGCACATGGACCGGGGTGCGTGTGTAGGGGGGCGAGTCAGACCTCTGATTTCTCAGAAGTGGGGTGTGACTCTCCCATGGTGCGGCTGGGGCCGGGAGGCCACCCAGGGGGTGTCACCAGGCCGCTCACCCCAGAACCGCCTGTGTCTTCATCCCACAGGGACCCACTTCCTCCCCTCGCTCTGCCCCCAGGCCGGGCCATCCTTCGTGGGGGCACCGGGGCCTGGCAGCCCGGCCAGGGCGCCTCGTGGCGGGCGTGCAGGCTTGGGCAGCCCTCGGGACACGGGTGCCAGGCCCCCTGGCCCCCCGCTCGGCCCGCCCGCACGGAGGACCGGAGCCGGGCGAGGGCGGGGGCTGGCGTTCGGGGATGTGGCCCGGCTCCGGCTCCGGCTCCGGGGGCTCCGAAAGGTCCGGAGTTCCTCGCCGCCCCGGCGGCCTTTGTTATGCTGACGACCGACTCGGGAGCCCGGCCGGGGGTGGTCACCGGAAGGACGGACCTCGCGGTCGGAGGCGGGCGCTTGTCCCCGGGCGCCGAGGCCCCGACTGCGGAGACCCGGGAACGGAGGGCCCGCCCTGCCGCCCGCTCGTTGTCTCCGGGTCGGGCCCGCGTCTGGCCCAGCGCCGGAGGCGACAGGGCTCCCCCGGCGGAGGGCAGGAGCGGGGAGGTTGCACTTGGCTCCCCAGTGGGTACTTCTGCATCACAAAAGAGGGGGGGGCCTGGAGGAGGGGGGTGGGGGGCTGGAGAGGCTCAAACACACACAAAGGGAGACGCAGCGGGTGGAGGGGGGCGGGGTGAGAATCAGGGGGGTGTGGGGGGGTCAGGAGCTGCAGTGTGCTCCATGGGGGGTCAGGGGTGTAGGGGGGTCAGGAGCTGCAGTGTGCTCCGTGGGGGTCAGGGGTGTAGGGGGTGGGGAGCTGCAGTGTGCTCCGTGGGGGTCAGGGGTGTAGGGGGTGGGGAGCTGCAGTGTGCTCCGTGGGGGGTCAGGGGGTGTAGGGGGGTGGGGAGCTGCAGTGTGCTCCGTGGGGAGTCAGTGGGGTGTAGGGGGGGTCGGGAGCTGCAGTGTGCTCCGTGGGGGGCCGGGGGGTGTATGGGACGGGGTGTGTCGGCTGGACCCACTCTCCCAGAGGGTGGGCTCTGCCCTCAGCATCCCCCTTGTCCTTCCACAGGGACCCCCCTGGGGGAGAGGCTTCACCGTCGGCACCTGCCACCCGCTCCCTCCCTCAGACACGGCTGCTCTGAGGAGGAGGGCGCCTGGCTGGCAGTGCCCAGAGGACAAGCCGTGGAAGTGCCCCCGTGTTTCAGTCACTGTCCCTCACAGCCGGACCCTGGTTTACTGGGCGCTCAGTGTGTGCCAGGCCCCAGCTGGGGGTCAGGGTCCCAGTGGAGAAACTGAGTCACAGTCCCTGCCCCCAGATTCTGCGCCCCCCTTTCTGCTGGGCCAAGTGAGCCCGGGAGCCAGCTGTGCAGCCTGCGGAGCTGCCCCAGCACGTGGCGCTGCAGACAGGCTTCTTTTTTTGTATTTTTATTGATTTCAGAGGAAGGGAGAGGGAGAGAGAAACATCACCGATGACAGGGAATCACTGATCGGCTGCCTCTTGCACGCCCCCTACTGGGGATCGAGCCCACAACCTGGGCATGTGCCCTTGGCGGTGATTCAGTCCGAAGGCCGATGCTCCATCCACTGAGCCACACCGGCCACGGCAGACGGGCTTCTGGTTATCTCTCACCAGAGGATATGGTTGTGTTTTCCTTTCACTAGTGGAGAGAGAGGCATGGAGCGGCACAGAGAGAGGGACATGGACCGGGTGCCTCCCACATGCAACCTGACCAGGGGTGGAACCCGCAACCTGGGTGTGTGCCCTGTGTGCCCTGACCCTTCGGTGTTTGGGATGGAGCCCCAACCACTGAGCAACCCTGCCTTCTTAAGCCCCCCCCCCCCCAGGCCCCCGGGAGGAAAGGCTCCTCCCAGTCCCAGCAGGAGTGCGAGGAGAGGCCGGGCCAACCAGCTCTGAAGGCTGGAGCCTCCCGGGTCCTTGGGCACCCGCTCTGAGCGGCCTGGGTTCCTCTGTTGAACCCGGAGTGGAGGGTGGGCAGCAGGGAGCGCCCCAGGGGCCAAGGCCGGTCCATCACCCCTTCGTTCACTCGTTGCCATCCTGGGGGCTGCGCAGGCCAGACGAGGGCTCTCAGGGCTCCAGTGCTGGCCGAGGCCTCAGCGTGGGGGGCACCCCCCCACTTCACAGCTGAGCAAACCGAGGCCTGGAGCTTGTGCCTCACAAAGGCCTTTTCTGGGCCAGGACGACTGCCACCCGCCTGACACGGAAGCCGCCCCCGGGGGCCTGTGCGTCTGGATGAGGAGCCCCCGGGGGAGGGGGCGGTGTCCCGAGGAGTCCCCACCTCCCTGGGGCTCTGCACTGAGGACGAATGAACGGGTGCAGGAAGGAAGGCCTGTGGCCAGAGGGGGGACCCCAGGCCATGCATCCGGTGCTGGAGTGGTGGCTGTAGCCATGGGAGGGGGTGCAGGTCAAGAACTCCGCCCTGCTTCTAGACCCTGCACTTGGCTTAAGGCATGACGAATGCACGAGGCAGCGTGGCCGTGAGAGGAAATGAACGGGCTTGCCTGACACAACGGCCCGCCCCCGCACCTCCCAGGCCGGGCCCAGCCAGATCAGCCAGGAGCTGCCTTCACTCAACACTCTTTCTTTTTTAAAAAAATATTTTTATTGATTTCAGACAGGAAGGGGGGGGGAGAGAGAGAGAGAGAGAGAGAAACATCAATGATGAGAATCATTAATCGGCTGCCTCCTGCACGCCCCCTACTGGGGACCAAGCCCACAACCCTGGCATGTGCCCTGACCGGGAATAGAACCCAGGACCCTTGAGTCCGCAGGCCGATGCTCTAGCCCAGCCGTGGGCAAACTACGTCCCTCAGGCCGGATCCGGCCCGTTTGAAATGAATAAAACGAAAATAAAAAAAAGACCGTACCCTTTTATGTAATGGTGTTTACTTGGAATTTATATTAGTTCACACAAACACTCCATCCATGCTTTGGTTCCGGCCTCCGGTCCAGTTTAAGAACCCATTGTGGCCCTCGAGTCAAAAAGTTTGCCCACCCCTGCTCTAGCCACTGAGCCACACCGGCTACGGCTCAACACTCTTTCCGTGAGCAGGGCTGGCTGAAGGCGGGAAAGGGGTGTCCCCCTGCCCCTGGATTCCGTCAGCACAGCCTTCGGGGCCTGGCTCCAGGCGGGGGCCCAGCTGAGCCCCCAGGGAAGAGGCTGAACACCAGTTGTCCACGGGCTGGGTGGATCCAGGACAGCGACACCTGAGCAGGTCACGGGAGGGGGAGAAGCCGGTGATCGCGCCCCACTTTCCATTTCCCTATGGAGCTCCAATTCCAGCTGGGTACAGTGCTGCTCGGCTAAGAGAGTCCGTTTCTCAGCCTTCCTTGCGGCTAGACATGCCTATGTGACCGGTTCTGGCCAATGAGAATTACGTGGACGTGCTCGGGAGTGGGGAGAGGCAGGCCCTTACTTGGTCCTCCTCCTACCCAGCAGCCCGGAGAGCAACGGTGATGGCAGACCTCCAGCAGCCATCGAGGACTCTGCGGTGAAGGGAAGGCCGAGCACAAGCTGGCAGGGGCCTGGGTCCCCGACGACACGCGTGGCCTTTAAACAAGCCCTGGTTTATCTACGTCTAGGCATCTATTTTGGGAAAGAAACACACATTCATCTGATTTAACACTAGATTGCCCAAGGAAGTCATTTTGACTGCTTTTTAATTTCAATTAGAAAAACAATGATGTATATAATGACAGAATTTCCTAGAATTTTGTGACTTTTTATACAACATATAAATGCATTTATTAATAATTGTAGTTACCTCCCCCTCCTTCATTTCCGGTATATATATATGTGTTATACCTATATTGCCCGAAAGCAGTCATTTTGACTGCTGGGGGGGGGCGGGGAATTTTAAAAAAAGTGCACAGAAGAAGAAGGCCGCTGAATTTTGAGGAACGATTGGACAACAACATTACTGGAAATGCGTGCATTTATTGGGATTTTATATGCTCGTGGAGCCTACGAGGCAAAAAATTTAAAACTCAGTTATTTATGGTCAGCAAAGTAGGGTCCCGAATTTTTTAGAAAAACTATGGCCAGAGAAAAGTTCAAGCAAATCCTACGATTTATTCGTTTTGACAAAAGAACCGAAAGAAGTAGGCACCTACAAACAAATAAGTTTGCCTTGGTTTCGGAAATATGGGACAAGTTCATTGAAAATAATCAAGCTTGCTATCAACCAGGGCAAAATATAACAGTTGACGAGCAATTATTTCCGTCAAAAGCCGGGTGCAGGTTTACACAGTATATGCCTAATAAACCCAACAAAGTTGGCATCAAATTCTGGCTTGCATCAGATGTTAGTAGCAAATATGTTTTGAATGGTTTTCCTTATTTGGGGAAAGATGAACAACAACCATCGTCAATGCTCTCAGTGAACACGTTGTTCTGGAACTTGTCGAGCCATATTCAGGCTGTGGAAGAAATGTCACGACCGATAACTTTTCCACTAGCGTGTCACTCGCGACAAAATAATCAAATGACTCTTATTATTGAATTGAGTAAATTTCTGATATGACCAGTTCGGCTCTGTATTGAAATAACAGTTTTCATTTTTTTCCGATTACCGTCACATGATAACATACAAGTACATGCTAAATTGTCGATACTGGATAAGTTGCAGTTGCTCAATAAGCTAAACTAGTACTTGTTATTCGAATCTTTATGCTGTGATACTTGTTCTAATAAGTTGTTTATTTTATTTCTTTTGCGCCCTAAATTCATGAAAGACATGTCGAATAACTTGTTATATAACTGTAAATAATATAAAAAATATTAAAAATTAATTTTAACCCCTTCCCCGGCAGAAACGTGTATACATGTTTTCACAAAATGTTCTTTTTCAGTCGTCGACGAGTATACTAAGAAAATATGGTAAAAAAATATGGTTTATAGGAAGACGAGTTACAAACTGTTTTCATAACCAGCATCAAAAATACTATCTAGAACCAAAATAAAAAAATTAGTCTGAAAAAGAAACGTTTTTAACAAAAAAATTGTTGGGGAAGGGGTTAAACAAATTTCTTTACACATTAGTTATTCTTTCACGATGCAGTCATTTTGACGGCTTTTGGGCAATATAGGTATATACTAAATTTCAGTCTTTCTAGTGTTAAGAACTGCTTTTTTGAGTTTTGCTATACTATGCAGTCAAACCTAATGAGAACTGATGTGTTGGGAGAAACACTTAAAGAGAACAACATGCGAAATCCAGAGGCGTGGCCAGCGTGGGGGCCTGCAGACAGCTCGCGGGGTCACCTGTGCAGGGGGCCGGCTGGGCAGGTCCCCTGCGGAGAACAGCACCCCCTCACCCTGTGGGGCGACGCAGCGGAGACAGAGTCTCTCCCGTGGCTGGTGGCTGGCGGGCTCCTCTGCTCCTGTCCCCTGTCCCTTGTCCCCTATCCCCTGTCCTCTGTCTCCTGTCCCCTGTCCCCTGTCCCCTGTCCTCTGTCTCCTGTCCCCTGTCCCCTGTCCCCTGTCCTCTGTCTCCTGTCCCCTGTCCCTTGTCCCCTATCCCCTGTCCTCTGTCTCCTGTCCCCTGTCCCCTGTCCCCTGTCCTCTGTCTCCTGTCCCCTGTCCCCTGCCCCCTGTCCCCTGTCCTCTGTCTCCTGTCCCCTGTCCCCTGTCCCCTGTCCCCTGTCCCCTGTCCCCTGTCCCCTGTCCCCTGTCCTCTGTCTCCTGTCCCCTGTCCCCTGTCCCCTCTCCTCTCTCCCCTGTCCCCTTTCCCCTGTCCCCTTTCCTCTGTCTCCTGTCCCCTGTCTCTTGTCCCCTGTCCCCTGTCCTCTGTCTCCTGTCCCCTGTCCCCTGTCCTCTGTCTCCTGTCTCCTGTCCCTGTCCCCTGTCCCCTGTCCTCTGTCTCCTGTCCCCTGTCCCCTGTCCCCTGTCCTCTGTCTCCTGTCCCCTGTCCCCTGTCCCCTGTCCTCTGTCTCCTCCCCCCTGCCCCCTGTCCCCTGTCCTCTGTCTCCTGTCCCCTGTCCCTTGTCCCCTATCCCCTGTCCTCTGTCTCCTGTCCCCTGTCCCCTGTCCCCTGTCCTCTGTCTCCTGTCCCCTGTCCCCTGTCCCCTGTCCCCTGTCCTCTGTCTCCTGTCCCCTGTCCCCTGTCCCCTGTCCTCTGTCTCCTGTCCCCTGTCCCCTGTCCTCTGTCTCCTGTCCCCTGTCCCCTGTCCCCTGTCCTCTGTCTCCTGTCCCCTGTCCCCTGTCCCCTGTCCCCTGTCCCCTGTCTCCTGGAGGCCATGTCGCCCACTGAGAGTTGCAGACAAGACATTGGGCAGCCCAGTCACCAAGGTAACCGCTGCCCAGCCTGCCCTCCGCAGCCCTGGCATCTTGGAGCCAAACAGCAAGTTCACTGCGGCCCTGAGCCTCCACCAGATGCTCCCCCACCTGAAGTCCTAACCCCACGGAGGTCGCAGGTCAGAGGTCAGAGGGCGGCCTGCGCAGTGTGTTCTGGGTGCACCCACGCTGGGTCCTCGGGCTCCCAGATGCCCTGTGGAGTCGCGCCCAGCTCTGGGGGTGGCCTGTGGGCTCCCCTTCCGCCCAGCGGGCCAGGCTCTGTCCGCCCTTCCTGGGGGAGGCCTCGGTCCCGGGGGCAGAGGGAGGGCTCCCCGAGGCTCTCAGGCTCCCCGGGATCTCCTCATCTCCCACCACCTCGTCTCCTGGGCGGGCTCCAGGCCTGTCCCACCAGAGGGTGCCCTGCGCCTCCCCTAGGGGCCACCCCTCCGCACCAGGGCCCTACCCCCCGAGGGGGCTGGGAAGCCCCAGGGGACTCGGCAAACCGCGCACAGAGAGGGCCTGGGACGTGGACTCGCACCTTCAGCCGCGTGTGTGCGTCCGGAGGGCGGACGGCAGGCCGCTCCCGGAGACGCCGGGGCCCTAGGAGCCAGCCGGGCGAGCCGGGCGCACCATCCGAGCCGCCTCCCCGGTCCTCCATGGCGCCCAGCGCCCATAGAGCCGCCTCTGCCCCCAGAGTCTGAGCCCGCCTCTCCGGTCTCTCGCCCTGGGCCCCGCAGCGCCAGCAGCCGGTGGGCCATCTGGGTTTCTGCCCCGCAGTCTGCAGGCCGCGGACCGTGGCTCGCGGGTCAGCGGCAGCATGTCCGCAGGGGGCGCTGCTCAGGGTCCCATGTGCGCGCCTCCCCTGGGGCTGGGAAGGACCCAGGCTCCTGGGGGCAGAGGTGGGGCCTGCGGCTCCGGAGCTGAGGTCCCCACGTCCTTGTTGGCTGGCCGCCGGGGTGGCTCTCGGCACCTGGGTGCCACCTGACTCCTCACCGCCAGGCCCTCCGCCTTCGAAGCTGGCAATGCAGGGCCATCTTACACCCTGAACCCCTCTGACTGCCCCTCTGCCGGGAGCCAAGGAAAACTCTGCTTTTACAGGGCCCACGTGCCCGGCCGGCGTGGCTCAGTGGTTGAGGGTCAACCCATGAACCAGGAGGTCACAGTTCGATTTCTGGTCAGGGCACAGGCCCAGGTTGTGGGTTTGATCCCCAGCTGGGGGCATATAGAGGCGGCCGATGGATGATTCTCTCTCATCAGTATTTCTTTTCTTTTTAAAATATATTTTTATTGATTTTGGAGAGGAAGGGAGAGGGAGAGAGAGAGAGGAACATCAGTGATGAGAGAGAACCATTGATCAGCTGCCTCCTGCACACCCCACACTGGGGATCAAGCCCACAACCCGGGCATGTGCCCTGATGGGGAAATCTAACCGTGACCTCCTGGTTCATAGGTTGATGCTCAACCACTGAGCCAAACCGGCCGGGCATATCAATGTTTCTGTCTCTCTCTCCCTTCCCACCCTCTCTCTAAAATCAATAAATATATATATATATTTTTAAAAAGGGCTCATGTGATTGGGCCAGGCCTACTTGTGATGAACTCAAAGTCAGCTGATCCGTCACCTCATCACTTCCTTTGCCACGTGACACGGCATGCTCACGGGCATCGCATCGCCACATTCCCGGTCCCTGCGATCAGGGCAGGGCCTCTTGGGGGCCATTTAGAATTCTGACCCCTGCACCCCCATTCCCCTCCAGGCCCCCCTCAGGGACCTCACTCCCCCTGGGGTTCACCCAGTGGGTCCTTGTGGCCTCTTGTCCTCTGCTCTCACCACAACCCTGAACTGGGGGCTCTACTTCCCGAGGCACAGGCCCCGCCTCCCCAAAGGGTGAGAATGAAGTGAAGGAAGCCCAGCTCTGGGCCCCAATCCCAGCAACTGTGTGACCTCGGCCAAGCCCTTCCTTCTGGGCCTCAGTTTCCTCATCTGTGCAATGGGTTAGCAGCATCATTTCACAAGGCCGCCTGAGGCCCATCAGGCAAGCATGTGCTCCTTATCTAGAAGGGGCTCAATACACGTCCAGTGTAACCTGAGTAGAAATTTGGGGGCACAGGAAATGCTTGTCCCTGAAGCCAGAGACAAGAAGCAAGTAGGAGGCAGGGGAAAGGCAGCCAGCATGGGGGGTGCCGGATGCTGGGGATGGTGGTTGAGGTCAAACTCGAGGTTCAAAGGAGTCACTGTCAGGCCCTGGATGCCAGCCGCCTCCTGGAAAACCATTCATTCACCCAACGATGGTTTATTGAGCACTTACTATCTGCCAGGGCCAATCTCTCCCCCTGGGGACAGAGCAGGAACCAGGGCGGACAGGGAGGTGGTCCCCACGGAGCTTACCGACTGGCGATGGACAGGACACAGATGATGACGGGTTTGCCTTCCGTGCCCCCCGGGGGACAGCAAAGTGTCGTGTGACGATACAGAATACCAGTGGGTGCTTTCAGGGAGGAATGTGAGGGCCCCTCTGACATTGGACATGTGAGCGGGGGCCACAGAACCAGGGACAGAGCTGCACTTGAAGGGACAATGTGTGCAAAGGCCCGGGGGCAGGAACTCGCTTAATGTGTTCGCGTGACAAAAGGAAAGACAAGGGCGGTAGAGAGGAGAGGACAAGGGCCTGTGATGAGGCCGAGGAGGGACAGACAGGGGCCAGAAGGTGCCAGGCTGAGCCCGCACTGACCGAGTGCCCGCCTCTGCCAGTCGCTTTTGCGTGGTCAGCTCCTCCCTCTGCCAGAAGCCCTGGGGCTGCAGGCGCTGTCCCCCCCACCCCGCCCCCCGCATGGAGACGAGGAAACACGTGCTGCAGACGTTGAGAACTTGGCCCATGGGCCTAAGACCCATCCGGGGTCCCTAGGGTGCCCTCCTCTGGAGACTACCGCCTTTGGGGCAATTGGCTTGTATCCCTATTGAGTGGGAACCTGAGCCCCAGCCCTGACAGAAGGGTCCCCTCTACTTCCTTCCGCCCGATCCTTACCGCCCTAAACAGATGTGGGACCTTGGAGCGGATGCCAGCCGCCCCTGCTCACAGTGAGAGAGCTCCAGCCCCATTCCGGAGGAAGGACAGGTGGGGTCACGCAGCCCTGCAGCCCTGGATTCAGCCCTGGGAGCCCGGGCAGCTGCGTCTGCTCCCTGCATGTATGCATGTATGCGTGCATGTGTGTGTGCATGTATGTGTGCATGTGTGTGTGCATGTGTGTGTGCATGTGTGTGTGCATGTATGCGTGCATGTGTGTGTGCATGTATGTGTGCATGTGTGTGTGCATGTGTGTGTGCATGCACCTACGCCAGAGGGAAACAACCCGGTGAGGGGAGCAGGTCCCCTGAGTGGTCACTGAACCTGGCCCCGGCGCCGTTCCCTCCCGCAGCCGGCAGGGGGCAGCAGGACGCCGCGTAGCTGAGTTAGGAACCAGCCAGGTGTCCCGCCCGCGGCCGGTAACCCTCTCATCTCCCGGCCCCAACCCTCCAGCGTCCATCGGGAGGGGACACGGTGGGCGATGGGGGTCCCTGCCTCCCGAGCCTGAGGCTGGCCGAGGCCGGAGGTGGGAGGAGGCCCCACCGGGCGGTTCTCTAAGCCGCGCCGCAGGCCCCCGGCTCCCGAGGATTCGCCCTATTGACGAGCAGGGACACGAGGACGATGGCGGCGGGGGGCCGGCGGACGGTGCCAGGTGGCGGCACTGCCGGCTGCAAGGCCCCGGGACGCAGGGTGGCCCGCGGCCCCGCGCCTGAGCCCGAGCGGCCGCCAGGTGGCAGCATCGGCCCGCGGCTCCGAGCTCCTCCGCCGCCCCTACCCGCGCCGCCCCTCCCGCTGCGGACCCAGGGCTCGGCCTGACCCTCCCGCCTCCAGAGTCCAGCCTCCTGTCGCGCAGGGGGCACTCGGAGGTGAGGCTGCTGCGGCCATTTCACTATTTCTGTGCCTCAGTTTCCCTGCCTGTGATGCTCTCCAACCCCCTGCGCCTGGGACACCGCGTCCTCCGGCTCAGCACAGCTGCAGGCCCCCCTCCGGTCAGGGGCCGGGAAGGCCCGCCCGGGTCATGGCAAAGGTTCCGGGGATTTGAAGGATTAAGAGGGGATCAGGGGCCGGGGTCGAGGGGGACTGCAGGGGGCGGGGAGGGCGGCTCTGAGCTCCAGGTCCCTGCCTGAGCTTGGCTGGGAGGGACCAAGGGTGACTGCACCCCCCACCCCAATACTCCCACGCTGGGTCCCAGTTGGTCCTAGGGGCCTAAGCTCTCCCCAGCTCCATCCGCTCGCCCGGGAGCAGCAGAGGGGCCCAGCCAGGCCCGAGGTTAGGCTCCTGGTCGCTGTCCCTGCCCCCCCCCAACACCCCAATAGCCAGGGCTTCAGCTAATTGGGCCTGCGGGCCTGGCGCCCACTCACTCCAGCCTGGGCCCAGGTGTGTGAGGCCTGGCCGGTCTGACCTCCCGCTCTCCAGCCCAGCACAGGGGACCCCAAAGACGACAGGGGCCGGGGGATGGGGAGGGGAGGCAGGGACCCCCGAAGGCTGGAGCTCCCCTCAAAGTCTGGGAAGTGCCCCGCTGTCCTCCAATCGTCTCTATCATGGACTACTTAGTAGAAGGGCTCCCGCAGGTCATCTGAGCCTCCCCCTGCATCTGGCCCACCGCCGTCCCTTCCCGTCCCGGCCGGGAGGTAGCAGTGCTGACAGGTGCTGGCGGGGGAGCTGGGATCCAGGTCCTGGGGAGGCCGCGCTGCGGGCCAAGGGTGTGGCCCCAGGACCCCGTGCTGGGGGAGGGGGAGGGGGAGCGCCAGGACCAAGGTGTGGCTGGGTGGTCCCTCCCTCCCCCACCAGAAACTGGAGGCTGAGTGGCCGCCACGATCCGTACTGTCCATTCCCGGCCCCCACCCCACCCCCACCCCGCGGGCGCAAGGCCGGCCGGCCCCTGCGCAGGTGTCTCTTCCGAGCCGCGCCCTCCCCCGCCCCCCCCCCCCCCGCACCCAATCTCCCTCCCCCAGCCCCGTCCCAGGAGGACAGTCGGGAGGGAGCCGGCCTGGGGAGGGGGTGGGGGGGGGTGGATGCGTCTGTGTGTCACGGGGGAGGGAGGAGAAAAGGGAGGGGAGAGCCGGGGAGCGAGGGAGGGAGAGCGCGCAGCGAGCGAGGAGGGCGGGCGGGAGGCGGGTCCTCCTACCTGGGGCGCGCTCGCTCCCTCGCAGCTCGTTTGCCGGGGCCGCGAGTCACCTGGGGAGGCCGACAAGTGCGGACACATTGGCCGCCGAGGCGCTCGGCGAGGCGCGCACGGCCCCAGGCGGCTGCGCCCAGGACAGGCAGCGCCGGCCCAGCCGCCGCGCTCGGGCCCGGGCCCGGGTCCCCGCCGGCGCTCGTGGGGCTCCGCGGTCGCTCAGGCGGGCGGCGAGGTTGCGCCCCGAGCCTCGGTCACTCCCCGGCCCCGGCGGCGGCGCCCCGCGCACCATGGTGGCAGCGCGCGCCCAGTGCCCGCGCCTCGCCCGCCGCCGGAGCCGCAGCGCCGGCTGAGCGCGGTCCGCCCGCCACCCCGCCCGCCCGCCGCGTCCCCTCCGCCGCCGCTGTTTATGGCGCAGCCCCCCGCCCTGGATCATGCACAGAAACTTTCGCAAGTGGATTTTTTACGTGTTTCTCTGCTTTGGCGTCCTCTACGTGAAGCTCGGGTGAGTAACGCCGGGGGCCGGGCCGCGCCGGGGTCGGGCCGCCGCAGGAGCCGCCTCCAGGGTCTCCCGCGGGAACGTCGGGACCGGCGGGGGCCTGGGCGGCTCTCCGGGATCCCGGCCGGCCTGGGTGCTGGCTCCTCGCCGCAGCCGAGCCAGGACGCCGCCGAACCCCCGAGCGGCGGGTCCTCCGAGGGCGCCCGCCCGGGGCTGGGGAGGAGCAGGCGCTCGGCGGCCGCGGGCAGCTGGCGGGTAGCGGCGAGCGTGCCCGGCGCGTACTTTCACCTGTTTGGGCTCCAGGCCCCGGGGGTGGGACGCGCCTTCCCTCCCCCGGGCTGCGCTGGGCGCTGAGCCCGGGCCGAGCGCTCGCCGCCCGGAGGGCGCGCCGGGGCGGGCGGGGGGGTCGGGCGGTTGGGGAGGCCCCAGAGCGCGGGGGGCGCGCACCCCGCCCGCGAGCGCGCAGGCCGGTGCACCCGCCACGGCCCTTCGTCTCTATCCATCACCCGGACGTGTTGAAATTACCTTGACAACTCGTCCGGCTGGCTCGGGATGGGCCGCCGGGGCCGCCTCGGGCTCGGTCCGGGCTCCGCGCCCCCGCCCTCCCGGGGCCCTCGGCCCGGCCCCCTCTCGCCGCGCTCCCCCTCGAGCGGCCGGGCGGGCGGGCGGGCGGGCGCCCGGCGGGCCGCGCTCGCAGCAGTAGCTGCTCCGAGTCGTATTTCCACATTCCTGAACCCAGCCGAGTCCTTACCTGTTGAGCCGCGATCTCCTTTAGACGGAATCTGTCTCGGCCTCGCTCGAAGGGGGTGGGGGGAGCGGTGCGCCCGCCGGGGCGCCCACGGCCCCGCACCCCGCCGCTCCCAGCGCGCCTACTGTGCGCCGCGGGCAGCCGGAGGCAGGCGGTCCCGGCGGTGGGCAAAGCCCGCGAGCGGCCGGAGGGAGCGCCCCGCCAGGTGCCGGCGGAGACGCGGCTTCCCCGCGGGACGAGAACCTGGGTCCACGGCCCCCTCCGGCGTCTCACAGCTGGAGAAACTGAGGCGGGTGAGGGCAGGAGGGAAGCGTGTTGTTCCCGGGTCTGCGTGGAGGTTCCGTCCGGGCTGTTTGTTTATGGAGGTGCGGGTTCGCGCAGGGAGCCTGCTGGGGGGAGGGGGAGGGAGACCGATTTCTGGACTCTCCAGCAGCCCCTGCAGTTACTCTTCCTGTGCCCCCCAAAGGAATGGGCACCCTAATGAGGCCCCCTGCAGCCCGCTGGGCAGCACCAGGTGCCCTCCCTGGAGGTCAGTGCCCTGACTCCTGTGTTTAAGGACGCGGACACCCAGCGAGGAGGCCAAGCCACTTGCCCAGGAGCGTAAGGGACCCAGCTGGGACGGGAGCTGGCTCTGGCCTCCGTGGAGCACCCTTCCCAGCACCCAGTCCCCCATGGGAGCCCTGGGAACCGCTCCCGGGGAGGGCTCTGTGCGCCCCCCCTCAGTGCCCAGCCTGGGCTCCCAGGGCTGCCCCACCACCTCCTGCCCCACCATGAGCCTCCTGCCCCAACCCCCATGCCATGAGCCTCCTGCCCCAACCCCCATGCCATGAGCCTCCTGCCCCCCTGCAAACAGGACTGCGCGGCCATCTGACCGTGTGGTGGCCAGTGCGGGTGTAGGGAGGGCGGGCCTGGGAGACCCGGCCTGTGCACCCAGGCACGCGACAGCTGCTGGGCGTGCAGAGAGAGCGGGTCTAGAGAGAGCGGCCCGGGCTCAGGCCCTGCCCTCCGCTCCCATCAAGGAACCTGGAGTGGAACATCCTCCTGGGTGCCCCCCAAAGCACACACTCTCCTTCCTGGAGAGCAGGGAGACCCAGAGGCACTATGGGATCCACTAAGGGTCCAAGGGGGGCTCAGCCCCTGCCACCAGCTCCCCTCCCCTCCTTGATCTTGGGGGGGAGGGGAGAGGAAAGAGGGGGAGGAGGAGGACCCCTGTCACCTCAGGGGTTAAATGACCTGGGAGCCCTGTGCACTGAGGTGGAGGTTTGGGTGGGCAGTGCCCCCTACACCCCTCATCCAGTGGCCTTGGCTGAGCTCTTTAACTGCCCAGCCCACCTGCCCTCATCTTAAAAATGGGGTGACAGGAGTGCCCCATTTCCTGGGTGCTGTGAAGGTTAGTCCTGGGGCCCTTTGTGTGGGATTGGGGGGGTGTCCCCTCACACAGGCCCAGCATTTCTTATTGTTAATGCCCGAGACCTCACAGCCACTACAGACCCCTGGGGTGCCTCCACAGCACATCTGGGGCCTCAGAATCAGAGGAGTGGGCCCCAGGTGAGAGGTGGTATGTGTTGGGATATTCCGTGATCACAGCCTGCCCACAACTGTGCACACACAGTATCCCCCCCCTCCGCCCCCGCCCTCAGCCAGCGCGGGTCTCAGCCCCTGGGAGGGCTCCCAGACCAGCAGGGATGGAGAACTAGGCCCTCAACCCCTTGGGACTGGGGTCCCACGGCACAGTTGGCACAATTCTAAAGCCATCGGCCTTGAGGAGTCACCGTTTCTCAGCTGGGCACTGAGCAGCCGTGAGCTCCAGCCCCGAAGAGGCCAAGCCAGGGCCCGGAGGACCCGCTGTAGCCTGGGTCCCCTCTGTCCCCGGGAACCAGGGTCATGAAGTCCCAAGACCAGCCCTGCTCCAGGCCTGCCGCCTGGCCTTGGGGCCAGAGAGTCAAAGGGGCCTGAGAGCCCTGGACCCGGAAGAGTGGAGAGGAGAGGCAGCCCCCCTCCTGGTGCTGGGTGTGTCTCCGCAGAGGGAGAGACGGAGGCGACTGGATCCCCAAAATCCACCCCCCGCCATGTTGCTGAGGCCTCTGTTTTCGTGTCACCTCACCTGCTTTATGCCTTTGCCCCAGCTTAGAGGGGCTACACTGCATCTAGAGAAACACTGAGGTGGAGCCACGCTCCACAGACAATAGCAGGTGGAACTCAACCCGTGTTTCTGGGCTTTAAAAAAATCACTGGAAGAGGATTGTTCGGGAAAGTGTGTCCCACTCTTCCTGCAATCAGCCCCTTAAGAGACAGCAAAAGGGGGGGAGCGGAGCCAGAGCTGGGGGCTCTGTGCACCTGTTGGGGGTGCCTTCCCACTGTCAGCCTCTCCCAAGACACTCAGAGGCCGGCCCGCAGACACCAGCGTGCATGTGCACAGGTGAGCCCTGCCAGGCTGGGCTGGTTGGCCAGAGCAGTGCGGGCCTGCGACCCACAGCCAGGCTCACCAGAGTGAAGGGCGCGCAGGCAGAGGCGCAGCACACACGTGCATCTGTGTGCACACACCTGCGCCCTCCGGGACGCGCCCACGCCCCTGCCGGCGCACAGGCACATGCAGGCACATGCACACGGCACACACGGCCCAGCGCAGCCCCGGGGAGCGAACGCCCCCGCGCGGTCACCCCGCGGCGCGCCCCCCCAGGTGCACCCTCCGGCGCAGCCAGAGCCCTGTGGCTCGCCCCAGTTGCGGGGAAGGGGTCCCAGCCAAGGCGGTTTGGGCAAGCCCTGGGGGCGGCTCCCGCCGCGCGCTCGGGTCAGCCTCCCCTTTAAAACACCCGCCCGCGGAGGAGGCGGATGTAGGGGCAGCCCGGCCAATGGCAGCTGCGTGCCTCGGGGACTTGGAGACGTGAGGCAGAGCGAGTGACAGAGCCGGTTCCGACCGATCCACGGACGGAGGTCCAGTCTCGGCGGCTGAGGCTCCCCGGTGTCCCCTGCCGGCCCCACCCCCTCCCCGCGCTCCAGCCCCAGGGCGATGCGCAGCCCTGGCGGCGGGGCACCGGCGACCACTGCGCCGGGACCCGCACGCCAGGGTCCCTAGCGCCCGCCGCCCTTCCTCGGGGAGGGCCCTGGAGACCCCGGCCTCCGCTGGCCCAGGCGCCCTGCCCGCGGGGCCTGCCCAGCCCGCCGGGAGCGCCGGCCCACCATGCGGCTGCTGTCGCCGCGCAGCGCGCTGCTCTCCGTGTACTGCCCGCAGATCTTCCTCCTGCTGTCCAGCGGCAGCTACCTGTGAGTGCGCGGGCGGGGTGCGGGGACTCAGCCCGGAGTGCGGGGGCCCCGGGAGGGAACGAGGCTGGGAGACCCTGGGCGGGCGCCGGTGTCCAGCGCGCGCAAAAGCCGGGGGCATTGGGTCGCCTGGCCGCCTAAGCCCCCGAGGTGGAGGGCGGGGCGGGGCGGAGGGCTTTGGCGGAGACGGGGTGGTTTGGGTTCGAGCAAAGGTGGCTTCCGAGAGGGAATTACCCCCCACGGCCAGGCTGCAGGCACCGGGCGCGAAGGCCGGAGGGCTCTGGGGCAGCCGAGTCCTGGACCAGCGCTGTCCCCTCCCCATATAAGCCCACGCGGCCCACACTGTGGGCCCACATTTGAGAGGGTCCCACGCACGCCCCCGCCCCCGGCGGAACAAGGGCGCACACGTGCACGCCGCTCCCCTCCAGGCTGAGAGCATCCACGTTGCCCTGGAGTCTGCGGCGTCTCGCGCCTTCCTCCTGGCCCGGCCCGGCCCGCTCCTCACCTGGGGGTGAGGGGGAGCAGAGTGTGCGCGCGGCTCTCGCCGGGGTGTGCCCCGGGGTCCCGGCCCGGGCAGCGGCGCGGAGCGTGGGCGCGCGTGTGCATCGGCCGGGCCAGCGATCGCCCGGCTCCGAGCCGCTCTAGGCAGGGCCCGGCCCGGCCCAGGGAGCCGAGGGGCACGTTGGCGCAGCGGTGGCTTCGCTGGGTTCCTAATGGGACGCATATGCTCTGGCCTCCGATTTAAAAAGAAGTTTGATTTATGGAACCGCCGTTTGGGGGAATTTAAGCTGGATGCTACTGATTAAACCTCAGAGCCAGCTCTCCCTCCCGCCCGCCTCCCTCCCCTCCCCTCCCCTCCCCTCCCCTCCCCTCCCCTCCTTTACACGCGGGCCACGTCCGGGGTCGCCTACCGCGGCCTTCCCGCTCCTGCGCCTCCCCTCCCCCCACGCGCCCGCAGCTCTAATAAATGGCCGCGCCCCCACCCCCTTTTAATAGCGACGCAGCCAATTCCTCCTCCAGCTCCTAGGAAATTACTATCCTACCAGTTTTCCTTCTATAAATAGTCGCGCATCTTGAAACAAAAGTTCGCAACCACAGCCAGATGCTGCGAGGCCCGCGGTTTGCCGGGCTGTGGGACATAATTACAAGGTCCGGGCGCGGAGCGCTCCAGGCCGGCGAGCAGCCGGCTGCGGAGGCATCGCCTGGGGCGGGGGAGCGGGCTGCCCCGGGCGGCGCGGGGCGGGTGGGGCCGCCTGAGCTCGGGGAGAGCCCTGCTGCTGAGCGGCTCCCAGGAAATGGATCAGCCCAGCGGCCTGGGCTCCCACCCGGGGTCCCCGAGGTCGGAGGTGGCGGTCAGCAGCCTCGCCCCCCCGAACCCGGCACCCAGCCTCCCATCTGCACCCGCAGCTGCGCTCTGGAGCCAGCTGGCTGAGGCGGGGTGACGGGGAGGTGTGCAGGGTGGGGACCCGGACTCCCGGGCTGGTTCCGAGAGAAGGAGCTGGCGGGGGCGGGGCCCGGCGGCAGCTGAGGGCTGTGGGGCAGGTGACGCGGGTTTACCTCCGCAGACCCCGGGCTTTCCTTGGGGTTTGGCCCCCAAATCCGGGTCTGCAGTGGCCACGGTGTGCGCTGCCAGCTTGGTTGGCAGAATTCTCCTCCAGCGACCGCTTTCCCAGGTGTTCCTGGGCCGCCGCTGGGGTCTGGAGTGGGCACTGCCCCCTTCCCTGCCTTCAGCAGCCCGGCCTGGCCCGGCCGCCAGCCCAGCGGGAGCGGCAGTCCCAGCCCCGGGGGAGAAAGTGCTGAGCCGGCCTTTCCTGGGCAGAGAGGAGCTCAAGATGTTCCCAGGAGGGGGGCAGGGGCTGGAGCATCTCCGGGCCTCCCTGCCCGGTTTGGGTGGGCACAGCCTGGTTTATGCGGTGATGCCAGGGTGGGAGCAGGGCCCAGCAAGGGGAATGCAGTGCGGTGTGAGCATGGGAGGCTGAGCTGATGCCTGCGGGCAGGTGAGCGGGCCAGTGCCAATGCGCTCGGAGAACCGGGGTCCAGGGAACGCTTGGGGAGCTGGGCCCTGCGGGATCTGAGGATGCCCAGGGCAGGAGGGGCCTTGGGCAGAGGCTTCTTTCTTCTCCAGAGAACTTTCCAGAAGGCATCCCGTGGCTGGGGTCGCACACTGGCGGACAGGTGACCCTGCCCTTCCTCTGGCTGCTCTCCCAGCTCCCTGTCCTGGCCTGTGGTCGTGCACAGCGAATCCCAGATGCATGTCTGGCCCCTGTGCTGATCGGGTCCGACGGGTGTGCTGGCCTGGAAGGGCCTGACCCCCCCCCCCCCCCGGGCCTGGTGCTGAGCTGGGCCTGATGCGCTGGTGCTGGGCGGCTCTGGCCAACCACTCCCTCCTCTCCAGGCAGAGCAGAAGCTCCCGGGGCTGGTGGGTCAGCGAGGGCCAGGGGCGGGCAGGTGGGGGGCCGCAGGCCAAGAGGATGCTGCGGTGCCTGGTCAGCTGGGATGGGGGCCTGGTGGAGGCCCGATGCCAGGACCAAGCTGACTTTCTGTGCTGGGCAGGTCCTTCCGGCCCGGGCTGCCCGCTCCCAGATGTGGGGGTTGGCTGCAGTGACCCCCCAGGTCTTCCGGTAGCAGCCGCGCGGCGACCGCCTGCTCCGGGGAGCGGAGTGAGTCACGAGTGACAGGGCGGTTACTCACCGACCACCTGGCTGTGGGGGGTGGGGGCCCTCGCCACGGCCCAGCCCAGGCCGGCCTCTTCCTGGCTCCACCGCCGTGGCTTTGGTGGTGGTGTCCACCGCAGCCCCAGAAGCCCTGTGGGCATGACCCTGGGCGGGGGGTGAATCAGGTCCCCTCCGCGGCATTACAGCCCATGTGGGGGCAGAATGGGGCCACCGCTGAGGTGGGACAGGTCGCCCTGGGAGGAGAGCTCCCGGCCGTTGGCTGGTCAACAGGAGGGACAGGCGGAGCTGTGCTGTGCGGCCCTGGCCAGGCCCACGGGCCTCTCTGGGCCACGGTCTCCTTGTCCGTCACTCTCCTTCGCACGCTCAGGTCCGGCCCCCGTGCCCGAGGGTCTGAAAGCGAGAGCAGCGCTGGAGAGGGTGGGTGTGTGCGCAGGGGTTAGAGCCAGGGGACTGACAAAATCTTAGCACCCCGGGGACCCCGGCTCAGCTGTACAAACCAGAGAGAACCCCAGGAAGTGACTGACATGTGAGACTCACCAAGCACGAGTTAGGGGGGCGCAGTGTGCTCTGGAGGGGACTCCCTCTGACCCCTGTGTGTGGGGAGGGTGCACGGGGGTGGGAGGGAGGCTCTGAGCTGTGCTGAGGCCGTAGGAGAGTGGCCCCTTTTCTAGTCAGGTTTCCTGTGAGTCCTTACGAGGCCCAGGGGCCAGGTGGCAACCCAGATCCCATCCCCATTCCTCCACGTACTGCCTGGGTGTCCTGGAGCCTCGGCTGTGTCCTCTATACAGAGGGGGCCACAGGGACTCAAACCTCCTAGAACGGGTGTGAGAACCCAGCCAGCCAATGCAGGGATGTGCTCAGCGGCTCCTGCGTGTACAGTGAGCGCTCAGGAGGTGGGCTCATTCCCAGCTCTTAGGAGTGTGTTTGTTCAGAGGAGAGTGATGAACTCTCAAGGGTATCTCAGAGGGCTTCCTGGAGGAGGTGACACCAAGACTGAGATTGGAAGGATGGGCAGGAGCTGCCCAGACTAAACAGGACCATGAGAGAGAACCTTAGAAGGAACAACAATACTTACTGTCTTGAGAGCGCCTCGCAGCATCTTGCGGAGGGAGCCAGACTGTGTGTCGGAGTCCAACAGAGAGGCCCTCTCCGGGGACACCCAGAGCCCAGGGGAGCAGCCTTTGAGGAAATGTCCCCTAGGGGGTCCAACAGAGAGAGGAGCCCGGGTTTGGGTCCTCAGGGGAGGTCTGGCAGCCGGTGTAGGTGCTGGTGGAGGAGGTCACCATGGAGGGAGGTGCTGTGTGGGGCCCTGTGGGCTCCCCTGGGGGCACGGGGACATAGGCCAGCAAGTCCCACCCGCCCCCTCCACCCCACCCTGTCCCAGAGTCTCATGCAGCCTGTGGGGAGCCCAGAGCCCCAGCTGGGGATCTGGGCTGATGCTCTGGGTAGAGGGTGTGGCAGGGGAGGGGAGGGGAGGAGATGGAGGTCTTGGCCATGGGACTCAGATCTTCCGTAAGCTCAGGATTGGGGGGCCCAGAGCAAGCCCTCTGGGTGCCGCCTGTGGCCCGTCCCTCGGCGCTCTGCCTCTCTCCCGGGGGAGTTCGGCTGGCTCCCCGGAGGCCTCCATTCTTCATGGCCCTGGGTCCAGCTTGCATAGGGCTCACCCCCCCCCCCCCCCCAGCAAGGGGACAGGCTGGGCGCCCTCCTTGTCAGATGAAACCCCGGCCCAGGGCTCCCTCAGCCTGATGAAAGGGTCATTGTGTGGTGCAGGCCGCCCGCTGGCCAAGGACAAAACCACCGTTTGTCCTCCTTCCCTGGCGCGGGGCTGGGGCCTCCCATGGGGCTGGCCGGCGGGGTGGGGGTGGGCACAGGTGCGCTCCCTCTACCCTTTCTCTATCTCCCCTGTCTCCATCACAGAACTGCTCCTGGCGTAGGCCCCCTCCCCGTCCTGCCCCGACCAGGGCGTCCTCACCCCTCAGTGGGGGCCTGAGGCTCCAGCCAGCCCAGCTGTTGGAATAGAGGTGGTGAGCTCTCTGGCCCTGGAGGCATGCAAGCGATGCAGGAGTGAGGCCGGGAAGACAGCCCTTCCTCACTGGGCCTCCGCGCCAGCAGCCACGCAGGTGCTGGGTCCGCTCCACGGAGAAGGTTGCTGAGCCCCGAGGCGGGTCCGTGGCCTCAGGTGCAGAGCCCAGCACAGGGCAGGTGGCCTGAGGCCTTGGGGCGCCGGAAGGGCTGTCCGGGGCTGTGAGGGGCAGACACTGTCACTGGGCAGTGGCCACAGGAGGTAACAGGAGGAGGGATCCCTGAGCCTGCCCGCCGCCCGCCCAGCAAGCAGCTCCAGGCATCAGCTGGTCTGGAAGAGCCCTTACCTTCCCTGCTCCCGTCCCCATGACACCTGTGGGCCCTCACTTTCCGGACCCGCCCCCCACAATGCACTGCTGTCCCTGCTGTCCCTGCTCCGCCTCCAGGTCAGAGGTGCTCCTTGCACTGAAGGTCCTGCTCCTCGGGGAGGAAGGGCCCGGAAGGGTGGTGGCAGCTCAGCTGACCTCCCGGGAGCAGACCCGGTACCGCCGGGCGCCCAGGTCGGAGCTGAGCCGGGCTCATGCGGTCCGGATGGTAAAACATTAAAGGCCCCTCTGGTGGGATCCGCCGGAGCCGCTACCCGCCCGGCCCCGGGCCGACTGGGGACCGGTCTGTACTCCCCTGCGGGAGGCCGGCCCCGGGAGCGGCCTTGCAGCAGCCCCTGTGCCAGGTGAACGCCATGGGCAGAGCTCGCTGGTGGGACTGGCAGCCCTGCCTTCCTCCCCACAGCAGGGCGCCTCACCCTCTCCTGGAAGGTGACCTCTGACCTGCCCCTAAAGAATGTGCTGGCCCGGTCTCGTGGCTCCAGGGTTGATCGTCCACCTAGGAACCAGGAGGTCACGGTTCGATTACCGGTCAGGGCACAGGCCCGGGTTGCGGGCTCCATCCCCAGTGTGGCACGTGCAGGAGGCAGCCGATTCATGGTTCTCTCTCATCGTGGATGTTTCTCTCTCTCTCCCTCTCCCTTCCTCTCTGACATCAATAAAAATATATTAAAAAAAAAGAAAGTGCTGGAGAGAAGGATGGTATTCCTGGCAGAGGGCTGGGCGGCGGGGCTGGGTTGCAGCCAGTTAGAGTGGGGTGGGCGGTGGGAGGTGAGGGTGGGTGGTGGGGGGCAGGTGCCCTGGGCCTGGGGATGGGGAGGGGCTGCTCCTGGGCGGGGCTCAGAGGGAGGGGGCTTCAGCCAAGCAGGAGCTGGGCTGAGGGCTGTGAGATCTCTCTGACCCCCCCTCGCCCCCCCCACAGCGCTGATGAGCAAGGCCTGACTCCAGGCGACAGCCCTGAGACATGCAGGGTGGACACTGGGTCCCTTGCTTCCTTTTTCCTTCCCATCAGCTCCGGGAGCCAGGCAGGGGGCGAGGTGTGGTGACTGCTGGGAAGTCCTCCTCATTGTCCAGCTTCTGCCCCAGGCCAGGGCCTTGCAGGGGGCTCCCTGCCCCCAGGGTGCGGCCCCCACGGGGTGGTTCCCGGCCCCTCCCAGAGAGGTGCTGCGAGCCAGGGTTTGCAGCCAAGGCTGAGTGGGAGGCCAGAGCGACCCCTGGCTCGCCTCCCTGCCTTCCTTCCAGGGCAGAGATTCCTGCAGGGGGAGGGGCGGGAGGGCCAGCCAGCGCTGGGAGAATGAGCGCTGAGGAAGCAGGAAGTGGGGAAGGCCCAGGGCTGTCCTGCCCTTGGCAGTGATGCCGAACCCCTGCCAGGTGGTTGCATGGCCTTGGACCAGACACTGCACCTCGCCTCCAATGGGGGGGGGGGGGGGGGCATGGCTGAGTGTGTGTGTGTGTGTGTGTGGGGGGGTGTTCCGAAGGTGCTGCCTCATTAAGCGCTCACCACGTGGTTCAGGTGGTCATACCCGGTGCCCAGGGTGGAGCAGGCTTCCCCTGAGGTGGTGAGCGCCCTGCCCCGCGGGGCATCCAAGAGAACATGGTTGGCTGGGGAGGCCCTGGGGGCGCAGAAATTCTCAGAAGGAAAAGCCCATAGCGCTGAGGGGGGTTGGGGGTGCAGGCCTGTGGTGGGGGTGGGGAGGGGCTGGGCTCATACTCGGCTCTGAGCACTGCCTGGCCCATGCAAGCCCCGCCTTCATCTGTGCCTGGTGGGGGGCCCTCCAGTTCATGGCCACCCTGTGGGCGACGCGGAGGTGACTGCTCGCCATCCGCTGCCTGCAGGGGCCCGGCCCCCAAACCTGCCTCAGACCACGGCCGGAGCAGCCAGGGTGGCAAGGCCTGGGCGGCCCGAGAGGTGCCCGCGGGCCAGGGTCCTGCCGGTGTCTTCCCTCCTGTCCCGCCCTCGTGTTGTCCAGAGTCTGTCCTGAGGCTGCAGGCTGGCCATCCTGGCCCCCAGGCCTGCAAGGCGCCCCGCGTCCCACAGGTCCGGGCACCAGGGCCAGGGCGGGGTCACAGTGGCCCTTCTGTGCCCGGGGCGAGGAGAAAGGCTGGTCATAGGCCTGGGGGAGGTCTAGGGCCCAGCCCCGGTCAGGCAGAGCGGCCAGGCCTGCGGGCAGGGGCGCTGACTCCCAGCCCTCAGCAGCCCCTGCGGGAGCCGGTAGAGCCGCATCCGGACTGGGAGGGGGGTCAGGAGTGCGAAGCAGGCGGGCTTTTTGGAGGAGCACGAAGCCGGGCCTGGAGCTTTGCCTGCCTCCGCAGGGGGAGTTGTAGGTCCACGAGGCCTGAACCCAGGCATTCGCGATGGGCCCTGGACGCCAGCAGAGGTCCGGAAGTTTCTGAGGTCAGGGTCAATGTCTTGGGGTCACAGTGATGGATGAGGCTCTGACTCCACAGGTTTAGCAGCTGGGGCTGCTCCTGGAGTGGGGGACCCCTGGCCGTCCTCGCCCCCCTCCAGCCGCCTCAGCCCGCTGCTCACGGCCGGCTTTGGCCCAGCCTGCCTGGTTCTCTCCAGGGCGGAGTCCCAGGTGCCAGGCCAGGCATGCCAGCTCCGCTCTCTTCCCCGGGAACACTGCAGGCAGCAGCGAGCTGAGCTGAGCTGAGCTGAGCTGGGGGAGGGCAGTGGCCCGGAGAGGCTGTGGCGGGCAGGAGACCCCGCCTGCGGCCGGGCGGTTCTGCCCATGGACAGATGGGCAAACGGAGGCCCGGAGGGGCCAGTGAGAGTCAGCGGCAGAGCAGAACTCGCACGCAGGACCCCAGGCCAGACTCTGGACTACAGCTCGGTACCTAGGTTGCCGCCTCAGCCGCTCACTATGCAGATGGGAAACTGAGGCCCAGTGGCACCTCTTCCTGCCTCCAGGCCTCTCTTGCTCGCAACGGCCTCGCGTGGCCTTCCCGACTGCTGAGATGTTTCCGCGCCCGCGCCCCACAGAGCTGGGCCTCGAGCCCCGGGGGCGGTAGAGGAGTGCCCTCGGGGTCCAGACACGGGGCAGGCGTGAGCGCCCGGGCCCTGGCACCCCTTCTGTCCCTTCTCTCCTGCTCATTCCACAGAGGCAGCTGCGGGGACCCCCGCTCCCCCATTCTGGCTCTGACTCTGTGACGGGGCTGGGGGTCCGCTGCATGACCCAGGCCTGGGAGACATGCTTCTCCCCACGCGGCTGGCGGGCCCACCTGCGGGGCAGCCCCGCACCTGCGGGCGCGGCAGGAAGTGGCCGCGGGGCGGGCAGGTGCCGCCCCGGGCCTGCGAGCACTTCCTGGACGAGTGGACCGCTGGCCTCCCCGGCTGATGCGGACGATTAGAACATTCCTCAAATATTTCGCCCGAGGATGCCCAGGAGGAAGGATTGCACAGCTCCCGGGGCAGAGCGTGGGCTGGAGGAGCGGGGGCAGCGGCCGGCGCCAGGGGTGGGGGCCGGAAGGAGGCTGGGCCTGGGCCCCAACTTGGCCAGCGTGCCCCCCTCTCACCAGCAGCTGGGGCTGGGGTGGGGCTCACGTCCAAGGCCAGCTCCGAGCCCAGCTGGGTGCTGGGCCATGGGGGGGATCCCTGACTTGGGAGCCCACAGCAGGTGGGTGGACAGCCCTGGCCCCAAGTGGTGCGCAGAGAAGCGCGAGGGTCCAGCACAGGGTCCTCCGCCCCGGGGCCCCGAGGAGGGTCCCTGCGGGAGAGGGGGGCCTGGGAGGACCGTCAGCCCTCGGTCAGCCTGGGGCCCTGCGATCCCCCGCCCAGCGCTGTGGCAGGAGGGAGCCATGAGGAGTGTGCTGCGGCCAGCCTGGCTGACCCCATGGCCCCAGCCACTGTCCTGCTGGGTGGGGAGGGCAGGCTGGGCGTGGGCGGTGCGGCCCAGAGGGCAGGGGGCTGGTGGGCTGCCCTGGGGATGGGGAGGAGGGATGGAGGCAGGTGCCCAGGGGCCCCTTCCAGTCCAGGGGAAGGGTCTGGGGTGTTGCGGCCCAGAGGGTGCATCCAGGTCGGGCTCCAAGAAGAATGGGAACCTCCTCCCCCTCGGCGTGCTGCCTGGCCCTGGCCTCAGGACCTCCCTTCCCCCCTCCCCCCGCACTGGGGGCCACAGGAGCTGGTGCCCAGTCCAGAGAGAGGGCAGAGGGCCGCCCGCGTCAGCTCTGTCCCCGCAGTCTGTGGTGGCGGTGCCAGCTCTGCGGCCTCCTGGCGACAGGGCGGCCCGTCTGTGCCCATGGATTTAAGCCCTGCGGGCAGATCCCATGGCTCCGGGCCTGGGAGGCTCCTGTCAGGTCCCGGCCGGCAGGGACACCTCCTCCTCTGGCTTCTACACAGAATGGCACAGCTTGTCCCGTCCCTGGCAATGCTGGGACCAGTGCTCAATGGTCGGTGCCCACCGAGGGCACCTGGGGCGGCTTGACCCCATGACCCCGTCACCTGCTCACCTCCTGCAGCTGGAAGCGGGGCCCTTGTGGGAAACGTCCCCTCCACCCCGTGGGAAGGGGGCATGAAAGCGGCCTTTTTACTGACCACAGTGAAGGTGGGGCGGCCGGAGGGCCACCCAACCACCTGCCCGCCAGCCCGTCCCCCTGAGGTGGCCTCGCTGGCCGTCCTGCTCCCCGAGCGACCCCAGCAGATGGGGCTGAGGTGTGGCCTCATTCTGCTCCCAGGCCCGCCTGTCGGCCATTCATTCAGTTGTTCCAGGAGGACCCGCCCGCACAGCACACAGTGGGGGTGAGAGGGACCCCCGCCTGGGCCGGCCCTTGGAGGAAGCGTCTACTACTCAGCCCCGGGCCCGAGGGACTCTGCCCGCGGGTGCAAGGCAGGGCCCCCTTCAGGAGCCCCTGGAAGGGCCCCCAATGCAGCTGGGCCCCGAGTGCAGCCCCTGCTTCCAGGCACCAGTGGGGGACCTGGCTCTCCAGATGGACCAGTGACCCCCCCGCCCCGACTATCTTTGAGGTCAGGGACGGGGTGACGAGGCGCTGACCAGCCTGGGCAGGAGGTGTGGTCCCAGCCCCCGCTCTCCGCTCCCTTCTGAGCTACTTGGCAGGTGGCTGGGCCTCTCGGGACCTCCGGTTCCTATTGTGAGGGACTCCCGTGGCTCTGGTTATTGTTGTTATTATTATTTGTTGTTGTTGCTGTCAACCCTCACCGGAGGGTATTTCTCCCATTGATGTTTAGAGAGAGTGAGTGGGAGGGAGGGGGGAAGGGAGGGAGAGAGAAACACCAATGTGAAAGAGATTTTTCCCACACCCACCCCAATGGGGTTGGGGAACGAGCCTGCACCCCAGCTACGTGCCCTTGACTGGGAATCAGACTCTCGACCCTCCAGTGCCTGGGCTGGCGCGCTGCCCACTGAGCCACACCGGCCAGGGCTGCTTGCCTCTCCTCTTAGCCCAGACTCCAGCGCTCTGTCCTAGCTGCTGAGTGCTGAGCAGCATGAGGGATTCAGGTTAGACTCCCGGCTGCTGGGACAGGCTGGGAGGGTGGTGACCTCCTGACTGAGGCTGGGGCACCCCCTGCAGAGGTGGGGCACAGAATGGCTCCATCCTGGATGCAGCTGAAACGCTGGCTCCCCGACCCGGCCCCGCTCTGGGCCTCAGGTCCCTGACGGCGCTGTGGCACGGATGTTCTTCCCAAGGATGGTGGGGAGGGGTGCTGCCCAAGGAGCCCCCAGCGGGGCCTTGGCAGGGGTGGTCTTAGCCAGAGCCCAGAGCTGTCGCCTCCCAGGCACGGCCAGGGCCTTGGGGAAGGGGATGCCAGCAGGTGGGCAGTTCGGCCACGGGCCCTGAGGGCTGGGCGAGGTGCAGCCTGTCAGCCCCACCTGTGAAGGCCCCCCGCCCCCAGGCTCTGCTGTCTCCATCCTCCTCCTCGCCCCGGGAGCCACTGAGCGGCCCGTCCCCTTTCCTCAGGGTTCACAGAGCTGAGAGCCTGGGGGACGGGCCGGCCACCTCTGCGGGCGTCCAGGCAGCGGTGAGGGGGGCAGACGGCCAGCCCCCAGCAGACCAGCCGGGGAGGCCTTTTGATCCCGGGGTGTCTGAGAGCCTGGGTTCGGGTTGCACTCCTGCCGGGGAGCCCCTAGGCCAGGCACACACAGGGGAGGCATGTGGCAATGACTTTTAACGTTCATGTTGCATTTCGAAAGCGTCTTTTTGTAGGAAGCCTTGGCGTTGCATCCCCGCCTCGTTCTGCTGGCCTGTGCCTGTGTTGCAGCCTCGACCTTCTTGTTGAGGTGCAACCTACACGAGGTGGGTGCAGACATCGCAAGAGGACAGGGGGTGCCTGCTTCCCTCTGTGGGCACCTGTGTGACCATTACCAGCGGGGACAGAGAACATTCTGGAACTCAGCAGGCTCTGGCCCCTCCCAGGGGGGCCTCCCACCCACAGGGACACCAGTCTGACTTCTGTCTCGAGGGGAGCTGGGCCCGGTCCGCAGCCTGTCCTGTCTGGCTTCATTGGTTCAGCGTGTCTGGGAGGGTCACCCACGTGGGCACATGTCACTCGTGGACCTGTCACCACGGTGTGAACGTGTCATCGTGTATCTGTCGTGCTCCTGGGGCGGACCCTGCAGGGCGGCTCCCCGCTTGTGCTGGACCCGCATGCGTGGCTTTGGTGACACAGACTCAGCTCCTTGGGGTGTGGACTCCATCCAGAGCGAGATGCGGGTCGGGAGCTGGTCCAGGCGTGGGGTGCAGCGTGACGTGGGCCCCGCTGGCTCCAGAGCGGCCGGGGGAGGCGTCAGTCCCCCCGATGGACACACCTGCTCCCCGGTCCCCACAATGGCTCAAGGAATGACAGTTGGCAACGGGCCCCTAGTCTCAGGCCCTGAGGGCGACTGCGGGCCCCCACTGGTGACCTCTGGCCACGGGCCAGCTACAGAGAGCTGGTCCTTCGAATCGTGTCCTCCGACAGCGACGTGAGGCAGCAGGCCCACCTTCCTCCCATTTCACAGAAGTGGAAACTGAGGCACAGAGGCCGAGAAACTTGCCTGAGGCCTCACAGCTAAGAAGGGGCAGAGCTAGGTTCCCAGACCCGCTGGCCAGCACCTGCGCCTACGCTCCTCACGCGGCCCCGAGGCTGCCAGGTGGGGAGGCTGGCCTGCTAATGCCACCGCGGAGGCCGCCCTGCGGGCCACTCCTGTCACCTGGTGTGGCCGCCTCCCCTCCCCCTCCCCCACTGAACCGCCTCATCCCCAGGGGACGCTCTGGCTGATCTGTCTTCCCTCTTGTCCCCTCCTTGCACGCAGCCCTGCTTGCCCCGTGCCAGGCCCTCTGCTGGCCTCACGACCTCTGGCCTGAGACTGGAGTCCTGTCCCCAGTCCCCAGGGGACAGAGCTTCTTGTCTGCCGGGCCCCGAACCCCTTCTCCACGCTCCCTCCTCCGAATGGCCCTGGCCAGGGGCGAGGGACGTTTCCGGACGTTCCGCCGCGTCCCCTCCCGTGTCCCGAGGCCCCTGAGCAGTGCAGGGGACGAGCCCAGAGCAGAATTTTCCATGGAAAAAGTCAGCGACTGAAACAGGAGCCCCTGCCAGTCCTCTCCGGGTGCCTGGGCCACTCGCGACGTCCTGCCAGCCTCTCCCGGCACCTGAGCAGCAGCTGCGGGCGGGAGGTGCCCAGAGGGTCCTCCCCACTTTGGGGTGAGAGCCAGTCACCTTGTGGGCGGCGTGCTGAGCACCATAGCACGCCTCACCCAGAGGCCAGTCACCCCAGGGTGTGCCCGTGCCCGCCGCCTCCTCCCGGGACCAGTTATCTGTTTTTGATGTGTTTCTATCCCCACCCCATGCCAATGGCTCCCTCCGGACAGCCAAGCCGGCCCTTATCAGCGTCCCCTCCCTTCCAGGCGGAAGGAAGAGTGTGGGCAAGTCCTGGGTGTGGCGGGGCCAGGCCTGCCTGCGAAGGCAGTGGCCAGCCCGCGGGCTCGCGGGGCTGTGGGGGAGAGGGTGATGGGCGGCCAGTAACGGCTCCGACCTCAGACTCCAGCAACGACAGTGTCCACAGCCCTGGACGAACTCAGGAGTGACCGGAGCACTTCAGCCGGGGGAGGGTGTCAGCTGTCCTGAGATGGAAAGGGGGCGTGGCTTCCGCTCCTGGCTGACCTCTCATGTCTGTAAGGCACCTACTACGTGCAGTGCTTGGAGCCAGAGCGCTGCGTCCACCTGACTTCTGGAAGTGGAGCGGGCTCTAGGCCTGGCGGTGTGGCCTCGGCGGGTCCCCTGGCCTCTCCCAGCTCCAGGCGGCACCCCGTGATGTGGGGGTGGCAGGGCTCTGCCCGGAGAGGCCCGAGGCTCAGAGCAGGGAATTTAAGGGTGTTGGGGACGAAACCCCACAGTCTAAGGAAGACTGTTTGAAGTTATTTCTGAGTTACCAATTGCATCTGATTATTCATGCTCCTGTGACTCTTGTGCGGTATACACACACACACACATATATATATTTAATATATTTTTATTGATGTCAGAGAGGAAGGGAGAGGGAGAGAGATAGAAACATCAATGATGAGAGAGAATCATGGATTGGCTGCCTCCTGCATGCCCCTCACTGGGGACCGAGCCCACAACCCGGGCCTGTGCCCTGACCGGGAATTGAACCGTGACCTCCTGGTTCATAGGTTGATGCTCAACCACTGAGCCACGCCGGCTGGGTGCGGTGCCTATATTTCACCCGTATGTAATCTAGCACTGGCTGGGGGGTGACTGGGGGCTCCCATCCCCCTCCTCATCGCCTCCCCCCATACCCCGGGGAGGCATACAGTGGGTACAAGTGGGGCACCACATGGGCAAGGCCCCTCTACTCTCCCCCCAATCCCACTGCGGCCGGGTGTAGAAATCCCGTGTACAGATGGAATTTTTTAAAATTGTGGTTGAAGACACGTTACATACAATCGGCCCCTTTCACAGTGTGAGAGTGAACGCCCGGTGGCACCGGCGCATCCTCGATGTGCAGCCATGTCTCTGTCTAGTTCCAGAACGTCTCTCATGACACCAGTTGGAAACCACACCATGAGATGGGGCAGGCGCTCCCTTCCCTCCCCCCCCAGCCCCTGGCAGCCACGGATCCCCCTCTGAGCCTGTGGGTTTACCTTCACTGGGCATCTCACCCAAACGGAGCTACAGAATGTGGCCTTTCGTGTCCAGCCCCTTTCACGGATGTGATGTTCCCGTGGTGCAGCCGCGTGGCTGTCGGCACTCCCTTCCTTTCCATGGCCGAGTAGCATTCCATTCCACGCAATGCGGACCACATCCTGTTTCTTCGTTTGATCCTCACCGGAGGATGTTTTTCCATTGATTTGAGAGAGAGAGAGACATCGATGTGAGAGAGACACACTGATTGGTCGCCTCCTGCACGCGTCCTAACCAGGGCCTGGGCCGGGGAGGAGCCTGCAACCGAGGTATGTGCCCTTGACTGGAATCGAACCCGGGGCCCTTCGGTCTGCAGGCCGATGCTCTATCCACTGAGCCATACTGGCCAGGCCACATTGTGTTTATTCATTCATATGATGACGGACACGTAGGTGGGTCCCACCTTTGGCTGCTGTGAACGTGTGTGCTCACGGTCTCGTTGGAACCTTGCGCTCTTGTGGCTGCGTCCCGCAGAGTAGAGTCAAGGGCCGGAGCCTCACCATTTCCCACTCCCGCTAGCGAGCTCGAGGTTCCGGGGTCATCACACCCGCACCAGCACGCGGTTTTCCATGGCGTTGAGAGAGGCCACGCCGGCAGGTGCCACGTGGTCCCGGCTGCAGCTCTGACGGGCGTTTTTCCAACGGGAGCCATGTTTACAGGTCTCCCGCCTGCCGGCTGGCCACTGACTATCTTTTTGGAGAAATTCTCTTCCAGTCCTCCGCACTGTCTGTCTGCTCCTGAGCAGTAGCGGCTTTTAGATGGAGTCTTTAGTATGTACTCACTCACCCACCCGTTTCACAGACACTCGTGGGCAGCGGCGCAGGGCCGCCCCGAGGGCCCCGATGCAGCTCGGACTGGACCCCGCCCTCACGGCGGGGAAGCTGGGCATGGGCATGGGCCCCCTGGCCATGAGGCAGGGGTGAGGCGCGTGCCCTTGTGCGAGTCCTCAGCGCCGGGCCGGAGGGTGTGCACGAGGGGGGCTTGCACTTGGGCCTGGAAGGGAAGGAGCATCTGCCAGACAAAGGCAGCGGCAGCGGCACCCCAGGCCGGGGGGCCAGCGCCAGCATCGGGGGTGGGGTCCTCAGGGCCAGGTCCCCGGAGCCCCCAATCCCAGGCAGCGGAGCTTGGCGCTGGGGCTGGGCTGTGAGCCGGGAGAGCATGGTTGATGTGGGCGTTGGTGACAGCAGGGCGGGGTGGGCTGCCTGGAGGCGGAAGACCAGGGCTGCCGTGATCTGTTCCATCCCCCAGCACCCACCCGAGTCCCACTGGAGTCTCCCCAGGAGACCGGCCGCCCCAGCGCCTGCCCCAGCAGGGGTCCTGTCCCGCTCTGGGTCCTGCAGCCTGGCCTGCCGGGGGCGCTCGGAGCGGGCAGCGGGCAGCGGGCAGCGGGCAGCGGGCTTGCGCGGGGATCCGAGGCGGCTCTGACCTGTGGCCTGGAGGCGGGTGCCCGGCAGGGTTCCCATCCGTCTCAGTTCCCAGGGTCGGTTTTCGGAGGATCTACAGTTACTCTGGGTGAATTCCCCGGATTCCAGCCGCTCCCAGCCTCGCCGCCCAGAGGCTTCCTCCACGCCAGCCTCCGCTCGCTGCTGCCCATTGTGCCCGTGGGAGACCGGGGGGCCTGGGCCAGATTAGCGGGCGGACCGGGCGGGCTGTGGGGATTGGGTGTCGGTCTGGCGTCCGGGTCCCAGCACGTGCTGTGGGCTCGGGCCACACGGGGACTTTCCAGGCGGCTGTGGGTGCCGGGCTGCTCTCCCAGGAAAGGGCCGCAGGCGGTGGCAGAGGACAGGG
Organism: Myotis pilosus; assembly: GCA_036010255.1. Classification (NCBI taxonomy): domain Eukaryota; kingdom Metazoa; phylum Chordata; class Mammalia; order Chiroptera; family Vespertilionidae; genus Myotis; species Myotis pilosus. The sequence continues at coordinate 6,828,682 of JASKON010000032.1, read as the reverse complement.
CCGTGGGCATCCGCTTTGGGGGCTCCCCCGCTCCCACCCTTCGACCCTCACTGAAACCAGCTGTCGCCTGCACTTCTGCCGAGCCACACCCCTCCTCCAGCGAGCGGTCCCTTCTCCTCCAGGCGCAGCCTCTGTGGACAACAGCTGGGCGATTCCCCAAAAGCTAAACAAACTCCCCGATGGCCCAGCAATTCCCCTCCTGGGCGTGAGCCCCGAAGAACGGAGACAGGGACTCGCACAAACACCGGCTCTCAGGTCCGGGCAGCCCTGTCCCAGCGGGGAAGGCGGGGCCGCCCAGCTGTGCTAAAGGGGCGGCGGAGGTGGTCTCTCCAGACGGTGGGACGTTACTCCACCTTACAAAGGCCTGAAACACTGACACCTGCTACCAGGTCCCGACCCTTGAGAACACAGCGGCCCGTGACGCTGCGTGAAAGGAGCCAGACTCGGGCCCAGGTCGCGTGAGCCTGTCCCTCTGTGGCGTCCGCACGGGCAGAGCCGCGGGAACGGGCGCAGGTCCGCGGCGTCGGGCTGGAGGAGCGGACTGGGGTGCCGGCTGAGGGCTGGGTGGCCGCGTCTGGGAGCTCCGTGGAGGTGGTGGTTGCACAACACTGTGAACGTGCTAAACTTTAAAATGTTTAACTTTATGTTATGTGACTTTCACGTCATCAAACAAACAGTCACGCGGATAGCAGCTCGAGCAGGAGCCTGAGCCCCACAGGTGCCCTCCTGTCTCGGCCCAGCTCCCCGAGGATGCCGGGAGAATTGGCCAGGGCGCCCTCAGGGGACTGCTCTGAGTTCTGAGCACAAGCTGCCCCTCCCAGCACACAGTAGGTGCTCAATTCATGTCGGCGCCTGTTTCCTTCTCTGAGGGTACCTCGCCATCCAGAAACGAGAGAGTAATGGCAGCAGCCCTCCCCCCTTTCTGCTGTCCGAGCCTGGGTGGCGGAGGCAGTGACCGGGGAACAGGCGTCTTATACCCCCATTCCATGGGTGTGAAAACTGAGGCTCAGAGAGGCACAGCGCCTTCCCAAGGTCACGCACGGCCTGCGGCTGGAGCCGGGAGGTGGTGGGCTGGGCTCCCAGCCGGGGCTCCCTCGGCAGCCTGCCTGGCCCAGGCACCCAGGGGGCCAGGCCGGGCGTTGGGGTGTGCTGCTGGGGGCAGCTGTGTGCAGACCCCAGGGGATGGGCGCGAAGCCCGCGTGTCCGAGCAGCCTCTTGACGCCTGGGGCTTGGGATTCCATGTCCTGCCACGTGCTGGTCCCTGCGACTGGGAGGTTGAGAGGGCAGGGGTGCGTGTCAGTGGAACGGGGCCCCTGGGGACGGCCCTGCCACCGGCTCATCTCGCCCTGTCCTCTCCCCGCCCGCAGAGCGCTGTCGTCCGTCGTGGCCCTCGGAGCCAACATCATCTGCAACAAGATCCCCGGGTTGGCCCCGCGGCAGCGCGCCATCTGCCAGAGCCGGCCCGATGCCATCATCGTGATCGGGGAGGGGGCGCAGATGGGCATCAACGAGTGCCAGTACCAGTTCCGCTTCGGGCGCTGGAACTGCTCCGCCCTTGGGGAGAAGACGGTCTTCGGGCAGGAGCTCCGAGTAGGTAAGGGCACCTCCCGGCTCGCGGGACACCGACATCTCGGCTTCGGGTGCTGGGGCCAGGCCGCCTGCCCGCCTCCCCGAAGGCCAGGCCGGACCCTGCCCCCTGACCAATGACTCCACCACAGCATCTCCCGGGCCCTTCTCCATGCCTGGCCTGGGTGGGACCGGGACCCCAGGGAGACCCAGACCGGGCCTGCCCCCAGGGACCCTGCCACATCTGGGACGAGGGAGGCGTTGCCGGGAGCCAGCCTGTGGGAGTGGATGAGGGTCCTCGCTCTGGGCTGTGGGCTGGGCAGGCTGGTGGCAGGTAGTGTGGGGCAGTGGTTGGAGGCACGCCCCGCTGCTGGGCGGCTGTGTGTGCCCAGGACCTCCACGCCTCCCCGCCAGCCCCCAGTCTGCACTGCTGTTCCCAGAGATGGGGTGACAGTTGTGGATTCCACGTGGGGCTGCGGAGGCTTGGTGTGAAGGGTGCCCAGCCCACGGGAGCTGTGGTGCCACGGTCCCGAGAGTGGAAGGGATTCCAGGCAGAGGGCAACGTGATCACACGTGATCACACGTGCACGGGATGCTGGGGTGTGACTGGTGTGGGGACACGGAGTGTGTATGTGGAGTCAGGACTTGGGGGTTGGGGGGAGAGGTGCTCCTCCATTTCCCTGGGCAGGGGCAGCTCAGGAGGCAGGGGCGACGTGATCTCTGCTGGCGGTGCCGCTGCACGGTTCATGCCATGTCTCCTGTCCTCACAGCCCTGGAGGCTCCATGGTGCCCATGTCACAGGCAAGGAGACTGAGGCCCAGAGAGGGGCTGAGAGGGGAAAGTGTGACTTCCAGGTCTGACCTGGATTAGAATCCAGCGTGTGACCTCCTGCCACTCAAGGCTGCTCAGGGCATCCGTTTCCTCATTTGTAAAATGCGCTCTAAGAGAGCAGGCCTTTGCTGGGCCCAGGGCCTCTCCTCGAGTCTGCACACAGTCGGTGCCCCATAAACTGCTGCTGACTGAGGGAGCGGGGCAGTCACACTGCACCCCGGCCATCGTGAGGGTCAGGTGGGGAGAGGGGTACCTTGGGGTGCAGCGCCGGGCATGCAGGGGTGCCTTTGCTCTCAGACCACAGCCTGAGGGCACAGGTGGGCCTTGGAACGTGTGGGCACAGCGTGTCTTTCCGGTCCCAGAGAGCCAAGCGCCACAGCTGCTGGGACCCGGGCCAGGCCAGAGCTCTGCAGGGCTTGGAACGCCGGGCAGGAGCTGGGGTGGCGCAGGGAAGAGCTCCCCGGGGCCCCTTTGCGGTGAGCAGCCTGTGGGTGGCACCTGGCACGGCTGGGAAGGCGGCCCGCCCCTCCCTGGGGCCCCACCACCCAAGTGCAGCTCCTCCCTCCAGGTGCCAGCTGGGGAGAGGGGGGCTGCCCGCCCATCTAGTGTAGGGCCAGGTGCCCACTCCTGCCTGGCCCTGGCCCGGAGCTCCGGGCTGTGAGGCAGCTGCGAGCACCCCATGGCCCAGCCGAGGCCGCCGAGGCCCTGGGCAGCTGCACCATCGCCGGCGGCTGCAGGTTTGCCTGGCGGAGCTGGGTTCTGATCCCACATCCGTTCTGGAGCCCCTCGGTGCCTCGCTGTGCGGCGGGCAGTGGGGGTGGTCCCGTGGCCGGGCCGAGGGCTGGGGTCACCAGATGGGGTGAGAGAGACGTGGCCCCGCTGAGCCTGTCCTTGGTTGGGGCCGGGCCCAGGCGGGGGATTCACATTCGGTGCCTCAGTAAACGCCGGTCGCCTATGGCCGCCTAAGTGGCCGGAGTGGCGTTGGCCGCACCAGTGACCTGTCCCCACCCAGGCCACCTGCTGTGAGGACGTGGCTCTCAGCTCCCTGGTCCTTCCAGGGGCCCAGGCCTCAGCCCAGGGGGGTCTGGGAGGGTCCGCAGCTCTGGCTGCAGGAGGGGCAGCCACAGCCAAGGACGGGCTGAGGCAGGGGTCGGGGGTGGAGGGGGTGGAGGGGGGAATAGGGTCGTCCCCTGTCTCCAGGGTGGCTGCTCGGTGTCTTCACGCCCTGAGCCCCACAGCGCCCGGCGTCTCGGGCTCTGCTTCTGGGGAGCCCGCCTCAGAGACCCCCTTCGATGAGCCTTCCAGAGGGAAACCTTTGGCCAAGCTGCCCACCCCGTCCCCATCCCTCACCTCCTCTTGTTCCTGCCCTTTGAGGCCAGGCCGTGGTGACCTCTGTGTGGCTGAGGGACCCCTCTTCCTTGGCTGGGCCCCCTCGCTGGCTTCCTCTGTGTCTCCGCTCCTGGGCCCCGCTCCAGTCTGCCCTCCCCGGGGCCACCCCATGGCGCGCCCTGTGGACGGCGCAGCAAGCTGACCACGGGCCTCTGGCTTGCATGCTCAGCCTCCTGCTGCTTACGCCCCCCACACCCAGCCTCCCCCCCATCCCCCGCCCCCGCCCACCCAGGCGTCTCAGTGGTAACCTGGTTACTCTGTCCACCTCTGCCCCCTGCCCCCTGCCCACCATGAGGCCTACCTCTCTGGCCCTCCCCGGGCAGCTGCCTCCCACCCAGCCCCAGCCATGCCATGTGTCTCCCTCCACAACCTGCAGTGGCTCCCTATTGCCCAGGACACAGTCGGCTCCTCAGCTTGGTGACTGAGTAGCCCTGCCTGTGTCACTCCTGCCTCCCTCCTCTCCCCCAGCATACCAGCCTCTTCCCTCCTCCTGGGCCACCTTCCCCTCTGCTCTGCTGGCTTCCCCAGGGGCTACGCCTTTTCACCCCTGCCTGACTTCCCTGTCCACAGCCAGGCCACAGTCACCTCCTCATGCCCCTCCCGCTCTCAGCCCCAGGTCAGCCCAGCACCAGCCCCGAGCCCGCCCTGCACTCTGCCCGGGCTGGGGGCTCTCTGCCCAGGCGAGGCCTCCGCTGGCATCCTCCCAGGAGGGCCTGGTGCACTGGAGCTGGGCTGCGCTCTGCGGGCAGCGGGCTGGGTGCTGTGACGGCCCAAGCCAGCGCCTGCTCCTCCCGGGGCCAGCGGCTGGGCGCTGGGCATCACGAGCAGGGAGTGGGCCGAGGAGCGAGGCATGCGGGGGCTCTGGGCACGAGATGGGAGCCGGGCCATGAGCTGGCAGGCAGCCGGGGGCACTGTGGGAGCAGCCACTCAAGCGGTGACCATTAATGATTGGCCCCAAGAGGGGGGAACAGCCTGGGTGCGGGACGGCCTACATCTTGAGAACCGAAGGGAACCCCCTTAAAGGGGCACACCAGCCCCTGTGCAAAGGCCCAGGCCCTCTTCCGGCACCTATGCCTCCAGGGACGGGCGTTCACGACTCCATAGCAGCTGCAGCTCCTTGAGGTGCCCGTGCTGGCTCTGCCTGGGCGCCTGGCTGCTGGTGGCTCTGGCCCTTTGCGGAGTGAGTCCCCCACGCGCCCCCTCCAGCTGCTGTACATGGTCCCCTCCTGCCTGTGGCCTCCCTGTGCCCACACGCCTCTTTCCTCATCGACTGAATGAGCTGGTGGCCCAGGCCCCTCCTGACCTGTCTCTTCTGGAAATGAACGTGTGCATGCGTGTGCATGCATGTGTGTGCGTGCATGTGTGTGCGTGCATGTGTGCACATGCACTGTGGTGAATGTGTCCCCAACTCAGCTGTCTTCATGAAGTCGGGGAGGGCAGAAAAGACAAGAACTGGGGGTGAAGCTTGTATTCCAGGGACACCTGCTAGAAACTCAGGGCCCCCAGGGCCGCCGAGCAGGGCAGGACATTGCTAACGGGCCTCGTATTCGATTCAGGACTGTGGCCCGGGCTTCCTGGACAGGGCGGCAAGTAAGAGGAGACCTGAGGGCGGATCAGAGTGACTCAGAGGGCCTGGGTGAGCACGGGAAGAGGGCTCCAGGTGGAGGGGACAGCATGCGCCCAGGCCCAGGGACCAGAGAGCTGCTGGTATTACCCAGGAACCGTGGGAGCCTGGAGGGCGAGCGGGAGGGGGAGCGGGAGGGTGCGGAGACCCGAGGCCGGAGGAGGGGTCAGGGCAGGAGCGCCGAGGCAGGTGTGAGCGCTGGCCGCCTGGCAGGCCTGGGAGGACTGCCCCGCCCCCGCTGGAGCCCTGGGGACCCACCTGCGCGGGCTCCGACCCACCCCAGCGGCCATGGGACACCGCGTCCCGCCCGTCATGTGGCACTCAGACATGACCAGGCATAGGGCCACCCTAATCCCGGCTCACGTGGCCGCCCCGGCCGCTGTCTCCGTCCTGTTTGCTCCGTGGCTGAGATCTGCGTTGGGAGCCAGCCCTGAGCGCCGCAGCCACACACAGGAGGGGCTCACAAAGCTCCTCCAAGCGGGCGCAGGGCACCACAGAGACCTGACCCCACGGAGCAGTGAGCTCCCCACCCCTGAGGCATGGGGTCCCTGGACAGTCTGAGGTCGCAGAGCGACTCTGAGACAGGGCTGGAGGCAGGGGCCTGGGAGAGAGGGCGACCCCGGTCCCGTGTGCCTCCTGCACACCAGGTACCTGCCCGGGGTCCCCAGGAGGGCCAGGGCTCCAGGCCGCAGGTCCACTCTCGGGCCACTGGGAGCACTGGGCTGTGGCACGTGCAGACTGGACCGTGCACGAGGGTAAGATTCCGGAGACTTTGAAAGAGAAAAGGCAAGTGAAATAGCTCTTTAATAGCTCATGGCTGACGCGTGGACACAGTGCTGCTGGCTAGATGGGCTACACAGGTGCTACTGGGGGACGTTCCCCTGGTATTTCCACCTGGTGTGGCCGCCAGGAGCTCCTGTGGGGTCAGGAGCTGCCGCCGGGCCACGGGGGGCGGAGATTTGAACCCCGACCTGACTCTGACTCCCCCCAACTTCCTCCAGCTCCGCCGTGGGCAGAGGTCGCTGGCCAGCTGCTTCCTGGGCAGCCCTGTCCCGGGGCGGCCTGGGCAGAGAGTGCCCACTCTGTGCCAGGCCTGGGAGAGGTGAAAGCTGTCCCCAAGGCTTGGGATCCACAGGGGGGCGGCCGGGGCCGGGCTCAGGCCCTGGGTCTGAGGGAAGCAGGTCTTTGTCCTGTCCACCCAGTCACTCCTGACCCCACCCCGGCCTGGGGCCCCGGCCTGAGGCAGCACAGAGACGTCTGCGAGGCTCGGGGTCCAGCAGCCGGGCCCCCAGGACAGCTGGGCTCGAATGTCAGTCAGGGGACGTCCTGGGCACCAGCGGTTCGAGCCTCTCCTGCCTCAGGATGCGGTGGGGTCGGGGAGGCCGGGCGCTGGCCAGGGTGGAGGCTCCTGGACAGGACACGGCCCAGCTCAGAACACAGACTTGGGGTTCCATCCACGTCGCCTCTCGCCGTGCGGCCCGGGGCCAGCTTGCACCTGAGGGGGCGGCTCTGAGTGCCCATGGCCTCCCCACGGGGCACGGGAGCCCGAAGGTCAGCGAGCCTTTGGCCAGCTGGGTGCCGGGCTGGGCGCGGCTGCCCCCTCACGTGGGCCCTCGCAGGCCACCTGGACCTGGTCCAGGGCGGGAATTTCCACTCTCGCTGGCCGGGCCCCAGCGGGCAGGACAGGCTGTGGGCGGCTGGCCCAGGAGGGGAGAGGGCACTGCCATGGAGGCAGCCCCCCGGCCAGCTGCCCACTCCCGCTGTGTGAGCTGGGGCACGGCTTTGCTCTCGCTGGGCCTCAGTCTCCCCAACCGGAGCAGGGGCCGAGGCTGGGCCCAGACTCTGCCAGGACTTGGGGTGTCTCCGCAGAATGGGGGCAGGAAGGCCCTCACCTCTCCAGTGCCCACACCAGGGTTCCGCCAGGGGTTCCTTGGACGGGGGTCTGGAGATGTGGGCTCTGGTCCCCTCGGCCTGGCCCAGCCCTGACCACAGCCGTCTCTGAGCCCCACGCCTGCGGCCACCTCCCGCTTCCAGCAGTATCGCTCACTCCCGCCCCACCGCGCACACATCACAGGAGGGACACTGAGGCCATGAGGGGCCCGTGCCCGCCCCAGGCGCCCTGGGGAGAGCTGAGGTGTGACCCCCGAGGTCCAGCTCTGCCCTGGCCAGCCAGGCGGGGCCACAGGCCTGGGGGCAGGGGCTCTGGGCCGCCCATCTCCCCACAGGCAGTGGCAGCTTCTGCTGAGAGACCAGATGCGGGCGGTCAGGAGGGCAGGCGGCCCGGGGCTGACTCCCGAACAGGAGCCCGGGCGGGTGGGGCTCCTGGACGCGGCCCATCTCAGGCCCGGCCCGGGGTTCCGGTCCAGGTCGCCCCTCGCCATGTGGCCAGGGGCCAGCTCTACCCACTCCCGGGCGGGCGCTCCCCGAGGCGGGCTGGAGCGCGACCCACCTGCAGGGCTGCGCGTGAGGGCCTCGCTGGGTCAGAACAAAGCCCGGGGCGGGCGGGCCGGCGTGTCGGGGCCTGGTGGGGCCCTGCCTGCTGTTTATGACAACGGACGGCTGGGCTTAGCGTGGAGACACTGACTCAGCCCGCGCTGGGCGGGCGGGGCCGGGCGGGGCTGCCGACAGGGACAGGGGGTCAGCGGGACAGAGGGAAAGTCAGACACCGAGAGGGAAGGACGGAGGCCAGCAGCACACACACACGCACGCGCACACACACGCACACACACACAAGACATGAGTACCACACACGCATATGCACACATGCACACATGCGCACATACGTGCATGCACACACAGAGAGACACGAGTACACACACGCACACACGGACACACATGAGCACACATACACGAACGCACAGACACAAGCACACATGAGCAGACACGCACACATAAGCGCACACACACACATACATGAGCAGATACCCATGAGCACGCACACACACAAGCAGACACATGAATACACACACAAGCATGCACACACACACATAAACACACACAGAGAGACACACACGTATACACAGACACATGCACACATATGAGCACGCACAACACTAGCGTGGCCTCCCCCCGCCCTTGCTGCCCTGGTCCAGGGCCTAGGTCGGTTCAGCGGATAGTCCAGGGGCGGGCAAACTTTTTGACTCGAGGGCCACAATGGGTTCTTAAACTGGCCTGGAGGCCGGAACAAAAGCATGGATGGAGTGTTTGTGTGAACTAATATAAATTCAAAGTAAACATTACATAAAAGGGTACGGTCTTTTTTTTCAATAGTTTTTTCATTTCAAACGGGCCGGATTCGGCCCGTGGGCCGTAGTTTGCCCACGGCTGGCGATAGTCACAGCAGCCAGGCGCTCCTGCACCTCCCGGTCCCTGAGTCCTGAGCCCTGTGCGGCTCTCCCTCACTCACACTGCGATGCACCCCTCCCCCCCACCCCCCACCCCCATTAGCAGGTGTAGAAACAGCCGGCCTGGCCGTCGCTGGCAGAGTGGTCCAGGGCTCCAGACTGCGGTCCTTCAAGTGCACAAATACGGACTTGGGGCCTCGCTAGGCCTGAGGCACCTCTGGGCTCCCCTGACCCCCACTGACCCTGCCCCCACCTCCTAGCCTGAGCCCCGAGTGTGCTGGGAGGCAGCTCAAAGCTGAGGCCAAGGGGCCAGGTGGGGGTGTGGGCAGCCGAAAGGGCTTGTGGGCCCCGCCCTGGGTCCCTGGGCTTCTCTCCCAGCTCCTGTGCCCCCCACACCTGGACTTGGGCACCGTACCTGCTTGGCCAGTAACACCAGGAGCTGCCTGGGGCTGTCTCCTGGCCTCCCTGGCCCCCTCCCCACCTGTGCGCTGCATGTGGACTGGGAGGGTACTGCCCCCCACTTCTAGGCTTATGGGAGCTCTTCAGCCAGCAGCGTCCTCCTGGCCGGGCGCAGGCCTGGAGGACTGGGGACCCCATCCTGCCTGTGGCCCTGCCCCCATCAACCCAGCACCCCACCCTGACCTGCTCCTCAGGAAGATCCCTCTGACCAAGGCTCCTCACTACACGGGCCTTACCCCATGTTTTCTGGGAAACGGAGGCCTGGGGAGCAAAGGACTGGGCCAGTGTCACCCAGGAGCCCACCTGGGCCCGCCTTCCCCTCCCCTCTCACCCGTCCACTGTCTCACGTCTGGCCTCCTCCTCCAGGCAGGCTACCAGCACTTCTTACCTTGACACTTGTCACAGCCTCCCAGGGGTCTCCGCTTCCACCAGGCCCACCCTCAGCCTGAGGGTCCCTTTCAGTGTCAGTCACAGCAGCCCCTCCAGGGGCTCCCCACCTTCTTAGAATAACGTCTCAGATCCTCTCGGGGGCTCTGCTCCCACCGCTCTCTGCACAAATGGTGAACGGAGCTTCATGCCCACACGCGAGTCACATAACACACACGGGCTCTCCGCAGCTGTGCACACGTTTGGACATCCATGTGTGGGTACCTCGCTCATTCTCTCTTCAGGGCCTTAGCATTGCTGTTCCCTCTGCCTGAATGGACACTGTTCCCTGTGCCTGCGCATGGCTCACTTCTCTCAGCGTTCAGGACCCGCTTTAGCATCCCTTCCTCGGGGGGGGGGAGGGGGCTGGCCATCCTCTGCCCAGTCCCTGCGGCCACCCTGCCATGGCCCCTCCGTGGCGCTGAGCGTGCCCCGGGCCTGCACCCTGTGAACCGCCTCCGGCCCATCCCCTGGGCTGCAGCCCGCCGTGTGCTTGGTCTTAGGCTCGGGGATGGGGGCGCTGAGGGCCTCACCCCGGGCCCTGGGGCTTGGTTGGGACGGAGGGCTGTACTGGGTGCGGGGGACACATTGGGTGGTCGCAGAAGGAGCGAGAAAAGGAAGGGGCGAGAGAGCACAGCTCCCGGGCTCACAAGCAGGCCTGAGCCCAGGCCGGGTCAGGAGGTGGGAGGCAGCGCCGCGAGGCTTCCCTGTCCTGGAGGGTGGCGAGGGGTCTGTGCACAGACTTTGGGGTCCCGGGTCAGATCCCTGCTCTGGGGCTGGCCTGCCACGTGACCTCGGGCCAGTCGCCTGCCTGCTCTGAGCCGAGCACCCTAACTGTGGGGGGGGGGGTGGCTGTAAGGGTTTAAAGCGAGTAGGACAAGCTATGTGCAGTCCCCTAAAACCATCACGTGCTCTGTTTTATCACAGCTCTATTGAGACATCACCCTCATACCACACCATCACCGATTTAACGTGATTTAACGTGTGCACCAGTGGTGTGGCGTGTTCAGAGTGTGCAGCCGGCACCACAGTCCATGTTGGAATCTCTTCATCTCGTTCAAAAGCACCTGCTTTCTGTCCCCGTGGGCCGGCCCGGTCCCGACATCCCGTAGGAATGGAATTGTGTCACACGTGGCCTCTGTCCGGCGCCTCTCGCCGAGTGTGTGTTCCAGGCCCACCCGGCGTGGCTGGCGCAGCTTCCTTCCTTTCCGTGGCTGAGTAATATTCCGCGGTGTGGACGGGCCACAGCTTCTCTGTCCATCCTCCTGTTTCTGGACGGGGGGCCGTTTCCAGCCTGGGCTCTTGTGGCTGATGCTGCTGGGAGTGTGTGTCCAGGTGGTGGTGTGGACACGTGTGTCGTTTCCCGGAGAATGTACCGAGGAGGGGCTGCTGGGGACTCTGCTTTGTGTGTGAGGACCTGCTGAGCGGCTCCGCAGCGGCCGCAGCGCGTGGCCGCCCCGGCCCCGATCCGCCACCTCCTCGCACCGCTGCTCGCTGCCTGTCTGTGTTTCTGCCACGCAGCAGGGGTGCTGTGCTCTCTCACGGTGGTTTTTAAAAAAAATTTTTTTTTATTGATTTCAGAGGGGAAGGGAGAGGGAGAGAGAGAGAAACATCAGTGATGAGAGACTCATTGATTGGCGGCCTCCTGCACTCCCCGCTCTGGGGATGGAGCCCACAACCCGGGCCTGTGCCCTGACTGGGAATCGAACCCTGACCTCCTGGTTCACAGGTCGACGCTCCACCACGGAGCCACGCCGGCGGGTGGGGTTTTCATTTGTGTTTCCGCGAGGGCTGATGATGCTGAGCATCTGGTCACGTGCTCCTTGCTCAGTGCGCATCTCAGGTGGAGAGATGCCTACGGGTCCTTTCCTAGTTTTAATTGGGTTATGTGCTTTTTTATTGCTGAATTGCTAGCACAGAAGATGCCAGTTTTCTTTTCTTTGCTTAAACAAGGACACGCACAGCTCAACAGGGAGGCGGGGTGAATGGAACTGTGGCCACGAGCGCGGGCAGGCCCACGGTGTGCACGCCGGCGCACCCTCACGGGAGCCACATTCGTGGGTGAGCCCAGCAACCTGCCCGGGACACGAGCATGGGGACTCGTGTAGAGGTTTACACACACGGATGCCCACATGTGTGCACACTCACGGAGAGCCCGTGTGGCATGTGTCATGTGTGTGGGCATGATGCTCAGCTCAGCCCCCTCTGTGCTGGGCCCGTCTGCCACATGACTTGGCTGGATCAGGGCCATTATCCTCATTTTGCAGGTGGGGAAACTGAGGCCCGCAAAGGCCTCTTTGTTGGTCTGGACTTGAATTCGAGGTTTCAGCCTCTGAGTCCCCTCTCTGGGAACATGTGACCCCAAACCTGAGTCATTCTGGAATATCAGGCCTGGGCTGCCCCCACTTCCTGAGCGGCTGTGTGACCCCGGGCAGCGTGTGCCCTGCCGGGAAGGGGGCTAGGAGTGGAAGTAGCTCTGAGTGGACAGGGCAGGGAGCCCCTGGCATGGGGGAGGGCAATGGGCTCCGTTCTGCCCAGGCCCCGCTGTGCTTGGGCGGCACCTGTCCCCTCCAGCACCGCTCACAGAGGTCGGCCTGGTCCCCGCGTCCTCCCGGAACCAGGGTGAGGGCATGATGGGAAGGTTGGGCCCCTCTTCCCGGGAGCGGGTCCAGCTGGCATCACGGAGGGCGGGGCAGGGCGGGGCCAGGTCTGTTCCCTCTGGGCCTGGAGCCCATCGGGGCAGTGAGGGCTGATTTTGAATGATCCACAGGAAAGAGAGGGCAGAGCGGGATGGTCCCCGAGTGGCCCGGTGGCCTCGGTTTACCCACAAGGCCGTGGTCACTGAGGGCTCTGCTGTCCTGCTGTTCCGGCGTGTGGAGGGGCGGCCGGGGCTGGCTGGTTAGGGTTAGGGTTAGGGCTGAGCACAGAGGGCACCGGGCCTGTCCCGGGGGCCCAGCGGGGTGCCTGGTCGTCCCCGGTCTGCCCTGCCCTGCTTCCCACTTGGTGAGGGTGAGGGGTGCCCACTTGTCCTGTTTGTCCACAGAGCTGCCCCGGAGCTGTGGGCTGGGTGAGGATATCCGGCCCTACCTGGCCGATGGGGACACAGGCTCAGGGAGGGTGTGTGACCTCCGCGGGGCCACACGCAGCTGTGCTGGGTGGGCTCTGATACCAAAGGAACCCCGAGGCCTCCTGAGACCCACGTGCACCCCCAGGACAGCTGCTGGCACCAAACAGACCACCATGCCGCCTTCCGCCAACTCCCCTCCCCGTCGCCAGACACACCTGTGGCACCTGCCGCCGCCACTGCCGCCTGGAGCAGACCGTGCCGGCCTCCAGCCTGTGTTCCCCGTGACGTGGGCTCATCAGGAGGGTCTGTCTCATGGGCTGTCGTGGGGATAGAAGGAGGTGGTGAGTGTAGGCCCCAGCTGAGCCCTGCTTGTGTTTGGGGTACAGGAAACAACATTGAGTTGGGGGTGCACTAAAGAGTCAGACGTGAACCCTGCCCACCACCCTGAGCCCCAGGGCCACCTGGCTAGAGACCAGAGGGGGCACCTTATTCCAACGGGGCTGCCAGGAGCGGGGCCGGCCCAGCGGTGAGCCTGGAGAGCCTGTGGGCGGTGGCAGGCACCCCAGGCAGGGAGAGGGCCGGCGTGCACCAGGGCCCGTGGCAGGGCCCAGCTGGATGGTCTACTGGGCAAGAGGGGTGCACCCTGGCGGCCGCCGACCTGCCCACAGGTGGGCCAGGTGTCCATGTGGCCAAGCTGGGCTGCAGGTGGTGGTGGGCAGGGTCCGGTGGGGTCAGGCCTTTGGGGCTCGAGCTCGTCTCAGAGGCCAGGGAGCCAGACAGCTGCTGCGCAAGGCCCAGGGTCCGAGGGGCTTCCTAAGCCCTCGTGCCCGCTCCCCCTGGGGAAGTTGTGCAGGCAGCAACCTGGGGACTGGCCGGGCAGCCCCGGCGTGATTTGGGGAGGGACCCTGTCCCAGCTCCACGCCGGGCACGCTGACCTGGGTGAGCTCCGAAGACCCCGAGCCTGTGTCCAGGTCTGTACGGGGCTGTCGTGAGAATTAAACTGGATGAGTGTACAGAGTGCGGGTGCACGGGAACCAGGACCTAGGGCCAGCCTCCTGGGCTCTCCCCTAACGAGGACTCCCTCCGTTCCCTCCCCACCCCCCGCCCGTCTCCATGGTGAGACAAGAGGGTTTGGCTCATTAAAACCAAATAAAAAAGGAATTATCGGGAGTGGCGGCCCGGTGAGTAAGTGATGAGTAACCGAGTCTGAGCCGGGTCTGGGCTTGGCCAGGTGGGAGCAGGCACTCAGCGAAGGATCCGGGAGATCCCGACACGCCCTCCCTCCGCAGGCACAGTCCTGGCCTCGGGCCTGCCACCTGCCGGGGGCTTAGGAGGAGTCCCCATGGGCTCCTGGGGGCAGGGGGGAGGGGAGGGGGAGGGAAGAGGAAGGCCAGGCAGGGTCCACGCCCGCCTCCTCGCTGGGGCAGGACTTTCACTCCCCCCGCCTGGCCTCTTGGCAGGATTGCACAATCGTCTGTGATTTCTCTGCCCGCGCCCCTTTCACTGGTGCCTAGCTTGTGTCATGCCCCCTCTGAAGCTGGTTGGGTCTCCCAGAGCTCCCCGAACCGCCCCCCAGCATGCATCTGCTAGCTAGCTGCTATTCCCTCTCCCCCGCCCCCGCCCCAAGATCCAGGCTGTCCAAACATAGCACCCCCTCCCCTCGCAGCCGCACCTGCTGTCCCGTCTCCTCCTGCCCAGGTCCCTTGGCTGCAAAGGGGCCACGCCGGGGACAGGAGGGCCTCCAGTGACCCGCGCCCCAGGCCCCCAGGCCCTCCCTCTGCTTCTCTGGGCTTTGATTCCACCGCCTGCATTCAGATCCTGCTTCAGCCCCTAACCGTTTCACAGCCTGTACCTCAGTGCGCTCCTCTGTGAGATGGGGACAGTAATGAGAGCTGCCCCGTATGCGAAGGCTTAGAGCAGTGAGGGCGAACCTATGACATGTGTGTCAGAGGTGACACACGAACACATTTTTTTGGTTGATTTTTCTTTGTTAAATGGCATTTAAATATATGCAATAAATATCAAAAATATAAGTCTTTGTTTTACTATGGTTGCAAATATCAAAAAATGTCTATATGTGACACGACACCAGAGTTAAGTTAGGGTTTTTCAAAATGCTGACACGCCGAGCTCAAAAGGTTTGCCATCACTGGCTTACAGGGATGCTGGGATGCGGGACAGCTGCTGAGTGATAGCAATGACCACCTGGCCTGCCCAGCTCTGCTGCCCTCTCTAATCAGAGAGCTCTCAATTCTGAGTGCCACTGCGTCCGACCCCAGCCCGCACAGTGCCTCCTGCTTCACAGGAGTCTCTGGCCTACCACAAGCAGCTCCCCCAGACCTCAACCACCTCTCTCCTTGTTACTCTGGACCTCATACTTCTGCAGCCTGCAGCCCCAAACCGCCACACCTCTGCGCCTTTGCTCCTGCCGTGGCCAGGATTGTGCACACACCCCACACACCGTGCGTGCACACACTAGACACGTATACACACACTCGGATACCACACGCGCTCACAGTGTGCTTCTTGTTAAACTTTAAGATGTCACCCCCTCCAAGAAGCCTCCCCAGACTCCACCTCCACCGAGGCAGGTCAGGCATCCTTTGAGGTTCCATGCCTCCCCGTGACCCCTGCTTGCAGAGTCCCATCACCTCCTTCCCGTGACCCACCTGGCTGATCCCTCCTGCCCATGTGTCCTGTGGCCGCTTGTCGGAGGCTCTGCCGGGCCTGGGCAACACAAGCAAGGGGTTTAATTCCCACTTCACACCCAGCGGACAGCCCTTCCGAGTGGAGTGGCCTAATTTACAGCTGGGAGGTCGGTTCCCATGTCCCCCCGTCCCTGTGTCAGGAGCCCTGGTCAGCGGCCTTGATGGCACAGGGACTGGGCTCCTCAGGGCCATGCCCTGTGCTGAAGGACGGTTGGTTATGGAGCCGGGGCGCGGAGCCTCTGTGGTCAGCTGGTTCCCGGGTGACCGTACTCTGACCCGGCTGCGAGCGAAGCGCCCCCAGGGAACAAGGACCTCAAGGGTGAGCCCCCCAGGAGAACGGGGACCCCATCTAAGTGAGCCCCCAGGCGGTTAGTGGGTGAGGAGGCGGACCCCAGAGCACACAGTGAGCACCAAGCACAGGCTGGCATATGGTCAGTGCTCACTCATGTTTATGGAATGAACCTGACTTGAGCCTTAACCCTCCTTCAGTCGGGAGGGTCACCCCGGCCCCCAGCAGCAGGGACGGCAGCCCGGCGAGCAGAGGGCCCGGTGGCCGTCAGGGACACAGGTACGGGCTTGTGGACGGCCAGGGTCGTCAGAGGGGTCTTTGGTCCTGGCAGCACCACTGAGCCCTGTGCCCGCAGTGCCGGGCTGGGGCCCACAGGGAGCCTCCGGTCATGGGCATGGGGACAGGGGCCCGAGAGATGGCTGGGAGGGTGGGTGCACAGGGCCTGCCCCGGGGCCGTGGAAAATAAAGAACTAGAGCTGGACCCGTTCCTCTCAGGGGCCTCGGACCCCGCTGTAGCCAGGAAGTCCCGCCGCCAGGGCTCACTCCGGTGCCGTGGAGGGCTGCCGGGAGGAGGCATGGGAACGGGTAGGATTTGGGCAGGAAGGAGAGGGAATTCCACCAAAAAGACCAAGTAACCCCCAGGGCATGTGAGCAGCCCTGGAAGGGGCGTCGTCCTGATGGACGGAGGCCGTGGGGGTGGGCACTGGGCTTGGAGGGTGGGCACAGGCTTCGGGTTTGGGCTGTGGCCGGCCCTGCCCAGCTCGGGCAGAGGGGAGCTGCGGAGGTGCCAGGCCTGCACCCTGGGCCCGCACGGAGGGGGTGGGGTGAGGGAGGCAGGGAGGCCCCCGGGGTGGAGGAGGAGGGGACGCAGGAGGCCCGGGCCTGGTGGCAGGGTGGCTCGGTGGTCAGAGAGGGAGGCGGGGACAGAGGCCGCGTGGCTCGGGGCTGCGTGGGTCCTGCTGGGAGCCCACGGGGAGCCGACGAGGCCTGCAGCCGTGACTGGTCCCCGAGGAGCAGCGCTGGCAGTCGGCGCGGGGGGAGGCCGGGCCCCACACCTGTCACAGGCGCCTCCCACGTTGGGGAAACTGCGCCCCGCCAGCCGGGCCCTCGGACAGGCAGCGAAGGGGGGCGGGCTCGCTGCGCACCGGGCCGCCCTCACCGTGTCTCCGCCCCGCAGGGAGCCGTGAGGCCGCCTTCACCTACGCCATCACGGCGGCCGGCGTGGCGCACGCGGTCACGGCCGCCTGCAGCCAGGGCAACCTGAGCAACTGCGGCTGCGACCGCGAGAAGCAGGGCTACTACAACCAAGCCGAGGGCTGGAAGTGGGGCGGCTGCTCGGCCGACGTGCGCTACGGCATCGACTTCTCCCGGCGCTTCGTGGACGCGCGTGAGATCAAGAAGAACGCGCGGCGCCTCATGAACCTGCACAACAACGAGGCGGGCAGGAAGGTAGGGCGCGAGGGGCGGGGCGCTGAGAGGGGCGGGGCGTGGGGCGGGGCGTGGGATGGGAGGGGCGGGGCGAGGGGCGGGGCGGGGCGAGGGGCGGGGCGCTGAGAGGGGCGGGGCGTGGGGAGGAGTGATGCGAGGGGCGTGGGATGGGAGGGGCGGGGCGCTGAGAGGGGCGGGACATGGAGGGAGGGGTGATGAGAGGGGCGGGCGTGGCCACTAGGTCACGGGGTCTTGACCTCCCTGAGCTTTGGGGGCCCCTCCTGGAGGTGGGAGCTGGGAGCCTGGACCCTGGCCGTGCGGTGTGGGCGGTGCTGGGCAGAACAGTCACCCGTGATCCTCCCAGCAGCTCAGAGAGGCACCTTGCTGTTCCCATTCCCGAGGTGTGAAAACTGAGGCTGGGAGTGAGGAAGGGATGTGCCTGCACCTCCTCCCCTCAGGGAGCACCAGGAGGAGGATGAGAAGGGGACCCTGTTTCCACGGAGGATGGGACCCCGGGTGGGGGCAGGCCCCCAGGTGACAGTCCCATGTCCCCGCACTGGTCCCAGGGGGGTCAGCCGGCATACCAGATACCAGGAAAGGCTTCTCAGAGGAGGCGGCCTTTGGCTCAGTTATCCTGAGAGACCTAAGGAAGGGATGTCCCCTCAGGGAGGAGCGGTCTGGGGAGGGTGGGCCTGCGGGGGGCGGGGGCTGGTGCAGGGGGTGGATGCAGGTAGGAGGGAGATAATGGAGGACATTCAGGAGGGACACACTGGGGAAGAGGTCAGCGCGGGCCCAGTCCTGCCTCGGGGAGATGCGGGCCCCAGATATTGGGCCGGGAGGAGCGGCCACCGTGGCGGCAAGATGGCCAGAGATAGGGCAGGCAGCGGAGCAGAACGCCTCTGTGGGTCTGATTCCCAGCCCCGGCCGCACCCAGGGCGCCAGGTCCGAGGGGCGCTGCAGGCACAGGCAGATTTGCCTTTCCAGGCAAGGAGGAGTGGAAATGGCCCCCAGGGACCACCGGGGAGGCCACTGGCCGCTCACTCATTCACTCAACGAACGCTCCTTGCCCTCCTCTGTGCCAGGGCTAGGTTGGGCACAGGGGACAGGGAGGAGTAAGACGTGACCCTAGCCAGGGAGCTGCCCCCGCACCAAGAGGGGGCATGTGAGGGGAGCAGAGGCCACACCCAGGGCCAGCGGGAGCCTGGGGACCAGTGGGAAGTGAGCAGAAGCTCCCTGGAGGCAGCGATGTCCCCGTGGAGCCTGAAGGACACACCAGAGCTAAGAGGCAGAGGCAGAAGGAGGTGGCACTGGGGGGGTTGGGCGGGGAGCGGCGAGGCTGCAAAGGACTCAGGCTGGCGGGAGCAGGAAGGGCGGGCAAGCAGGGCCGGCCCAGAGCAGGCCTTGAATGCCAGGCCAAGCGTTCGGCTTTTTTCTGTTGAGGTTCTTAAATTTTGGTCAAATGAACAAGTGAATGAAGGAATGAGTGATACAGTTTGCCTCCAGACGGTGTGTCGGCACGTTCTCTAGGCCAGAGCTTGTCGACCTTTATCAGCTCACGGCACAGAGGGGAATTCCAGGACTTCCTCGGAGCCGAGACGTACGTAATTCTTGTGCTGATCTAACATTTCAAATGGGTGGAATCTTGACTCATTCACATCGGATGGCTCTTGTGTTGGCTGCTGTCAGCTTTTTGCTCAACAACCTAAGGGAAGAGAGGTCCGAGCCGCTGACGAGTCAGAAATTGCACGTTTTAAACCTTCTCGCGATTCGCTGCTTGAAAATTGCTTCTCTGTGCACAGGCAAATTGAGATCGGTTCCCCGGGGGGCCGAGGAGGCGAGATTCGCTTACCCCTAGGCTTTGGGAGCTGGGGAGGGGGGCTGTCGCGGGGGGGGGGGGAGGAGGAGGCATAGCTGAGCCCGCAATGGAGCACCTCCCCTGAGCCTCTGCAGTGGGACCCCAAGGAGCTGCCTGTGGCCCTGAGGCCCACGCCCTGGTCGCTGCTCGGCGGGGAGTGGCTGAGCGAGCAGCGGAGGTGTGGGGAAGGGAGCCCGCGGAGGGACCAGCACAGGCACAGGTCACGCGTGCAGTGCAGCCGGGCCTCCAGCCCAGCCGAGGGGTTTGGGCGGCTGAGGAGACAGGCGGGCTGAGCAGGCCTGGGGTGAAGGACTGACAGCCGCGCTGGATTTTGGCCCCTCGGGCGTGGGTGCCATCACAGACCCGTGAGGGAGAGTGGGGCCGAGCAGCTCGAGGGCCAGGGTCGTGTCTGATTCTGCTCGGAGGCCTGTGTGAACCCCAGGGCTCGCCCGGCGCGGGACTTGGGGGGGCTCGAAGTCTGACAGGTGGTGAAAGGCATTGGGCGGGAGGCAGGCAGGATGGGCGGGGGGGGGGAGGGGTGCAATGGGGGTAGGACAGCGAGGAGGCTGGGGGTAGGACAGCGAGGGGTGCGATGGGGGTAGGACAGCCTGCCAGGGGGATGCGGATGGAGGAGGGTCAGCATGTGGGGGTGCACCAGGGTGAGGCTGTGCACTGAGGAGAAAAGGTTGTCAGCGGAGGGTCAGCAGTTGGAGGGCCCGTGGGGGACAGAGCAGCATAGGGAAGGGCTGTAAGTGGCAGCGGTCAGTTCGGTGCCAGTGCTGTCCCTGACTCCTGTGCGGCCCGGCTCACCATCCCTCACATCTGCACGGTGGGCATAGCGCACCGGTCCCCCCGCCCCACTGCCCCCCACAGCTGCTCTGAGCCCGCGGACAGGCCAAGGGTGCTGGCAGCACCGTGACCCCGGGGAGCGCAGTCCTCCAGCAACACGGGGCTCACCAGGGCGGGGGTGGGGCATGGCTTTCGAGGTTTCCTTAAGAACCCAGTCCACACCTTCACGAGTCAACCCAGACGGGGGGGGGGGGGCGGCCCCCATTACAGAGCGATCGGGCGCCCTGCTTCCTCCACGTTCTCAGGGCCACGGAGTTTAGCACGTCGGGTAGAAGGCACGCTGACGGCTGCCACACGAACTCCCACAAAGGGGTGGCTTAAAACGACGGAAGCCTGTTCTCTCCCAGGCCAGAGCCAGGAGTGGGCGGGGGCTCCCTCTGAGGGCTCCAGGGGAGGGTCCTTCCTGCCCCTCCAGCCCTGGGGCGCCAGGTGCTCCTGGCTTGTGGCCCCATCATCCAGGCTCTGCCTCCGTCTGCACGTACCCCGCCCCCGCCCCCCCCTCCATCTGCATGTACCCCGCCCCCCGTCTCCTCCATCTGCACTTACCCCACCCCCTCCGTCTGCACGTACCCGCCCCCGCCCCCTGCCCCGTGTTTCCTCTTCTGTCTCTTGTTAGGCCGTGTCCTCAGACTTGGGGCGACCCTGGTCCAGAATGACCTCAGGTCTCACCCCGTTACACCTCCAAGTCCCAGTTTCCAAATAAGATCACCATCTGAGGTCCTAGCGGGGGTGTGTTTGAGGGGGACACTCTGCAGCCCCCCTCGGCTGGCACGTGGTCCCCCACATCCCTGGTGGGCCGGGGGCAGACAGGCTGAGTGGGGGGACTTGCCGCCACCTCTTCTGCAGGGCTCCAGGCTCCCTCGGGACGCGGTGCACCCACCAGTGATTCCCCTAACCCGGCCATTCCTGAAATCTGTTCCCAGAGTGGGGGCACCCCTTATTCCAGGAGGAAACCCAAGTCAGCTCTTTCCTGGAGCCCTCACCACCTCCGGACCACCTGGCGGTGGGGGCAGCGAGGCTGGGGAGGCCCCCTCAGTCCCGGCTCCCCGGGGAGAGCGGTCGCCACACGGCCGCCCAGGTGGTCTCGGGGGCAGCGGGGCTGGCGCCACCTCTGCTGTCGCGCTTATCTCGAGGGCACTGGAGCCGGAAACGGCACATTCTTCACTCCTGTGATCACTTCCCAGGAGAGGCTCGGGCGCGGGGGACCCAGCCAAGCGAGGATGCGGCCCCTCGCTCTGCAAACAGCCACCAATCGGCTCCATCGGCGGAGGCCCCTGGTCCTGCCACACAGGGTCCCTGGACGAGGTGGGGGGACGGGCCTTGTGGCCTTGATGCTGACAGGAAGATGGGACTGAGGGAAGGGGTTTGGGCAGGTGGCACAGAGAGGGGGGCAGCTGTTCAGCCAAACTGGACATGCAGATGGCAGTTAAGCTGGGCCCACCCGGCTGGCACAGCCTCCAGTGTGGGCACCCCTGCCAGGTCTCGGCCATCACGACGACGGAGGAGGAATCCCTGAGCAGCAGCCTGGGTGGACAGTGCCCAGGCGAGGGCTTCTGAGGGCGTCCATGTGGGCAGCTCCTGGCGGAGGGGCAGACACAGTGGGCAGTGGCCAGGGGAGGGGAAGCATCCAGGCCTTGAAGGACCAGTGATGGAAGAAGGGGTTCTGAGGAGAGGGGAGAGCAAAGATGACCCTGGGGAGGCTGAGGAGGGGGCAGGAGGAGGAGACACGGGTGGGAGGGGCAGGAGGCCGAGAGGAGGCCCAGGGGTGCTTTCCCTTGGGAAATGGGTCCCACCAGGGTCCTGCCCTTGACCCAGACCCTCAGACCAGCCTTCTGGCCTGTGCCCTGGACCCCGACACCCCATGGCCCTGCAGTTCCACGTCTGAATATGTCCCAGATGTCCTCCATGCAGGAGCAGAGGGCCCCACCCCAAGCTCCAGGCCACCAGCCTCACGGCCGCCACACACACATGATGCTCATTTGGGCCAAATATTCCCTCTGCAGTCATGCGGACAGCTGGTGCTGTACCCCCTCGCGCGCACCTCCTCTGCACCTAATGATCTCCATAGACAGGCAGTGCACGTACCGCCTCCTCCAGGAAGCCCCCCTGCTGGCCCTGGGCAGGCGGAGGCTCCCACAGCCCCTGCACTTTGAGCTTTTGAGTGTCAGTTTCCTTCTGTTCCCCACACTGGACCATGAGCCCCGGACCGACATCCTCACCGAGGTCCAGGCCCTAGGCTGTCAGGGCAGGATGAGAGATTGGGTCAGCGGCCGGCTCTGTGGACTGTCCCTCTCGCCCCTTTGCATTCCCCGTGGGCCTCCTCCCTGGGCCAGGGCTGGGGTCCTGGGTGAGGGCTGGGGTCCTGGGTGAGGGCTGGGGTCCTGGGCGAGGGCTGGGGTCCTGGGCGAGGGCTGGGGTCCTGGGCGAGGGCTGGGGTCCTGGGCGAGGCCTGGGGTCCTGGGGGAGGGCTGGGGTCCTGGGCGAGGCCTGGGGTCCTGGGTCAGGGCTGGGGTCCTAGGCGAGGGCTGGGGTCCTGGGTCAGGGCTGGGGTCCTGGGTCAGGGCTGGGGTCCTAGGCGAGGGCTGGGGTCCTGGGCGAGGGCTGGGGTCCTGGGCGAGGCCTGGGGTCCTGGGTCAGGGCTGGGGTCCTAGGCGAGGGCTGGGGTCCTGGGTCAGGGCTGGGGTCCTGGGCGAGGGCTGGGGTCCTGGGCGAGGCCTGGGGTCCTGGGTCAGGGCTGGGGTTCTGGGCGAGGGCTGGGGTCCTGGGTGAGGGCTGGGGTCTTGGGTGAGGGCTGGGGTTGTGGCAGGGACACAGGGTAGCAGCTTCCTTCTGGGCTGGTGGCGGAAGTGAGGCCGGGCGGGGACAGCTGACAAATGGCCGCTCCGCAGCCGTGGGCCGAGCTAATGATTCTCATCTTTAATCAGCGCGGCTGGCAGGCCCCTTCGATCCGGGTAAATGAGTACCTGGGGTCAGGGCTGGCGCTGGGAACCGGCCCGGAGGGAGGGCGGGAGGCCCCAGCAAAGCACACGCTGCGCCCCTCACGCCGCTCGCAGGCGGAGGAGGAGCCACACGTGGGCCGGGGAGGCTTCCCAGCAGACGGCAGCCCCCGCCTCACTGACCTGCGCTCCCCCCCTGCCCCCGCCTTCAGCAAACGAGAGCCCCACACGCACATGCACACGGGCTTCCAGGACACAGGCCCGACCACGCCAGGCCCGACCCCGCAGGAGGGCAGGGAGGGGAGACGGGCGGGATCCCCGCCGATGAAGCTCCCGCTGTCGCTGGGCCTGGTGCCACCGTGAGGCGCCCGCCCTGAGCCCGGCTTCACCCCCTGCTGCCTGTGACCTGCACAAGCCCCACAAGCACGCCAGGCCTCAGTTTCCCCACAGTCATTGGCCCCAGCTCCCTGAGGGCTGTGGGGGAATTTGCGAAGCACCTTGGATAAATGTGTGCCCAGCTCTCTCGTGGCCCCTCGCAGGCCCTGCTCGGTGGGGACCTGTGGTCGGAGCCCCTTTAGCGGGTGAGGGCTCAGGGGGTGACACAGCAGGGGGTGTAGGGGAGCTGGCTCCTCTAGGGCTGGAGGCTGAGGGTCTGAGTGGAGGGGTGCTGTGGGTGGAGGGGTGCTCCGGGTGGAGGGGTGCTCCGGGTGGAGGGGAGCTCTGGGTGGAGGGGTGCTGTGGGTGGAGGGGTGCTGTGGGTGGAGGGGAGCTGTGGGTGGAGGGGAGCTGTGGGTGGAGGGGTGCTCCGGGTGGAGGGTGCTCCCGCCGGCCGCTCAGCCCTGCCTCTGGCCGCAGGTGCTGGAGGAGCGCATGAAGCTGGAGTGCAAGTGCCACGGCGTGTCGGGCTCCTGTACCACCAAGACCTGCTGGACGACGCTGCCCACGTTCCGCGAGGTGGGCCACCTGCTCAAGGAGAAGTACAGCGCGGCCGTGCAGGTGGAGGTGGTGCGCGCCAGCCGCCTGCGGCAGCCCACCTTCCTGCGCATCAAGCAGCTGCGCAGCTACCAGAAGCCCATGGAGACGGACCTGGTGTACATCGAGAAGTCGCCCAACTACTGCGAGGAGGACGCGGCCACGGGCAGCGTGGGCACGCAGGGCCGCCTGTGCAACCGCACCTCGCCCGGCGCCGACGGCTGCGACACCATGTGCTGCGGCCGCGGCTACAACACGCACCAGTACACTCGGGTCTGGCAGTGCAACTGCAAGTTCCACTGGTGCTGCTTCGTCAAGTGCAACACGTGCAGCGAGCGCACCGAGGTCTTCACCTGCAAGTGAGCGGCCCCGCGGCCACCGGCCACGCCGCCACCCGCCACGTGTGCCCACGGCTCCCGCCTTCCCGGCCCCGTGCGGCCGCTGGGCAGCGGTGGCTGCAGACGGTGGGGCTCCAGACGCAGGGGGAACCCCCTGGGCCCAGCACCCTCCCCCCGGCCCGCGGCTCCTTCCTGCGGCTCCCGTCACTTCCTGCGGCGGCCCAGTGCCCGCGGCCCAGCGCGGCGTCCCTGACGGGCCCAGTGAGTCCTTTTCTTCTCTCCGGGAAAGTGAGCCTCGAGGACACACGTGTCCCCGGAAAGCAAGGAGACGACAGGAGTGTCCCCCGCCCCTGCCTGGCAGGTGAACACGGACAGGCCACGCCGGCCGGCCCCACGTGAGACTGTGCCCGGCCACGTCAGCTGCGGGACCCTGGAGGGGGCGGGGCAGAGGTGGACAGATTATTTATGTCTCTTAGTGTCAGAAGAGGACTCTTAGCACGCAGGCCCGCCGGTCCTAACTCCGCACCCTGTGTTAGCGCACCCCCGAGGCCCCCGTTCCCGTCCGAGGCCCCGCCTGGCTCTGCCCCGAGACGGGGCTGTGTGCGCGTGGTCCCCAGGTGAGCGGGCAGCGGCTTGGTGACCAGCGTGGCCCCAGAGGGCCCCTGAGGGCAGCCCTGCACAGGGACCTCGTGCCCTTCTCTTAGAAAGATTTTAGAAAACCCCATCAAACCGATCAAGCTGTCCCCCAGGTCAGGTTCAAGGCATGCTGTCCCCCTCTCCAGGGCCGTGGCCCCCCAGCCTGGCACCTCGCAGTTTACA
Source organism: Myotis pilosus (assembly GCA_036010255.1). Classification (NCBI taxonomy): domain Eukaryota; kingdom Metazoa; phylum Chordata; class Mammalia; order Chiroptera; family Vespertilionidae; genus Myotis; species Myotis pilosus. Next base: position 6,803,782 of record JASKON010000032.1, on the reverse strand, counting down.
GAGCCCCTCGCACCCCGGAGCCAGCGGGACCCCAGGCCAGCGCTGAGCGGGGTCTGGGGGGCTGGGAGTCTTCAGGGTGTTTGCCTCACTGGACAGCCGGGGACACTGAGGCCCAGCATGGAGCTGCCAGAGGCCCAGGACCTGCGTGGGGTTCCTGCCGTGGCTTGGGTGTCCTGATCCACAGCCCATGGCTCCGGGCCCAGAGGACAAGCTCTGGAGACACCCAGGCTGGCGTGAGGCGGCCCCCACGTCCTGAGAAATCCGTTGCACCCCTCTCCGCTGCCTCACCGGGCTCTGCACCCCCAGAGGTGCCTTTGAGGGTTTGCCCTTGCCCATCCTGGCCTTTCACCCTGACCCTGATGTGGAGAAAACTTGGGTCCAGGCGACCCTGTGCTAGGGCCCCACCTGACACCCTCCCTCCGCCCGCTCCCCGTCCCCGCACCACGCAGGCCCTCCCTTGAAATCCACTCACCCTGAAACCCGGGAGATGTGAACCGGAGGGGGTTGGCTCATTCTAATCCACGTGGGGGACGGGAGAGACGAGAAACCGGGGGCTCGAGCAGGTGTGCCCTCTGCCGACGCTCCCACCTCCCGGGAGACGGAGACGCAGAGGTAACTGTGGGAAGCTTGGCGTGAGGTGACTGCTGCCCACGCACCCCGCCCCGAACTTAGGGTCTTTTCTCATCGACCCGTGGACATGTGTCCTCAGGCGGCTGACCGGCCACGTGGGCTGGTCGTTAGCCTGGCTCGAGTGACACTCTGGGCCTGGCGTCCACCCCTCGTGCCCCCAAGATGCCAGGACACTCCCTTAGCTGCTGTCCTGGGACCCTCAGGCCCCCGTGAATGCCCCCTCCCCCTCCCCCGCCGGCCCCAGGACCCCCACATTCACAGCCCTCTGCCGAGGCACCTGGTTAACTTATATTGTTATATAGTGTTGAGATGTCTATAGTGTCTTAAATTATTGTGACCTACACTGGGTACTGGGGGGGGGGCTGCTGCCCCCCGAGACAGGCTCCTCCTTCTGCTTGAAACAGACTCTCAGGCCCTGGCGCCCGTGCGCACTGTCCCCGGGCCTCTCCCAGCTGTCAGCAGGGCCCTCCGCGGGGAGAGGGGTCAGTGTGGCCCGGGCAGGGGCGGGGGGCCCGGGTGTGTGTCCCTGCAGGGCCCACTCAGGAGAGTGGGTGGCTTCTGACGGGCTGTGTCCGCCTTTTGGAGGGGAGCAGCGGCTCCAATAAAGCTGGGATCAAAGACGATGAGCGAGTGTGGAGTGCGTCACCCCTGGGCACAGACATGCTGGGCACAGTCATGCTGGGCGCCAGCCGCTGCCCCTGGGCCCCGGCCCCCCTCCTCTGGCACTGCCCGATGTCCCCACCCCATTCCCCTCCTCACATCTGGCCCAGGTCCCAGGTGGGACCTGGAGTCACACCTTCAGGTGCCTCTGGGCCTGCCCCACCCAGCGAGGGCCACTGGCGGGCTGGACGGAGGGCTGAGGCTCCCTGACAGGGGAGCCAGGCTGCGGGACGGGCCCTGGCCTGGAGCTGGGCTGACTCGGGGGGCAGGTGGGGGCTCTTCTCGGGAGAATGGGGAGCCTGGGGTGGGGGACCCCAGCCAGGTATCCCTGGCCCCATCTGCTTCCCTCTGTGAGGTCTCCCTTCCCTTTGACCCCAGCTGGCCTGGGGGTCCATCCAGCTGTGTCTGGTGGGTTTTGGCTCCCGTGCCCCCTGAGGTGCCCCCTGCCCTCTCTGGTCCTGGGAAGGCAGCTGAGGCCCCTGGGCAGCCACCAGCCTCCCTCTCCTCTCCCCGGAGGCCCGGCCTCGCCCGAGGTAACCATGCCCAGGAGGATGAATGGCATTCCTGCCGAGGGCCGGGAGGCATGCGGTGGGGCCGGTTTGGCCACTGCCCGCGGTCCCAGCAGCCTGGCATCAGGCGGAACCACTGATCAAACAGCCCCGTCTGCCCTCTGCCCACCGGGCACCCACGGAGCCTGGCCCCAGCCCCAGCCCCCGGGAGGCGCCACAGGTGGGCTTCCCGAGGGGGTCGGCTCCTCCAGTGCGCGGAGGGGGGACAGGTGGGAAAGACCCCATTCGGCCCTCCCTGATCTGTGGCCTCCGTCTCCCCGTCGGAGAGCAGGAGGCAGCCGGGGCATCGGTGGTCGCCGAGGCCCGCGGGCCCAGCCAGCCTGAGGGGTTTGGCAGGAGGCCCCGGTTCCCCGTGAGACGGTAAGCAGATCCGAGGTGGCGGCCGCGGTGGAACGCCAGGGTCCGGCTACTCCCACGAGGCCAGGAATGAGGAAAGAGCCGAAGGCCGGGCCCCGGTGCCCAGACTGTACTTATTTCTTGGCCACAGTTCAACCCCGGCCCAGCCTCCCAGGCTGCGGGCACATCCTCGGGGGCCCGGCCCCAGGCGTCGAGCCCACACTGCCCGCCAGGCCCTGGGCCCGGACCCCAGCCCCGGGCCCTGCCCCCTATTCCCGGGGCCTTCCCCAGGGCAGCCCGGCCGCACACAGTGCTCACCGCCTCTCCGCTGCCCTCTGCTCCTGGCTGGCCCGGGGGAGCGAGGCCTCCTGCCTCGCGTTTGTTGGGTTTGTGTGTCCCTTCCCCACGTGCCCTGGCCCTGCCTGGACCGTGGGGAGGCTGTGGGGACACTCGCGAGAGAGTGGGGGCGCCTCACGGCCACCCATTCACCCGTTCATTCCCTGGGGGTGGGGGACCTCAGGGGCTTCAGCTCTTCACCCCACCCCCCTGCCCTGAGCGGCAGCCCATTCTGGGGGTGCATGTGCTGACGGAGGAGGCCTGGGAGACAGGAAAGGCGTGGGCCGGCTCCCACTCTCCGAGCCTCGCTGCCCGCTGCGGACGGGCACAGGGAGTGAGCTCCCCGGGCTCCCCTTCCTGTGGGAGAAACCCGGCCAGGCTTCAGCACCCAGGCCTCCCCGCCGCGCCCCCCCGCCCCGCCCCGCCCACGGCTGTCCACCCAGCAGGGCCCTGTGGCTCAGGGGGCAGAGGCTTGCTCCTGGGGTGGCCCGTGGAGTTCTTCCTGACCCTCTGCCTCCTCTGCAGCCTCCCCCCACCAAGCCCTGCCCCACAAAGCCCCGCCCCCACAAAGCCCCGCCCTGCCAGTCAGCCCCCCCGCCCCCTGCCGTGCTTCTGCCCCCCAGCAGGCCGAGGGCCCATGGAACACTGCGCAGCCCCATCATGCCAGTCACTGGGTCTGGCCCACAGGTGCCCACAACCTTCCCAACACCCTTTCCCCAGATGGGTCAGTGTGGCTCCAATTTATAGACAGGAAAACCGAGGCGCAGGGAATAGGGCGTTCTGTCCAAGGTCACACAGCCGGCCAGAGGCAGACCCAGGATTTGAACTCAGGCCCTCTGGGGTCTTCCTTCTACACAACCCACACGCCTCCTCCGTGAGTGGGAAGGCGATGGTGAAGGCGAGTCTCGGGCGGAGGTGACAGCTGCAATCCGTCCTCACCTCGGACAGAACAGGACAGACCGGGTTCCACCGCGAGGATCTGGGTTAGACATCTGGGTGAACTGCGGCGTGAGCCGGAGCCGGGGGAAGGGTCAGGAGGGCAGGGGTGGGTGAAGGGAGGACGCCGAGGCGACCTGGCTGAGGTGGGTCTGGGACGGGTGGGGCTGCGGTCTGGAGGCCAAGGGGCCGGGGAGGGAGGAGCAGTGAGTGGAGGCTGGAGCTCAGGGGAGCAGGCGGAGTGTGAGCTGCCTGGGCGCAGCAGCCGGGCCGCTCCCGGGGGCGAGGAGCCGGGAGCCGGGGGCCTGAGCCGGGAGGTCCACCTGGGTCTTGCCTGCCGCGGTCCTGGCCGTTTCCTTCCTCTGGGTGCGCGTGCGCCCACTGCCTCTCTGGAATGCCGCCTGCCTGCAGCAGGTCCTTGGTCTTGCAGAGCCCGGCGCTCAGAACCACCGGGCCTGGGGGTCCCAGCTGTGAGTCCTGGTGGCCCTGGGAGTGGCAGGCCTGGCACCCGGCAGAGGCCTGCGGGGCGGTCAGGTGGTCAGCCAAAGGCCCTGTGAGGAGAGCCCAGAGGGCCCAGAGCCAGGGCCTTGGGGCGAGCAGTGCCCAGGCCGGACCTGCCGGGCCCGCTCCCCTGGCTGGTCGGCTCCGTGCCTCTGGGCTCAGCTGGAACCTGCCGCCACGTGGGCCGCGTGGAAGGGAAGCCTCGCAGCCTCACAGGGAGCAGCCGGCGGGCCGGTCCGGCCAGTGAGGTCCTCTGACTCCCCCCAGGCAGGGCGGGGCCCCGTCCAGGTGCTGGGCAGGTGTCCTTCCTGGGGCCTTGCTGGCCTCCTGGGTGGCCCAAGGTAGCCCTCAGGACTCAGGACTAACCCAGTGGGGGGTCCCGGCTGCCCACGCAAGGCAGGACCCCTGAGGACACGCTCTCTCTGGAAGCCCTGCCTGGCTGCTGGACTGGGCTGCAGCCGGGCCGTCCTGCCGGCTCCGCCTTGGACTCCACCCCGAGGGCCTGGGGCTCTCCCAGGGTCCCTCCCTGGTTCCTGGCCCAGTTCTGGCTCCTGAGCCCCTGCTTTCCCATAAGCAGGACGGGATCTGTGTCCATCCGTGCATACATCCCTTTGCTCCCCGGTCTGCCACTGAGTGCGGCCGGGGATGCCAGGGTCCCAGAGCAGTCCAAAGTGAAGTCTTCCTTTCAGAGCCCAGGCCGTGAGGGACAGAATGAAGGACAAACTGGCCCTTCGCCCCCGTCCCACCCTCAATGCCTGAGGCTGGGAGAGCAGCGGGGTGTGGAACCGGGCCTGGGGTGGGGGTGGTCAGGGAGGGCTTCCTGGAGGAATTGGCATCTAGGCTGGGCCTAGGAGAAAAGGGCAGGACAGGGAGGCTGGGAGGGAGGCAGGAGGCAGAGATGCTTCAGTCCTGAGGACGGAGGTGAGTGAGGATCTGGGGTGAACTGAAGGGATAGGGAGCATGGAGTTTGGGGGGCTGGGCAGGAGGACAGTGCAGCCTGAAGCACTGCCCCACAACTGACAAGGATCCAGAAGGTTCCAGAAGGACAGGGGGGGAAGCTTGCACTTGAGTCTCAGGCTTTGCAGCATTTGGCAGGAACTCTCACTGCCCCCTCTCCCCTGCCCACGGCCAGCGCAGCCCATTCCTCCGGGCAGAGGGCTGCGTGCCAGCTGGCTTTCCCGGCACCGGCTGCTGCCTGGAGCGCTCATTTTTCAGTAGAAAAGTCTCTCAAATAAGAGTCCGGGGCTGTGAGGGGCGGGGGAGCGAGGGCTGGGCACCGGGGCCCCCGAGGCTGCTCCTGCCCGCCCCCCCCGGGCCTTGGGACAGGGTCTGCCAGGCCGGGGGCTGTGTCATGAGTTCCAGCAGCCAGTGCACACGTTCGAGCAGGGCCTCTCGGGCCCTGGGCCTCCGCTGCCTCGTCAGACCAGGCTGGGCCCAGCCCAGTGGGCGCTACGCCGGCCACGGCTCCCCAGGCCGCTGCCAGGGGCTCAGCGGGCCCACACCAGGCCTTTGGGCTTCTTGCCACCCAGCCCCGGGGGCCCCGTCTCAGGACCCGCTGAGGGCGAGGGCGACAGGCCTGCCAGCGCAGGACAAGGGCCTTCCTGAGGCAAAGCTACGGGAAGGAGGCAGTTCCCGGAGAGAGTCAGGCCTGGCGCCATCTCCACGTGATGGCGAGAGAGGTGCGCCCCCGGCTCTGACCCCACAGGCCCCAGTGCCTGGGCTTGGAGTCTTGGTTCTGTGGTTGGAGGGGCCACAGTTCTGGGCCAGGGCAGGGGCAGGGCGGGCAGTGTTGGGTTCTGCGAGAGCTGCCCCATCCACGTCCTCTCCTCCTGGGCCCGATGCCCAGTGCCCTCTGGACGTGAGACGCTTTGCCTCACCCGCATCCATCTGATCCGCAAATGTCGTGCAGCCTCGTGTGCCAGGCCCTGCCCCCGGGAGCTGACAGTCGGGAGGGGGCAGGCGACAGCAGCGTCTGTTAGCGAGAGCGTGAACGTCACAGCCCGGGAAGGGTGGGCACAGAAGGTAACCAGGGCTAAGGGGAGCCAAGGCAGCTGTGGAGGGAGGGGCAGAGCGGGCACAGGGAGGACACCAGGTTATGCACCGCCAGGCGGGATGCGGCCGTGGGGACGCGGGGCTCTGGGTGCACATGGCATGAGAGCAGCGGCACTGACCGGGGGAACCCCAGGGAGGCCGCGGCCAGAGAAGGCCCTGGTGCGTCTGGCCAGCTGAGCACCCAGCTGTCCCTCGGGGGCCATGGGGAGGGACTGCCCGGCACATGGGGTTGGGGAGGGCCCAGGACGCAGGCCCGCCTGCTCAGAGGCAATGCCGGGGTTGAAGGAGCCGCCGCCCCGCCATGGTCCCGAGTGGCCTGTGGATGGAGGGCGTGGCCTGCTGAGCCCAGGCTGGGAGCAGGGGCTCCGCCTGTGTGGCCTGGGCCCGCTCTGCCTCGGTTTCCTCTTTGTGAGACGGAACGAGAGCCTGTCTAGGGCTGGGAGAGGGGCCAGGGAGATGGGCTGTGATGAGCATCCGGTAGAATCACCAGCCCGCCCCCCCTGCCACCTCCGACCCCTCAACCCGCCTGCGCCCACGCCACCTGGGAGCGGAGAGCTGACTGTCCCCACGCTGGCAGCCCAGCGATGACTCTGGGGACCCCTCTCCCAGGCCTGGGGCTGCTGGGAAGGCTGGTGCTCCAGGGAGGGACCCGAGCCTCGCCCTCACCACAGCACCTGACAGTTTAGTGTCCCTGTGCCACCATCCGGCTCTGACTCAGGGCCGAGAGCCCCATGTCCTGGCCTCGCCTTCATCCTCGGGGATCCCCTCGGCCGGTGTCCCTCCCCCTCCTTCCTTTCCTGGTCCCTGTTGGAGGCTGGGTCTCAGGGCCCCTCCTGGCCCCTCCTGGCCCCTCATAGGGCACAAAGCTGCCTGTGATCCGAACCTCTGTCTACCTGGCCGGCACGGCCTGCGACCTCTCATCCTGTGGGCGTCACCCAGCTCGTCCCCTACCTGCCCTGCCCCTCTGGGGAGTCCCCGGAGTCTCTTGTCCTGGACTCCCTCCCCCGCCCCCCGCAGCCTAACAGAGCCCCCTCCCTGAAGGCCCCCGGGTTCATGTGCCACCTGCACCCGGATCTGCCCTGTGCACAGCCCTGCTCCCTCTGGCGGACACTCCCCACATCCCACATCCCCACACCCAGTTGCTCCTGGTCCCTCAGCGGGGACGCGTCTTCCTCCTGCGCCTCCCCCATCGGTCTGTTGCTGTTGTCTGTTTACTCTTAAATGGCGGGGGGGGGGGGGGGGGTATTAGAGCTGTTGGGTGAAGGGCGGCCGGGCTGGGGTCCAAGCCCCGCCTGGTGCCCGAGGCCGGCCCTGCTGGGTGTGGCGCCCGCTGCTGTGCCTCCTGCAGCAGGAACGGGCACCTTAATCCCATAATCACTTTCTGATCCTGCTCTCCTGTCACCGCAGCGCAGCCAGAACTTGGCAGGAGCCCGGGAGCTGCCGTGCGGCCGTGCCCAGCGCCGAGCGGGAGGAGGGAACCCCGCACAGGCGCCTATTTTTAGCCTCGAGAAGAAAGCTAAACCCCAACACACACAACACGCAACGCAAATATTTGTTTTTATTCTTAAAAGGGCTCGGGTGGCGGGTGTGGGGCCTGCAGCACACGCTTGGCTGAGCCGCTGGCTCAGAGGGAGCCTCGCCTGTCCCCACACGCCCCACCCAGCGCGCCCTCCTGCGGCCCCACCCTGCCACTCCCAGACCTGGGTCCCCACCCGCCAGCCAGTGCTGTCCTTTGTGGAACTAGCCAGGCAGCTTCCCGCCTCCCACCTGGCACAGGCGGAACCCTCCGGCCGGACTCCAGGCCCCTCTGAACGGGCAGCGACCCCGACCCCCGAGGGCTCCTTCCCTCCAGGTCCCCTTCCCCGGGACTGGCCGCCATTAGATGTCGGGGGCCGAGGACCCTATGGGCGGGCGGCGTTCTGATTGCTCAGCTTCGTCCTGCAGAAGCAGGTGTGACAAAGGCACCCCCAAAGTGCCCCCAGCTCCCGGGGTGCGGGGGAGGGCCGGGCACACTCTCTTGTGGCTGCTGGAGGGCATGACCATGACCGCCCCAGGCAGCTCCTTCTGAGATGAGGGAGGCGGGGAGGTGCCTGCCACGCCAAGGGCAGCGGGCCGTGGCCCCCGGAATGTGGGTCTGGGGAGAGATGCAGAGCTCCAGGCTGCGCCGAGCCCCCAGGCTGCTGGGTCACATGTGCCAGCAGAGAAGCATGTGCTGGAGGCTGGGCGGGGCCACCGCGGTCCCCGCCCCCGGACCTGCCCTCCCCGTGCAGAGGTGGGAGGAGCGAACCCAATAAATGGTGGCTGTGCCCCTGCCCAGGACCCTCTGACTCACCGCCACTTGGTCAGGGTCAGCCCAGGACTGGGGGTGCTCCTGCCCCCGATCGGCCTGTGGGCAGGTGAGGGGCTCACACCTGGGACACCCTCCTTACAGAGCCCATGGGTCTCAGCATGGCGTCACCAACTCAGAGACCCTCCCCTGCTCCAAGCCAAAGAAGACCCCCAGTCACCGGCCTCCTCCTCCCATCACCGGCCTCCTCCTCCCATCACCGGCCTCCTCCTCCCATCACCAGCCTCCTCCTCCCATCGCCGGCCTCCTCCTCCCATCACCGGCCTCCTCCCATCGCCGGCCTCCTCCTCCCATCACTGGCCACCCCTCCCCACCACTGAGCACCCCTCCCCATCAATGGCCACCTCCTCCCATCACTGACCATCCCTCCCCATCACTGGCGCTCATCCCACTAGGCCTCCAGGCTTCTGGGGGGTTCCACCGGCACGTCAGGCCCACGGAGGGCCCGGCTGGTGCCAGGGCCGGGACACAGCAGGACTGTAGCAGTGTCTCCTGGGCCCCGTGGGTGGGTGTTTGCAGAGCCTGGTTCCATGAGAAAATGCCATAAATGTTTGAAAGCAGACATCAAAACAGCGAGTTTGCCCAGCCACCCTGGACACGGTCACATCACGCCGTCCTCTGCCCCGCGTCACGGTGCAGGTGGGCCTGAGCCCCTGGTCCAGTTTAGGCAACTACAGATCAGGAGCTGGGTGATGCCTTCATCCAGGAGCACATTTATTGAGCGCCCACTGTATGCCAGGACAACCCCATGAACAGTGTGCTAACTGCCAGGCCCCACCCTCCTCAGGGCCCAGGGTCCGAGGAGGAGAGCGGGCGGCTGCACCTGCCTCCCTCCGGCCAGGCGCCCTGCAGCCGGGCTCGCGGGGGCTCCGTGGACACTTCTGAGCTGCGTTCGTTGAACGAGGAGCGAGACGAGGGCTCGTGCACAGCCAGGCAGCGGTCGGCAGGGTTCTAGGGGGTCAGGCGGAACCCCCCTCAACTGCACAGTAAAAAAGAGGGGTTTGGACCCAAATCACAGTCTGGGGGGACCCAGGGCAGCCACAGGCCCAGGTGCTCACCCGGGGAGGGTGCCGGGCGGGGCCGGCACTGAGTGTCCTCAGGGGGGTGCCCTGGCCCAGGGCGGGGCGCTGGCCTTCGGACCCCCTCCCCCTCCACACAGCAGCTCTGCCGTGGCCTGTGCCAAGTGGGGTTCCACAGAAGGGCTAGTTCGACAACGGGTTCTGCTGCTAAAAATGTTTGAAAACCACAAAGGGAGTCCAATCCCAGCACTTCCCGGAGGACTGGCCGGTGCACGGCCCAGTGACCAGCGGGCCTCGGGCCCTGAGCTGCGTCTGCGGCAGATGAGCCCACCCGCCAGGCCTGGGAAGGCGCCCACCCCTCCTTCGGGCTGGGGGTGACCCAGGGCTTTCCCATCGCCCAGCCTTGGGTAATGGAGAAGGCGGCTTCCTTTTAATTAAGGATCTGCTGGGGCTGGTGCCCCCGGAGGGGAGAGCGGAGCTGCGGGATCGTTAGCCAGACAAAAGGCAAATCCTCTTAGCAGCTCTGGGGCCACTGCAGGGTAATTGCTTGGCGCTCCTGCCCCGCAGGTCTGGGCCAGACACCCGGCTTCCCCCAGCCCCCCGCCGCTCGCTGACCCCGAGGCCACACCTGCCCCGCTGGCCGCCGTGGGAACCCAGCGGGGCTCCAGTGCCCTCTGATCTGCCCCCTGCCCTGCCAGGCCCTCTGCTCGGCCCCAGCCCCTCCTAGTCCCGAGTGAGTAGCCCTGGCCCAGCTGCCTGCCTGGAGCGCCTGGGGCCTGAGCAGGTGCCCAGGGCACCCCCAAGGCACGCTCTCCTGTGGCCCCGGCTGGGCCCTGTACCTGGAACTGCCCTCCAACCGCCCCCCCCCCCCCGCCCGCACCTCCCCTGGCCCAGGGAGACGGCTCCAGGGACAGGGCTCTCCGGCGAGGTCCCCGCCCGCAGGCTGCACAGCAGGTCACAGAAGTGGCCACAGCTCCCGCTCTCTGGCTTGTATGGTCCTCACCTGTCCCGGGCAGAGACGGGTCCCCAGGGGCTCGGGGCCAATCCCGGCCGAGGGCAGGTGGTGGCTAAGGGGCTGGGAGGGCCAGTGCTCTCGGCAGGCTGCCCGCCTGCCCGCCCTCCCGCCCGCCCGCTGCCCGCGGAGAGCTGCCCTCCTGCCCGTCTCTGCGAACGGGCGCTCACTGTCCATGGGAGGAAGGAAGGAGCCCGGCCACCCGATGGCACCTTCAGGGCGTCAGATGGTCCCTGGGCTACACTCCTGGCCCATTCCTTCCCCCTTTGTTACAACCGTTCTGACCGCCCCCTTTCCCCGGCCACGGCGGGCCTGCCACTGGGTGGCCCCGGCTGGGCCCGAGTGGCAGCTGCCCGAGGTGGTCACGGCCGTCAGAGCGGGCGGCCCGGCCTGCGTCTGCCTCAGGCGATGAGGCCACGAGGCCAGGAGAGGTCAGGCCCGCGGTCACAGGCCGGCTGAGGGACGGTGGCTGCAGTGGGATGTGAGCCCCCTGCCCTCCTGGCCCAGACCGGGGCGGGCGGGCCTGGGGCACCGCGGGCAGCCTGGGCCCCGCGTGCGGCCCTGCCAGCGGGTGAGTCAACCCACGGCCGGGCCTGAGCGGGCGGCTGCTCCCAGTCGCAGGGAAGGACAGCTGTTTGTTTTTCTTGCCGTTGAGGGGGGTGGGGTGGGGACAGGGGAGCTGACCACTGGTTCTCACACTGGCACTGGCTCCCTGGGAGCCGCGAAGGGAAGGGGCCTCAGGGACAGGCGGGGGGTGGGGGGGGAGAGAGCCGGGGGCCTCCCCACCGCGCTCCCGGGGCAGCCGGCCAAAGCTCCGGCCGCAGACCAGTTCCTGGAGCGGGATGTTGGGGTTTCCGAGGTCGGGAAGGAACTGGCAGCATCGAGTCATGATGTCACCGGCCCAGCCCCAGCCTGGCCCGGCCCTGGCCTCGCTGCCGCCTCGCCAGGAGAGGGGCGCCCAGGGCTGCTCAGGGCCGCGGGGAGGGGTGCCGGGACTCGGGGGCCTGTCCCAGAGCGGCCCTGGGCGCCCCAGCCCCTCCAGGCCCGGGTCCCGACACTGGGCCACCAACCTGGGGGCCCTCGGAGCAGAACAGGCCTCGGCTGGGCCTGGCCTCGGTGGCCTCGGGGCTTCCTGAACCCAGAGGGCACCCTTCGGCGGAGGCGATCCAGCCCGAGGCTCCTGAGGACGCGACCCACTCCTCCTCCGGCGGCCCGGGTACGGGGTGGGGCCTGCGCCCTGGGCCTTGCCGCCCCTTCCCGGGCCTCTCGAGGGGGACCCCCCCCCCCAGTGGGAAGCTTGTGGATCAGAGAAACCACCTTCCTCCTCCTCTTCTGGGATTTCCAGTTTCGGCCGCAAACACTATTTTTTCTGGAGCCTTTGAGTGAAGCATAGCCCGCAGGGAAGTGGACGCAGAAGCGCACAGCTCGACAGATTCTCAGCCCCGCGCCCCACGCCCCGGCACCGGCTCAGAGCGGCCGCGCTCCCAGCGCCTCCACGTGGATCGCGTGGCCTGTTTTGTGCCCCGAGTGATGGGTCACACAGCCCGTCCCTCAGCTGTCCGGCTCCTTTGTCCAACGTTGTGTTTACAAAAACGTAAAACGATGGGGGAGCGAGGAGTATGTTAACCAGCTCGACGGTGGCGACCCTCACATGGGGATGGGCACGGCTGCGCGGTCCGTCTTCAAGGCGCCCCCTCCGTAGTGCCCGTCGCACCTCGGCGAGCTGAAGGTCACAGGCGTACCAGCACCAAGCCTGTCCGTGGGCATCACCCCCATTGCTGTGTGTGGTTGTAGTTCATGCAAAATTCTTTTTTTTAAATAAAAAGACTCCTGAGAGCAGTTTTGGTTTACAGAAAAGCTGTGGGAAAGCACAGAGCTCGTCTCCCGCCTGGCCCCCGGCCCGCTCCCCCCCCCCCCCGCTGTGAACTTCTCCGGCCAGCGTCGCCGTGGTAATGTTCATAAAGCCCACGGCGGAAGGGTTCCCTCGTGGTGCCGTGCGTTCTCTGGGTTTGGATGAACACAGGCCCGTCGTGACAGCGTCACGCGGAAGTTCCACTGCCCCCAGCCCTCTGGGCTCTGCCCCGCACCCACCCCCCAACCCTCTGGGCTCTGCCCCGCACCGCCCCCCCAACCCTCTGGGCTCTGCCGCGCACCGCCCCCCCTCCCCCGCCCCAGCCCTGGTGGCCAGGCCTCTCACTGTCCCCACGGTTTTGGCTTTTCCAGAAGGTCACAGAGTTGGAAGCACAGTGTGCAGACTGTCGCACCGGCTTCTCTGACTTGGGGACATGCCTTTAAGGTTCCTGCACTCGTGTCCGTGGCTGGACGGCCGTTTCTTTTTAGCGCTGAAGGAGGCGCCTCTGTCTGGCCCGGCCGGTGTGGCTCAGTTGGTTGAGCATCGACCTATGGACCTGGAGGTCGAGGTTCAATTCCGGTCAGGGCTCGTGCCCGGGTTGCGGGCTCGATCCCCAGTGTGGGGCGTGCAGGAGGCAGCCGGTCCATGATTCTCTCTTATCCTTGATCTCTCTCTCTCTCTCTCTCTCTCTCTCTCTCTCTCTCTCTCTCTCTCTCCCTTCCTCTCTGACATCAGTAAGAACATTAAACAAACAAGCCATATTCCGCCGTCTGGGTGGACCTCGTTTCCCCATCATCTGCTGAGGGCATCCTCGCCCTCGCTGCCCCCGAGTTCTGTCAGTTGCGAATAAAGTTGCTGTAAATACCCACGGGCAGGGTTTTGTGTGGACACAAGTCTCCGCTCCTCTGGGTAAACGCCAAGGAGTGCGATCGCGGGATCGGACGGCAAGAGGACGTTTCGTTTTGTAAGAAACCGCCAGGCTGTCTCCCCGGTGTCTGCGCCATCGGCGTCCCCACCGGCGTGAACGGGGCTGCCTGCCGCTCCCCGGCCGGCCTTCCGCGTCGCCAGTGTCCCGGGCGGCACCTCCTAAGGGAACGTGGGGCACCTCGCTGTCTTCCTGTGCGTTTCCCGATGCGTCGGAGGCGGAGCGTCTCCCCGGGACCAGGTGCGAGGGGCTGGGAGCCCGCCCTGTGCCTGCTGACCCCCCAGCGCGAGGCGTCTGCTCAGATCTCCGCCGTGATGAAGCGGCTGTTTGCTCTCCGTGGCTGAGAGTGAAGGCTCCCTGTGTGTTTGGAGGCCCGCCCTCCCCCGGGGCTTTGCACAAGGACTCGCTCCCTTGTGGCTCGTCCCCTCGTCCTCTGACCTTTCACCCGGGCAGCCCGCTCGGCCCGTGCCCTCCACGGTCGTGTCTCTGGCGTTGAGTCCAAAACCCTGTCGCCACGCCCGCGGCCACCGGGGTTTCCCCCTGTGCTGTCTTCTAGATGTGACGGCTTGTGCCTTCCATTGGGCCTGCGACCCACGCGGAGTTCCCTCGGGCGACGGTGTGAGGTCTGTGCAGATCCACCGTCCGCGTGTGCCTGTCCTGCTGCCCCAGCACCGAGGCAGGAAGGCGGACTCCGCTCCGTCGGCCCCTGCGCCTTTGTCCGGGGTCAGCTGACCCTGCGTGTGGGTCTATTTCTGGGCACCCAGAGGCGCTGCTGTGGCCCTGGATGCTGGGAGCCGGTCCATCCTTGCTGTTTCAAGGGACTTGGCATATATGGCATACTGTTCTTAATATGTTGGCTCACCTTCTTGGCACTATGTGTTTTAGCCAAGGTCACCTCTCCGAGAAAGGTTGTTTCCCCAGGTAGGGATTTTCCCCTGAAGTTAGGGAGGGAATAAAACCCCTTCACTAAGTGCCAGGCGGGTAATTAATCTCTTTAACTACGAACAATCATGCTTAAGCTACATAATCTTTACTCCCTGGAATGGAGATAAGAAACGCCCTAACCTTTGGAATAGAGATTGATAGGATTGAATCAACTGGTATAAATACAGATGTAACAAGACAACAAGACATAGAACTTAGAAGACAGAACCTACACAGAACCTAGAGACAGAAGAACTTCGCTGGAGAGAACATGGCAAAAGATCCTGGACAGAACCTGCCTACAAAACTTGGTTGGAGAACCTAGACAGAACCTGGCTGAAGAACCCGGCTACAGAACCTGGCGACCGAACCTGGCTGGTTAACCTAAACCAAACCTGGCTGGAGAACCTAGCGATAGAACATGGCTACAGAACCTGGCTGGAGAACCTGGAGAACGTGGCTGGAGAACCTAGCAAGAGAACATGGACACAGAACTTGGCTGGAGATTGTGGCTAGAGATCCTGGCAAGGCTGCTGATCAACTGAACGCTGTCTCTGTGTCATTCCTTCTTCGCCGACTCCGTCCACACCTTTGGGGACCCCTGGACCTGCTGGGGCTGGACCCCAGCACCCGGAGAGAGCCAGGCCCGGGCGTAGCTGCCCAGTGTCTCAGGCAGGGCCCTGCCTCCCTGTTCAGACTCCAGCTGGTCCCACTCCTCTGCCTCGGTTTCCCCAATTGCACAATGAGGTGACTGACCTGCAGGATGCCCCATCTCCTGTTTCAGGAGCCAACTCCCGGGGTCCTGGGTGCACAGGTCAGGAGGGGACAGATGAGCCTCCTGGCTGGGTCCTGGGGGTGTGTGCTGAGCGGGGGGCTGCCCACAGCACCTGATTCCTGTCAGCCCCTTCCCCCATGAAGCCCCAGTCCTGTCACTGCAGCCCCCAAACCCCGCTGCCCGGGGCCAGGCCCAGACGAGGAGCCCGGAGGCGGCAGGAGCCCAGCCCCTGAGAGCAGGCGGCCCCGGGCAGTCAATGCCAAGAGGCAGAGGCCCCCAGAGGCCGGCTGCAGGGTCCTTGGGGGGTTCAGGTACTGGGGCCCCTCCTCTGGGCCTGAGTCTCTCCATCGGGAACAGGGCCCCGAGGGCAGGACAGCCACACCGGGCTCTGGCTGGGGACGGGGAGGGCTGCAGACACCACGCCACCCTGGTCTTCATTCTGATGGGATGGGGTCGGGGGCTCTAACCCTCTGGGCCAGCAGTGCCTCCTTCCCTGTGTGGCGGCCTGACTACTGCACCCGTCCCAGCACAGCTGCCCGCTCCCTCACCGCCTGCAGGTGCGCTGTCCGCGGGCACAGAGGCACTGGGGGGGGGGGGGGGCTCTCCCAGCTCCCACGTGCCGTGGGCACTGAGTGTGGTGATCGGACCTAGCCCTGACCCCTGGGGTGCACACATGACTCAGCGCCCTTTGTGCAGATTAGAACCTGAGCTGAGGGAGCGACATGCTGAGTCCCACCGGGGAGCACCTGCCCCGAGGGGGGTCCGCATGGCCTGTCCTCCGTCTGGGAGCTGGGAGGTGCTGGGCTCCCCGGTGCAGGGGCTGGGGGGCGGGGGGTGGACGGGGTGTTTTGCCAGCGCCCGCGCCTGCCCCGGGGCTGTGGGAACTTCCCGGAGCCCTGAAAGGCCTCGGAGGGCGGGTGCTGAGTCCAGCGGGCGGAGGCGAAAGGGCCACACGCTTTTTGTGGGCGAATTATCCAAACACGGAGCCGGGCCAGCGCGGCAGCTGTGAACCGGCCGCCTTTGTCCAGCGCAGACAAAGGCGGCGCTGACGCGGCTTTTCCATGGTCCCAGAGAGAAAGGCCCGGACAAAGCCCGGCCAGGGGCACGGGGCTCAGCTCGGTCACGCAGGGCCCGGGGCAGCCCCCCCAGAGCGCCCCCCGCCTGCCCGAGCACAGGATGGGGACAGAACGGCAGGAGCCACTCGCAGGGCCCCCTCTGTCCCTGGGCGGCTCTCGGCTCTCGGGCTGCGAGGTCCACCCTCCTCACGACTGTCCCCCACCAAGGGGCCTGACAGGGACCCTGAGAGACCTCAGGGTCCTATTGCCACCAGCACCCCCTCTCCCCCCGGTCTGGCCTCAAGGCCAGGCCAAGGGTGGGGACAGCACACAGCCTGTACCTCACACCTGCGTGGGCCAGGCCTCCCAGCCAGCAGCCCAGGAGCCCCCAGGGGAAACCCCCTAGCAAAGGGCTAGAAAAGGGGTAACATGGGGTTTGGGGGGAAGGGTCAGCTGCAGCCCGTGGGGCAGGGAGACAGCCCCCCGGCCAGAACTGGGGCTCCCTTATCCCAGGCACAGTGACCAAGGAGCGACCACAGGGAACGGGAGGCCTGCAGGGCTCGGAGCACAGCCTGAGGTGCGGGGCGGGGTGACCAGAGAGGAGGAGGCCCCGTGGGAAGCAGGGCAGAGCCAGGCACCAAGCTGGGGAGCTGGAGCAGAGTGGGGCATCTGAGAAGCCCCCTCCCGTGCCAGTAGGTCCTCCTCACGCCTCAAGCTTCAGCTTCTGGGCTTTGAGGGCGGGAGGAGGGGATGGGGGGGGGCAGGAAGGAGGGTCCTCGGAGGCCAATCTGCATGGACATGGGCTTGGGGTGTGGGCACCCCACTGCACTGTGGTCACAGAAGGGGCCCTCGGAGGGGCGGGGGTCAGGCTCATTCCTGCGTTTTAGGAAACGTCCTCGAGGCCCCTGGGGCGTGAGCAGGAGGTGAGGCCCAGCCCAGGCCAGTGGCCGTGGGGCGCGGTGGAGGGGACGGTGGGGGCGGCAGGCAGCCGGTGCCCTGGGTCAGCGGAAGGACAGTCAGGCCATAGGGGTTTGTCCTCGGGGTCCACACGCCAGAGGCCACGCCCGGGAACAGGGTCCGAGCTGCAGCCCTGGGCTGGCTCTTCACAGGCCGTCACCCCATCATTTACTCCTCAAAACTGCAGGGAGGGAGTTATCTTGTCTACCCCCCGGGAAACTGAGGCTCAAAGGGCCTGGGGGGGGTCCATCACCCGGCCCGGCGGCACCACAGCTCACCCTGAGATCCCTGCGCCACCCCGAGGGGTGAGGCGGCTCACCCAACACGGTGCCCCCTGGCCGCTGGGCTGAGCTGGCCCCCTGCGCCCTGCCCGCCCGTCTGGTCGCATCAGCCTCTGCCGCCAGGAGCCAGGCGCTGCCTCACGGGAGAATGAGCAACAGCCGTGGGGATGCCGCCAGCCTGGCTTCGCCCCAGCGGGGAGGCGCGTTTCTGATGAGGAAGCAACTTGCTGATCCACCCCTTCGGGTGGTGCCCCGAGGCCGCCCGCCCAGGCCCCTCCGGCCCCACCACCAGCTCCGGCCCGTCTTCCGCCAGGGTGACAACGGCCCCGCGCTTCCGTGGGTCACCTGGAGGGCAGAGTGAACATGTGTGAGTGTGAGCATGTGTGCTTGCCTGTGTGCGTGTGTGTGTGCACGTGTGTGAGGTGGCCCTATGTTGGGCCCGCCCCACCCCCTTGGAGACGTGGGCTGCTGTGTCCTCTGGGGACTGGGACCCACCACCCCGACTGCAGCCGCCGGGGGAATGGCATCTCCGTGTGGATCATGGGGGCGGAGGGAGCGTGAAAAAGCCTCTAATGTGTTTGGAGAGAGCAAGCGAGACGCCCAAATGCTCGGTCACCTGCTCCCTGCCCGGCCCCCCGCTGTTCCCTGGCCTCTGGGCCCCAGGTCCAGGGTCACGGGGCCTCACACAGCCAGCAGTCGAGCAGGTGCTGTGCAGACGCGGGGTCACCACCTGGCACCCCGTCTCCCACCCCTGAGCTCGGGGGGCAGGGGCCCATCCTGGCCCCAAGTTCCCGTCAGGAGCAGCGGGCAGGCAGGGAGGCCCCCGGCAGCGGGCGGTGAGCACCGTCGCAGCCGTGACTGTGAGGCGGGCGGTGGGGGCCGTCGGGGCAGAGGGGACGCCCTGAAGGAGCAGGAGGAGCAGGAGGGGGGCAGAGAGCAGCGTGGCCAGGAGGCCAGGGCCTTGGGGAGCTGCTGATGTGGTGCCGTCCACGGCCTGACCCGAGCTGCCTCTCTTGTGCCTGAGCCCAGAAGTCTCTCACTGGGGTTTGGGGGACCTACTCAGCCCCTCACAGAACGGGGCTCCATGGGGGGTTCAGAGACATCCACCCAAGCAGGTTTCTCCCTCTGCTCTCAGGGGGCACCCCCTGCCAACTCCCCAGGTGCTTCCCCCTCCGGCCCCACAGGCACCCACAGGGCCCACGGAGCAGACGGGGCGGCGCAGGGACCTGGTGGGGGCAGAGCCCCTGGCTCCAGGCAGGCTGGGGGCAGTGTGTGGCCCAACCTTGGATAAAGGGCAGGATTGGGCGGACAGGGAAACTGAGGCAGGGTGCTCCAGGGAGAGGGAGGGCAGGGCTTCCACACCTCCCTGAACAGGGCGTGGCTTCGGCATGGGGCCTTCCACGTGTCCCCCACCGGGACCCCGAGTCCCTCTGAGACGTAGCTCGGGCCAAGGTCCCCAAGACCGCCAGCCACGGGCTCCCCTGCGCTCACGCCTGAGTGTGTGCTGGCTTGGCCCGGGCCCCCCCTGCTCTGGACTCCCTGACGAGGAGGCTGCACCTCACTGCGTCCCCCCACGACTGGGGACCATCCTGGCCAGTGACCGGGCGCCTGGGCTTCAGGGTCCCAGTGGACCCACTGCGAAGCTATGGGCCCGGCCTCTCCGAGGTCCCTCACGGCGAGCACGGCCGCTGTCACAGCCCAGGACGCAGAGGGACGGTTCGCGGTCGGACGCCGCGTGCCCATCTGCCTTGAGGGACGCCTCCAAGCTGGGAATTATGGTTCCCAAATATGCACTTACTTGGGTTTGCTTTTGAAAAGGTTAGGATTTAAGTATCACCCGATAACACACACATGCCCAGCGACATGGGAAATTACAGAGCGGCCAGTCCCCGGCCTGGCGCGCGCCCACGGCTCCGCGAGGAGGTGCCCACGGCTGGGCCCGCGCTGCCCGGGGAGGGGCGGCTCCGAGCAGCTGCCAACCTGGGTCATCGCGGCGGGGGCTCTAGGGGCTCCCCGGCGAAGGAAGGTCTTTGGGCGCCCTGAGGACAGGCAGGAGGGCGCCGCCGGCCCCCCCGCTGTGCTGGGGAGGGGCCCTGGGTCGCTGCCCACTGCGGCGCCGGGCACAGAGGGGACCCTAACAGCTCTCTCAGCTCGGGGCCCTGGGCATGTTTCCTGTTCTCCCCGCACCTCGGTTTGCCATCTGTGCAAGGGGCCCCCATAGGCTGTGGCGAGAGAGAAGGTGCCCAGGCCGACCCGGGCCTGGAGGCGAGACACAGAGAGCGGGCGGACCGCCAGCCCAGCCTCATCCGCACAGGCTGCGGGGGCCCGGGCGGCGGAGGTGGCCGCGGCCTCATGGACAGATCATTATCCTCGGCCACGCGAAGACCAGCGGAGGGGCGAGGAGGTGGGGGACGTGGGGGACGTGGGGAGCTCTGCGGGCCGTAGAGCAAGTCCCAGCGGAGCGAGGCACAGCCTCTGGGAGGAGCCCAGTGAGGCGGGGCAGGAGTCGTGGGGAGCACGGGGGCGCAGCTGTGGGGGGGATCTCCCCCGCCCCCTCCCACCCCCCCTGCTCCTCACCCAGCTTCCCGGCTCCCTGAATGGGCAGGACCCCCACCAGCCCCCCTCCCTCCACACCCGCTGTCCCCAGCCCTGGGTCCTCCGGCTGGGACCTGCTGTCCGCACTGCACCGGGGGTTGGAGCCGGGGTGATGGGACCCGGAGAGGGAGCTGCGGCCCAGCTGTGGGGGGCTCCAAGGAGGGCTCCGAAGGCCCCCTCCCTCTGTCTGTGGAGCAGGGTCTCCATCCTGCCCCTGGAAAACCAGCTGAGGGCCCAGGCGTGGGGTCCATGGCTCCCTCCTCCCCGCGGGTGTGGCTTTGGAAAGTGAGTTTGCCTCTCTGCTCCTGGTTCCTCTCTATCAATAACAGTGATGCTGCCCCCCGCCCCCCGCCCGCAGCACCACAGCGCTCAGCCTCGGGGCCACAGGCGCTGGCACAGTGGGCACGGGGGATGGTGCTGAGACCCCGGCCGGAGTTGGGGCCGCTGAGCCGCCACCCTGTCCCTGGGCTGGACCACCTCACTTATGCAAAGAACACACTGGCCTCCAGCTGCTCCAGCTCAGGGGCACGGCACGGGGCGCCCCAGGGGCCGGGGCGGGGGCCCCACCTCCTCAGCAGCCCGAGCAGGCGGCCCCACCCACATGGGAATGGCAGCCCGGGAGGCCGGTGCCAGCCGCCAGGACAGGAGGGTTTCTCAGGCTGGTTACCCGTCGGCGCGGCCTGGCCGCAGGCAGCGAGCGATGCGGGAGCCAGACCCGGGCGCGGTGTCTGCAGGCGTCTCGCCGTGGGCTGCCGTGGCGTGAGTGGTGTGGAGGTCGTGCCCTCAGCTCACGCCCCAGTCCTGAGCAATTTGGTCACAGACGGTCTTTAGTGGATGATCCTCACGTGGCCTGACAGACCCCCGGGAGACACCCCGACAGACACCCAGAGACACCCCGACAGACACTCAGAGACACCCCGACAGACACTCGGAGACCCCCCTGACAGACCCCCGGAGACCCCCGGGTGGATGTTGCCCAGCCTGAGCCTCGGCAGCTCAGACCCCGGCCCTGAGCGATGGGCCAGCTGCGGGCTGGGCACAGGGATGGAAGGGGCAGTGCCCGGTGTGGGGAGCACAACACCAGGGCGGGGGTGGGGGGAGCTCCGGATGCAAGTGCCAGCCCTGCCCCGTGGAGCTGTGCCAGGTTAGAAGCAAGCGGCTGAGCCTCCCCGGGCCTCAGTTTCCTCATTCGTAACGGAAGTGAGCAGCTGTGATGGGGGGGGGGGAGGGGGGTAAGGGGGTAAGGGTGTTTCTGTTCTACCTATTGGCTTGTTCCCAGGAACATTAGGCGGTGACATCCTAGTGGCCCATAGGTCACCCCACTCACAGAAAGCATCTTGGGGTCAGCGGTGGAGAAAGGTCTCTGGGAGGGTCTCTGGGAGGGTCTCTGGGGGGGTCTCCGGGCGGGTCTCTGGGAGGGTCTCTGGGAGGGTCTCTGGGAGAGTCTCTGGGAGGGTCTCTGGGAGGGTCTCCGGGAGGGTCGCCTCACTGGCTCAGGGACCCAACAAAACCCAGCACCAGCCCCACCAGTGCCTGTGTGACTGGGACCCACCGCGGCAGGCGGCCACCTGCGGCCACCCTGGCAGGAGACACGTGAGAACAGGCCAGGCACTGAGACGCCGGGACTCAGCAGCCACCCCCCCCCCCCCGGTCCCCGGGGTGGTCCCAGCGCCCCCAGCCCAGCGCCTGCCCCGCCCCGAGGATGCCAGGGGCTGCGGTATTGTCCCGGGACCGTCTGTCCGGGGGGCAGGGGCCCGCGCACGGGGTCACGCCACTGCCTCTCACTCACATTCACACGCCTGAAAGGAGGCCCACCCACCCCCCTCCTCGTGGGAGCTGCGAGGGGAGGGGAGGGAGGAGGGAGGAGGGAGGAGGGGAGGGAGGGGAGGAGAGGGGAGGGAGGGAGGGGAGGCGAGGGGGAGGGGAGGGGAGGCGAGGGGGAGGGGAGAGGGGAAGAGGGGGAGGGGAGAGGGGAAGAGGGGGAGGGGAGAGGGGAAGAGGGGAAGAGGGGGAGAGGGCCCCCCCGGGAGGCTGGGCAAGGCGAACAGAGCTGTTCTGTTCTCGCCTCACAAACAGAATTGGATTCGGAAGAAACCAGCCCGGCGGGCGCTGGGCCGAGGGCAGCTCTTCCACGTCCTCCTCCTCCGGGCGGCAGCGAGGCCCAGGGCTCGGGGCTCCCCCCGCCCCCCACAGGGCCAGCCCCTCCCTCCTGCGCCCACAGGGGCGGCGCTGGGGGATCCCCTGAATACAAATCAGTCCCCTCCAGTCCCGGCCCCGCTCCTGCCCCGCAAAGGGGTGTGCAGGCAGCAACTGCCCCGACGGAGGGGCGGCCAGCGAACCGGCCACCGGGGCGCCTCCTGTGCAGACCCTGGTGGGGCAGGGCATCCGGGGCCCCGCACGGAGGAGGCTGGTCCCACCCCCACTCACCCGGAGAAGGAGAGAGAACGCTGGTCCCAGCGCCCGTGCCTCCTCTGCCTCCTCTGTGACGTGGCCGCTGCCCGCCGGCCCCACGCGGCCACGGGGGTCACGCAGGCCACGGGTCCGGGGCCTGGTCAGCAGGCCCTCAGGCTGTTCCCGATAACCGTCCTCCCAGCAGCCCCTGCCGGTCGGGAGGCCGCACAGGAGCAGCCCCAGCCAGCGAAGGGCCCAGAGCCGTCCCGTCCCCGTCCCCGTCCCCGTCCCCGTCCCGAGGCCGAGCCCCGCGCGCCTGCTCTGCGCCCACCGCCCGGTCCTGTCTCGTCCCGGGACGCGCCTGCAGCCGCCGAGGACGGTGCCCCTGGAGCCACCTGTTCCCAGAACATCCACCTGAAGCCAGAGGAAGGTGCCTCCGGCTCCAGGAAAATGAAACAGAAGGGCCCCCCCGCCCCCAGGAGCCACAGGCCCTCTGCCTTTTCCTGCAGAAACCCTGGGCCCGTCCGGCCCCAACACCCAGGCCCCTGGCCTCCCCGGCTGTGAGCTCCGGTGCCACCCAGCCCAGCACAGAGCAGTCCCGGGAGGGAGGGGGGCCTTGGCGCCCGCCACAGCAGCCCTGTCCCCTGGCCGCAGGGGGAGCGTCCTCTGCAGGGACCCCGGCCGCCCCTCTGCGAGGGATGCACCCGTGTTCAGGGGCGTCCTCCCGGGAAGGGCAGCGGGCAGGCAGCTGCCCCACCAGCACACCTGGCCGGTGTGGCACACAGCACCCACCTCCAGCCCCACCCCGCTGTGGGGGAGAGCGGCCAGGCTGCCCAGGGGCAGGGGCCGAGCCCGTGGGTGTCTGTGCCCGGTGGGCGGGGGCCAGTTCCCTCTGAGGCTCTGAGCCGTGGGCACCACCAGCGCTTCGGGCTGGCGCGGCCCGGGGCCTGGTCGCGCAGATCCCCGGGCGATCATTGGTGCTAATTACGGTCTGGGCGCCTCACAAGGCCGTCGGTCCAGGGCAGCTGAGACCCCCGAGCGCGAGGGACCCCAAGGGGTGGAGTCCTCCTGCAGTTCAGCCGCGGGGGGTACTGGTCGCTGGCACTGCCTGACCCCAGGAGGCGAGCCTGTGGCGGGGCCAGCACCCAGCACCCCCACCCACGGCGTCCACGGGACACCTGCCCCTGCTGCCCTGGGGGCACAGTCCCCGCTCCTCATGGCCCCGGGCACTGGGCTGGGCCAGGACCTGCAGTCCGGGTTGTGCAAGCTTCCCCTGCGGGTGCGGGTCCCTATCTAGACTCTCCCTCGTTCCGCTGATCCACTGGCCTCTTCACACCAAGACCACACTCGGGGGCACAGAAGCTGGGTAGAAGCCTCAGAGCCACGCAGTGTGCGTCCGCCAGCTTTGCTCTGAGTTTTCTAAGTTGCCTTGGTTCTTCTCGGTTCTACACATTTCTTTCCATGTGAACGTTTGAGTCAGTTTGTCAGTTTGTACAAAAGCAAACAAACGAAAAACCACCCACAACAGCAAACAACCTGCTGGGAGTCTCATTTTTTTTGGGGGGGGGGGGCGCTGGGAAGGGGGGGAACTGACATCTCACCACATTGGCTCCTTCCCGGGTGTAATCTTCAGTTTCTCCCAGCAATGGTTCCTAGTTTTCAGATGACAGGGTTTTCATGTCTCCTGTTAGATTTAACCGTGAGGATTTCGCGGGTTTTGATACTATTGCAAATAGAATTTTAAAGTGTTGATTTCTGATTATTTGTTGTTGGTATAAACACAACTGATGACTGTATTGATCTTGTTCCTGCAAATTTGTTAAATTCAGCGATTAGTTCTAGTAGCTTTACTGTAGATTCACTGGGTTTTTCACATAGATGATCATGGCATCTTTCCAATGGAAGTATATTTCACATGGAACCTTGTGTACATTTAAGGTGTACAACATGCTAACAGGACACACTTACATGTTGTGATGTGGTCGCCACGCCCATGTCATCTGTGACTACACAGTTTGCCTCCTCCTTTTCCCATCTGGATGTACCTATGTTTTTCTTCAAGTTTGTGAATATTGTATGGTGACTGAGTTGCTAATATTAAGCCAACCTTGCATTCCTTAGATAAACCTCACTTGGTCACGGTGTAGTTAACCTTTTTATGTACTGTTAGAGTCAACTTGCAAAAGCATTTGGAATATTTGGAATTATGTTTATGAGATACTGTTTTCTTGTCATGTCTTTGGTTTTTGTGTCATGGAATAAGTTGGTAAATACATCATTTTCTTTAACCTTTTGAGTTTGTGTAGAATTCCTTAAGCATTTCATAGAGGTCACAGTGAAGGCACCTGGAACTGTCTTTTTCAATTTTTTAAAAATAGAAACACAGATACTCAGGTTATACTTCTTCTTGAGTGAGCTTTGGACGCTCATGTCTTTCAAAGAATTTGATGTTTAACCTAACATGTCGAATTTATAGGCATAAAGTTGTTCATGATATTTCCTTATTATCCCCTACATCTGTAGAGTGTGTAGCAATGCTACTTTTCTCATTTCTGATTTTAGTAATTCCTGCCTTCTCTTTTTTTTTTTTTTTTTTTGGTCTGGCTAGAGTCTTATCAGTTTTAGGATCTTCCCAACAGAAGATCATAAAACTCCTGTTATTTTTCTATTTCATTGATTTTCACTTTGCTCTTTTCCATTTTCTTCCTTTTCCTTTCTTTGGGTTTAATTTGTTGTTCTTTTTTTTTTTTTTTAATCATTTCTTAAGGTGGAACTGAGGTCACTGATTTGAAATCTTTCTTCTCTTTAATACAGGCATTTAGTAGCATCCAAAGCTGAGCTAAGCTGTGCTTTAGCATCATCAGCTCAGAAATTATATGCTGTGTTTTCATTTTCATTCCATTTAAAATATTTTCTAATTGTGCTTTTTATTTCGTCTTTGACTCGTGGAGTATAAATTGTTTAGTTTCCAAATAGTTGAGTATTGTCCAGATATCTTTATGTTGCTGGTTTCCATTATGGTCTGAGAACATATTTTTGATCATCTGAATCCTTTCATATTTTATGACCCAGAATATGGTCTATGTCGGTAAGTGCTCCATGTGCACCGAAAGGAATGGTTACTCTGCTGTTGGGTCCAGCTGGCTCATGATGCTGCTCAAATCTCCTCTGTCCTTCCTGACTTCCGTCTGCTTGTTCTTCAGTCCCCGAGAGAGGGGTCCTGAAATCATGATCCGTTTCTCCCTTCAGTTCTGTCCGGTTTTGCTTCGTGTTTTGAAGCGCTGGAATGAGGGGAATATTTAAGATTGTTACAGCCTCTTGATGAAATGACACCTTTATAATTACACAGCCACTTTCTTCATCCCTGGTAATGTCCTTCCTCTGAAATTTACTTTGATGTCATAGCGACTCCGGCTTCCTCTGGACGGCCATTAGCACAGCGCACCCTTTTCTGTCATTGGTGTCTTTAGAGTTAAGGTGCTTTTCTTGCAGGCTGTATATAGTTGGGCCTTGATATTTTATCCAAGGTGACAATCTTTGACTTCATTAGGGTGTTTAGACTATTTATATTTAATGTGATGATTGACATATGGTCTCTTGTTTTCTATTTTTTTGTTCCATCTGTTCTTTATTCTTTTTCCCTCTTTCACTGCTTCTTTGTGTGTCTCATAATCTTTGGTTGAATGCTTGAAATTTGTAAAATTGTACCTTGTTGGTCACTTAATGTCATTGTATCCCAACAAATACTCTTGAGCTTTGACCTGGGACACAGTTAAGTTGCTTGGAGTGAGTCTGATCCTTTGGGTGTGTGTGCATGTGAGCCTGTGTGTGCGTTCTGTGTGCATGTGAGCAGGTGTGTGAGCATGTGTGTGTGCATGTTGTGTGTGTGTGCGTGAGCCTGTGTGTGAGCATACTGTGTGTGCATGTGTGCATTTTGTGTGTGTGCAATTTGTGTGTGTGCATGTGAGCCTGTTGTGTGAACATGTGTATGTGTGCATATTGTGTGTGCATTTGTGCACATTGTATGTGTGCATGTGAGCCTGTGTGTGTGCGAGCATATTGTGTATGCATGTGTGCATTTTGTGTGTGCATGACCGTGTGTGTGCATGTGTGTGAGAGAGAGCGAGCGAGCATGTGTGTGTGTGCACGGCAGTGGGACCCTGAGGTCTTGGTCTGGGGAGGGAGCTGCTGGTACCCCAGCTCACACTGTCATGGCCGCGGGTTGAGCGGAGGCGGAAGCGGCTTTGATGCTGGGCCTGGGCGCCCAGGCCGCGGGGGTGACACCCGCCCTGGCCCCGAAGACACGGAGCGGAGTCCAGCTCCCTCACTGACCACAGCTCCTCACAGGCTGAGGGCGGGCAGGGCTGCCCAGGGCAGCAGAGCACTGCCCCCCCCCCCGGCACCTCCTGTTGGGGCCCCCGGGTCTGAGCAAGAGGCAAAGGGTGGACGTTGGTGGGGCAGCCGCCACGCGCCAGTGCCGTCGGGGGACCGGGCAGCAGGGACCAGAGAGGGGGCGTCCCCGCCCGCCCTCGGGAGCAGGGGGCAGCGCCCAGGACGGTGGGGGGGTGGGAGACCTGAGCCAGAGGGAGGGTGGCGCAGCCGGGGAGCCTGGGGTTGGGGGGCGGGCAGCAGGGGCGCCCGCCCTCCGCCACGGGCACCGCAGCCATGCGGGGTGGAGGCTGGAGCTGCGCGAGGCCCTCGCCGGCATAGTTCTCCCACCTTTGGAAGCCACACCTTGTGTTCCGTGAGCCGGGCCCTTGGTGACTGTGGCTCAGGGCCGCTTGTGACACCTGTGCCCAGGCCACCTCCATGCCCCGCCCTGCCCGTCCCCTGGGTCCCGGCCCTTCCCCGTGCAGGGCAGGGAATGGGTGCACCACCCAGGGCCAGGCCAGGCAGCCAGGGAGAGAGGAGCCAGGACCCTGGAAGCAGGCGAGGGAGGGAGAGGGAGAGGGAGAGGGAGAGGGAGAGGGAGAGGGAGAGGGAGAGGGAGAGGGAGAGGGAGAGGGAGAGGGAGAGGGAGAGGGAGAGGGAGAGGGAGAGGGAGAGGGAGAGGGAGAGGGAGAGAGAGAGAGAGAGAGAGAGAGAGAGAGAGGAGGGGTGGGAAGAGCAGAGAGGGAGCAGCTGGCAGGGCGAGGGGGCTGGGAGGAGCGGGCCTCAGCGAGCCCCTGGCGGATTCATTATTCACGGATGTTAATGGCTGGGAACACGCTGCGGCGGGAAGCCCTGTGAGTGCCAGCTCGATGCCTCGGAGAAAACGCGATGGAGCGGGACCTGGGAACAAAGCCCCACGCCAGCGGCCGGGGAGGGGGTGGGGGGATCCCCGACGCAGGCCTCACACCGCCCGGAGCGCGACACCTGCGGGCCGCGGGCTCTCCGCCTGCGTGCTCCCGGAGGAACGCTGGACGCGGTGACTCAGCAGCCGGCACCCAGGACAAGGCCCGGGTCACCCCTGAGGGCGCTATCAGCGCTGCCATCGGCCGGCCCGGCCCAGCCCGTGAAACCCGAGACAATGCCAGCTGGGCCAGCCGGGCTGGGCGGGGGGGGGGACCCTGGCCGAGCTGCCTCCTGGCGGGAGCGCGGCCATGCCAGCCACAGCCCTGTGTGGTCCAGGCGTGCGGAGGTGTCCGCCCCACTCACGGCGTGGAAACGCCGACAGAGACGGGCGGCCTGGAAGAGGCAGGGCCTCCCGTGGCCAGGGAGGTGGGGGAGCGTCTGGGTCGGCCACGTGCCTCCCCCCTTGGCCACGGAATGGCCACCATTCAAGCACATGTGCGCTGTGGGCGCCTGCGCAATTTCATCAGCCTCCGCGGAGTAGGTGCCACTCCGCCCATTTTGTTGATGGTAAAGTTAAGGCTCCGAGAGCTTGTCACCTGCCGGGTCACTCAGCTCGTCATGGCAGCACCTGCCTCCAGTGCATGCTCTTCCCGCGGGGACTCGCTGCCTGGGTCACCCTGCGGGCCTGTCACACACACACACACACACACACACACACACACACACGCTCACACGGCTGTGCCCACTGTGCCTGCAGAGCCTGGCACCGCGGGGCGGGAGCCGACAGCTGGCCCACCCCGGAGCCGGGACTCTCCTTGCCCTTAATCAGTCAGGTGTGCTTCTGGAGTAAGAACCGCACCAGCGCTTCTATTTTCAAGTTCAGACAAGGCTTCTCCTTTCTTCCCGTTTTCCCTCCGCAGGGCGAGGCTCACCCTGCTGCCCAGGCTGACGGGCCTGAGACGCAGCCGCTGGGAGCGGGAGGTCGCGGACAGCAGCGCAGGGGAGCCTCCCTCCCCGGGTGTCGGGCCCAGTAAGGCCACAGTCAGCGGACCGAGTGACAGCAACCCCGCGGCCTTTTGCGGGTCAGCGACACAGACGCAAAGGCTGGGGGCTTCGGCTCCTCCCCAGGGCCTGGCAGGCAGAGGGGTGTCCCCAGGCGGCTGGGCCGGGGCGCTGCACCTCGGAGGGAGACGAACTGGAAGCAGCAGGGCAGAGAGAGAGGGAGGAGGGAGGGGCAGGCACCAGGCCCGGGAGCCGGAGCTCGCAGCAACCCTTCCCGTCGGGGAACTGAAGGCCGGGGAGGGGGCACTGGCCCGGCCACACAGTAATGACTAGGATTCTGCCCCCAGGAGTGTTTTCCTTTTTATTTTATTTTTTAAAACTTTATTTTTTCATCTTTACTGTTGAGAGTATTACAGATGTCCCCATTTCCCCCCCTGCCCCCACCCAGTTCCCATTCAAATTGTCGCTGCTCCCAGATCTGGAATGGACTTCTATTTGACCAAGGGGTGCCGGGGGGCGGACTGCCCGCAGTAAGTGGTCTGGGCCTCCGTTTGGGAAGATCTCCGAGAAGCCACAGCTAGCAGAGCCGGAGGGGGGGGGGGTCAGAGCCCCCCAGGACAGGAGGTGAGAGAGCCCCCAGGCCCACCGCCGGTCTGACCAGGGGGAAGCGAGGCAGTTCCATCGGGCGGGACTCGGAGGGGCTCTCCCAGCGTCCTCTGCAGGGGACCCTCCCGTGGGGCCGCTCCGGGCACTGCCGGGTGTCTGACCCCGTCTCTGCCCGTGAATGCCAGGGACATCCTAGCCCAGTGGTCGGCAAACTGTGGCTCGCGAGCCACATGCGGCTCTTTGGCCCCTGGCGTGTGGCCACGAAGTTTCAATCACACTGTACGTGCGCACCCGCACGTGGTATTTTGTGGAAGAGCCACACTCAAGGGGCCGCAGTTTGCCACCACTGTCCTATGGTGGTTGTGGCAATTCATGCTCCCACACATGCCCAATGCCCCCTGGTGGGGGTAGGCGGTACTGCCAGGGTAGAAGTGAGGAGAGAGAGAGAGAGAGAGAGAGAGAGAGAGAGAGAGAGAGAGAGAGAAGAAGAAGAAGAAGAAGAAGAAGAAGAAGGAGGAGGAGGAGGAGGAGGAGGAGGAGGAGGAGGAGGAGGAGGAGGAGGAGGAGGAGGAGGAGGAGGAAGAGGAGGAGGAGGAGGAGGAGGAGGAGGGGGAGGAGGAGAAGGAGGAGAAAGAGGTGGAAGAGAGTGGGAGGAGAAGGGAGGGGAGGAGGAGGAGGAGGAGGAGGAAGAGGGGAGGAGAAGGAGGAGGAGAATTAGAAGAAACACGTGGAGGAGAGTGGGAGGAGGAGAAGGGGAGGAGGAGGGGGGGGGAGGAGGACAGGGGGAGAAGGGGAGGAAGCCAGAGGACATGAAATGGGGAAGGACGGTGGTTAGGGTTGAGGCAGGCAGCACCGGGCCAGACTGCCTTGCATGTCCCACTGGGGAGCAAGCTGCTGGGGAATTCTGGGTGCAGGATGACATGACAGGGTTTGCTCTGGAAAGATCCCTGGCGGCAGGGGTGGCCGCTTTAGAGGGTGTTGAGATCGAAGGCAGAGGCCTGGGATTGTCTCTGTGGAAAGATTAATCCAAAGTCTATTTAACAGACATAGAGCTCTTTGAGTTTTCTTGTTCTGGGTCCATGTTGATAATTCATGTCTTTCACGGAGAAAAACTCAAGTTTTAGAATTTTTTTGGCATGAAGTTGTCCATAGTCCCCTCAGTGCCTCGTTTTTCTTTAATGTCAGTAGGATTTGTAGTGATGCCCCTGCTTTTGTGGCTGATAGTGATCATTTATTTGTGGGGTTTTCTTGAGAAGACTCATTGGAGATTTATTTCCTTTATTGATCTTTCAAAGAGCCAGCTGTTTGTTTCACGATTTTCTCTGCCATTTGCCCATTTCCTATATTGATTTCTGCATTTGCTCAGAACTTTTGGTTTCATTGGTCCTCTTTTTGTAGCTTCTTATACTGGAAACTTAGATCATCGCTTTGAAATCTCTCCTTTCCTAACAAAGCACCTTAAAGCTCAAAGTTTCTCTGAAACACAGTGTTAGCTGCATTTAGAGAATTTTCACATAGTTTTCCTTATCATGCAGGTAAACATACTTTTAATTTAACAATTTCTTCTTTCACCCACAGGTTATCTAGGAGTGTGTTTTTAAATTTCCAAATATTCAGGTATTTTCCAGGTGTCTGTTTGTTATAGGTTTTAATTCACTGCTGTTATGGCCAGAATTTAATTGTGTATGTGCCACCATGCGTATCCTGTATGACTTCAAGCGTAAAAATAACACATTCGGATGAAGTTCTGCGAGAGGAAGGACATGAAGATGCAGATTCCAGAGGGAAAGTATTATTTCCAAATGTTAAAAAAAGCATCCTCACTTTTTAAATGAAGGTGGGCGCATTTTTCTATATTTCGATTTTAGTGAACTCAATTGCAGGAGTGATATCATAGCTCTGTGTTAAAGTATCTCTCATATTTTCTGCAAATCACATTATCTGCAACGACAAAGACTTCAGGTGAGCAACTGAGGCATCGACTGGAAGTGCTAGTGTCCGTTTTTTCAAGGTTCCTTTCGGGAGCTGGGAACACGGAGTTTGAAGACCAGCGAGCTGCAGTTGGAGGGCAGGGCTCCCTTACGGTGGGTGAGACCTGTGCCTGCGGGGGAGGAAGAGGCCGGGGACCTGGGCAAGGGGCACAGATGGCACCACCCACCTGTGGACGGACTAGGCCAGGCGGGCGCTAGGCCGGAGGCGTGAGGGCTGGTGGGAGACGGGGAGGGAGCCAGTCCTGTTCGGGCTCCTGGGGGAGGGGAGGGGAGAGGAGGGGGCGGGACTGGGGTCTCCCAGCCCCTGGGGAGCTCTGGGTGCTGACGGGATGATGCACAGGAGGCGTCTGTCCGCAGTAGGCTCTCAGCTTCAGCAACAGGATGCACCATGGAAGTTCCCGTGGCGTCTCATGCCCGGACAACGGTGGGCGTCGAATGAGACATAACTGGGCGCCTGCCACGTGCAGGCCCGATGCGGCAGCGTCTCTGGCACCTGCCAGTCGTAGCTGCATTTTGGTGACTGGGTCCCCTTGTTCCCTAAGTAAACCGGGGGCGGCACTGGGGCGTCCTGTCTCCCCCCAGCACCGAGCGCCGCCCCGTGAAAGGCGCGCTGTTCCCTGTGGCAGCAGATCCATCTCCCTCCCCAGCGCCTGTTCTGAGCTGTGGTCCTGACACATGGGAACAGCCCGAGGCCCTGGTGCCGAGCCCAGGGGTCAGGGAGGTGCAGATGCAGGCGCACCCCGCCCTTGGAAGGCTTCCTGGAGGAGGAGTGAGCAGGCTGCGGAGAAGAGAGGAAGGACGCGCATGGACCCTGCGGCTCTAGAGGCAGGCGGGTGGCAGCTGCCTGAGCCTGGCCTGGGCTCCACCCTCTGCCACCAAGCGGGCCTCCCTGTGGGTTGTCCGCCCCCACCCCACCCTGCAGGAACCCCCAGAGCAGCGGGGTTGGCCGGCATCTCCGCTGAGCGAGGGCCCTGCTGTGCTGTCAGGGTGAATCCTCACCTAGTTCTTGCTCGACGGACGGAGAAGAGGGAGACGTGATGCTCCGATGCCTGAACTTCCTGAGCTCCCAGGACCGGGAATGGGACCCCGTCTGCATCCCCCCTGGGGCCAGGCTGCCTCCTGCGGCCAGCGAGTGAGAATCTCCTGCCCGGGGCTCCCACCGTCTCGGGTGGGTGCGAGGTCCCCCGGCAGGTGAGCCTTCAGTAGCAGCCCCGAGGTCCCAGGGCAGCGTCCTAGGCTCCAGCCCGATGCACACACCGGCCTCCAGCCCGATGCACACACCGGCCTCCAGCCCGATGCACACACCGGCCCTGCCCATCCCTTCAGCCCGGCCGCATCGCCCACAGGAAGCGCTCCCACCTGGGCTGCTTCGGGCTGCGGCCTCCGGCTCACGCCGCCTCCCCGCGCCCTGGGAGCTATGAGGGCGAAGCGTGTCACTGATGCCACCGCGAGCGGGCTGGGGGCTGAACGACAGAAAGCCGTTCTCTCCCAGGCTGGAGGCCAGAGCCCGAGGCCCGGAGTGGGCGGTCTGGTTTCCCCCGAGGCCTCTCTCCCCGCTTGCGGACGGCCGCCCTCTCGCCGCCTCCTCCCACGATTGGCCGTCGTGCACCCACGCCCTTGTGTCCGTGTCCGTGTTTCCTCATCTCGGAGGGAGACCGCAGTCAGACCGGATGGGGCCCGCTCCCCATGGGAAGGCCCAGCTCCAATACAGGCACGTTCTGATGTACGGGGTCCGATGAACCTGGGAGCGGACGTGATGCAGCCCCTAACGGGGCCAGACATGCCCAAGTGACACCAGCAGTCCCTGCGCTTAGCCTGCGAGTCGGGGTCGGGGGGGAGGGCAGACAGGCAGCACGGGGCTGGGTGGGCAGTGGTGCCAGCTCAGGGCCCTCCTGGATGCCCAGCCTCAGGGGCACCTCCTCCTGCTGCCCAGGCCTCCGCTGCGAAACGGCACTCGCGAGTCTATTACCTCAGAAGCCCCTGAAGGTGTGGTCATCTGATGTGTCAACGTGACTGGGCCTCGGGTGCCCAGGCGGCTGGTCAAGCAGGATTCTGGCCTGTGTCGCTCGGTTGTCTGGAGCATTGAAAGGTCTCGGGTTCGATTCCCAGTCAGGAGCGCGTGCAGAAGGCAACCAATCGCTGTTTCTCTTTCACATAGACGTTTCTCTCTCTCCCTCTCCTTTCCTCTCTGTCCAAAATCAGTAAGAGCACGTCCTGCGGTGAGGATTGAAATCACACACACACACACACACACACACACACACACACACACACACACACACGATCCTGGGCTGTGTGAGAGGTGACTGTGGAGGAGCTGGGGGCCTGAGTAAAGCAGCTTGCACTCCCGTTGTGGGTCCGCCTCCTCCAATCAGCTGAAGGCCTGAGTAGAACTCAAGGCTGATAACGCCCCCCCCCCCTCCCCGAAAAAGGCGCATTTTCTCCTGCCCGACTGCCTTGAGCTGGGACTCTGGGTGGGAGTGACCGAAACATTGCCTCAGGCCAGAACCCTGCCCAAACAGCCTTGCCTGCACAAGAAGGGGCTGGGAATGGAGGGGCCCGTAGCCTTCACCACTCTCTGGGTGAGGTGCCAGATCCAGCGAACTGTCCCCCCTCCCCCTCCCTCCGGTGGTCAGGAATCACTGGCCCTGAGCGGGCACATGGCCACCCAACTAGAAACCGCACGGCCCAGTTTCCCTTCGGACTAGATGTGGCCAAGGATTCAATTCTCGCCAATAGGATGTGAGCACAGACACGTGCGCGGTCCCGACCGCTTCCTCCAAAGGAAACTGCCCGCCCTCCCCTCTCCTCTTCCCAAAGGCAGGGAACCAGGCTCCTGCCGACCTGAGGCCGCGGGGCACCCCCACCCCCCGCCCTGGGTGACCAGCTATTCTGGCGGTACCTGGATGCTTTCACTGTGGTTCTAACATGCATTTCCTTGATCACTAATGAGGGTAAGTGCTTTTTCATGTGTCTACTGGTGTCTGTTGTGTGAAGTGCCTGTTCAAGACTTGCGCCCATTCCCCCCAGCTTTTTGATGTATTTGGAAAGGAACGCTCTCTCAATGATGTTTCAAATATCTTCGCCCTCTGCCTTTCCACCCTTACTGGTGACTCTTAATTTTCAACCAAGTCCACTGATCAGCTTTTGTCACATAGTGAAGAGATCTTACCCTACCTAAGGTTGTGAGGCTCTATCAGATAGTCTATCTCCTAGAAACGGGAGCATTTTGCTTTCATATTCAGATTCACAGTACAGCTAGGAACTGATATTTTTATATGATACAAGGTAGGGGTCAAGTTTCCTTTAGCCGCTAAAGCTGCGGTTCTCAACCTGTGGGTCGCGACCTCTTTGGCGGTCGAACAACCCTTTCACAGGGGTCGCTTAAGACCATCCTGCACATCAGATATTTACATGACAATTCATAACAGTAGCAACATGACAGTTATGAGGTAGCAACGAAAATCATTTTATGGTTGGGTCACAGCATGAGGAGCTGTATTTAAAGGGCCAGAGGTTGAGAACCGCTGGGCTAAGGGTAGTCAGTGGTGCCTGAAGGTTTGCTGAAACCACCACCCTCCTCCGTGCTTGTCAGTGGCACCGGTGACTAGACACCGAGTCCGCGCAGAGGGTCCGCCTCTGGCTGTTTCGTGGGCCTGTCTCTGCCCTCGGGCCAGGGCGACGCTCTGTACTGATCTCGCTTTGACCAGTTTTGATCCCCGTCTTGTTCTTTCAGTGTCTCAGCCGTTCTTGGCTCTTTGCATTTCCTTATACATTTTAGATTTTAAAACTTATCTTCTAAATCTTTGTTGCTGGAATGTAGAAGTCCGCGAACCTTTGTATATGTACCCTGTATCCAGTAACCTTGTCATTCATTTATTAA
The DNA here is from genome assembly GCA_036010255.1 of Myotis pilosus. Classification (NCBI taxonomy): domain Eukaryota; kingdom Metazoa; phylum Chordata; class Mammalia; order Chiroptera; family Vespertilionidae; genus Myotis; species Myotis pilosus. The sequence continues at coordinate 6,768,873 of JASKON010000032.1, read as the reverse complement.
CTCTAACATTTCACATCCGGACTTTGCTGCATTAGCTACGCAAACAAGCCCGTTGTCTGTCTGAGTGCTTTGCAAGCATTTCCCTCCCGCCTCTTTTTTTCGGGAGAATTTCATTGGCCTGGTCACCTTTCCACTGTAAGGTCAAACGTAGGTGAGTTGTGACTGACCTCGCCCTGTTCCTAATGTCAGAGGAGCATGTCAACATTTCATCCACCTGATACTTGCTGTAGTTCTTAGAGATACTCCATCAGAACCAGGAACTCCCCTCCTAGCCCTAATGTGTTCATTCTAAAACTAACAGCACAAGTTGGATGTTGAATTTTCTCATACTTTTGTCTGAATTGATCATGATTTTCTGTTAATGCTGTGATGTTTGTTTGCTTTAAAAAAAGCTATCCCCATCGCGCATCTCTAAGATACAGTTTACCAATAATGTGCATAGGCTGCCTGGGTCCATGTTCACGTGTGGGGTGGGCCTTTGCTGCTCCTTTCTTCTTCTTGGGTGCTGCTAGCGGAGTCACGCAGGCTCACAGAGTGAGTTGTGAGGTGTTCCCTCTATCTGGGAGAATCTGTGTGTGACTGGTAGTACTTCCTAAAATGTGGGTAGGAAGTTTTAAAGATTAAACACTGAAATATAATCACATTTATATTGCCTTTGAGAGCAAAGCTGGAGAAGACAAGGGTGCCGTGTCCCTGTGTAATCTGCACACACAGGCTGAGCCCAGGGCAGGACCAGGGCCGGGCTCCTCTGCCTTTGCTGGGGCAGAACATGGTGAGTGTGTGTGTGTGTGTGTGGGGGGGGGGGGCGCGACACATGGCGGCTTGACTCCAATTGTTGGGATGTTTGGAGGCCAAGCCTGCTCTTTCCTTTTTAAATATATTTTTATTGATTTCAGAGAGAAGGGAGAGGGAGAGATGGAAACATCAATGAGAGAGAATCATTGATCGGCTGCCTCCTGCACGGCCCCCAATGGGGGTCGAGCCTGCAACCTAGGCACGTGCCCCGACTGGGAATCCAACTGTGACCTTCTGGTTCATAGGTTGATGCTCAGCCACTGAGCCACACTGGCCGGGTTGCTCTTTTCTAAATCAGACAATTCTGAGAAAAGTCCTTGGCCCTGACCTTCTCTGACCCCCCGGTGTGCTGCCTAAACCACAGAGCTGTACCTGCTGTCCACTGGAGCATTCACAACGAGGAACATGGCAGAATGCCTGGTGAGGAAGGAATGACAGAATGCCTGGTGAGGAAGGAATGGTCGCGTCCATTGCTTGGATGTGAGAGAAGGGGTTTTAGCTGTTTGCCCACACACCGGCCATGCAGTTTGGCCGATCAGAACCTTGGACAGCACCGTGGTGGCTTTCTTCTCCAAAGGACTGGTTTTGTGTTAAAACTTAAATGTTAAGGTTCACCCTCAACTTCCCTGCATTTTAAGTCTCAAGGGGATTCCTTTAGGTTCATGTGCAGAGCTTACCAAGGAGAGAAGATATGTGTTTAAAGTCCTCCTCCTGCGTGCAAAGACTGGCATTTTTGTTCCAGCATCTTTACTTCATTTGAGGATAGAAATTAAAAGGTAGTAAAAAAACATTTAAATGACATTTAAGTCACAGGTATTGTTATAAGAGCAGTATGTCAATGCCTTCAAGATAATGAATGCTAAATATAGACATACAAAATTTAAATTTTGATTTAAAATGTAGTAATTGAGCCTGACGACATGGCTCAGTGGCTGAGCGTCGACCTATGAACCAGGAGATCATAGTTCGATCCCTGGTCAGGGCACAGGCCCAGGTTGTGGGCTCGATCCCTAGTGTGAGGCGTGCAGGAGGCAGCCCACCAATGATTTTCTCTCATCATTGATGTTTCTATCTCTCTCTCCCTTTTCCTTCCTCTCTGAAACCAATACAAATATATGTTTAAAAAATTTTAAAAATAAAATTTACTAATTGGTAGTCCAAATGACCGCAATCATTTCTCTATCTCCCACTTTGCAAACAGACATCTTTGAGTAATTTGCAAAGCCCAGTGGTTAGACTCGGAAGTTCCTGAACAGAAGATGCGTCTCACTATTAGCATCCCTCAGAAACCCAAACCCGTGAGATGTATTCACGTGGATCTACACACACACATGTATACACACATGACGAACTCAGGAGTATGTTACTAAAATCGTAAGAACGAATATTTCTGAAACACCAGCACCCACCGTCCAGTGACTTCTTAAAAATCATCTGCACGCACGTGGACTCAGCGCCAGGCAGAAGCCTCGCCTGCAGCGTCAACCCTGAACCGCCTGGCCGGTCTGCCCTTGAGAGCAGTAACACGGCCACCCAGCTCGCCGTGACCACTCCGTCTCCATAGCGGCTGCCCTTTCCCTCTCTCTCTCCCTCTCTCTCTCCAAGTGACGGATGGAGGCGGCGATTCAATCCTCCGATTCAATCCTCGGCAGCAGCGTGTGAAATAAGACGCTCAGGCGCCGGGCCCCAGGCGGAGGACAGGCAGCAGCTGTGGGAATTAATGCGCCGGGAGCATCGCAGCCACAATGCGGCCGCCAGCGGGTTCCCTGCGAGCCCCACCCCCCATTAGAGCACACAGACTCCCCCCTCCCTTGTCTTCCCACGGGCTCCCTTCACTTGCTCGTGTTTGTTATTCACGCTGCACCGGTGTGCACACAGCCAGCGAGGCACAGTGTCTACTGCAGCCTTGTTAAAGGGAAAGGACCCCTGCTGCGTCCCTTCTGGCCCCACTTCCATCCAGACAACTGGAGTTTAACTCTTTGCGTCCCGGGCCAGAATGCCGGCTCTGCATTTCATTTTGAATTTTGCAACGGCTTCTCCCGTGGTGGCATGCCACAAACAAGAGAAAAAAACGCTGCTTGCAGATCGCCCATCCTAGAAGCTGACATGCTGCAGAGTGACACAGGACGCAGAGCACAGGGACAGCCTTTACTTCAGGCTCCGGCTGTTCTACAAAGCGACCGGGGTGGCACGGAGGACTCAGGAGCGCGGGACTCGGGGACAGCGTGTTTGGACGCGCCCGCTGGGCTCTGCTGTTCTGATCCGGAAGGTCCAACAGGATGGGCAAAAGCTCCGGGGTTCTAGCTGAGCCACAGGCTGGAGCACCAGGAGGAGCTTCCCGCACGGCCGCGACCGCCCAGCCGAGGCCCCGAGGAGGCTCCGGACCGATGGCCGCAGGCTGGCGCTCGCTGACCCAGTTCTACTCTACGATGAACACAGAGCAGTGATGGCGAACCTTTTGAGCTCGGCGTGTCAGCATTTTGAAAAACCCTCACTTAACTCTGGTGCCGTGTCACATATTGAAATTTTTTGATCTTTGCAACCATAGTAAAACAAAGACTTATATTTTTGATATTTATTTTATGTATTTAAATGCCATTTAACAAAGAAAAATCAATCAAAAAAATGAGTTCGCGTGTCGTCATAGGTTCGCCATCACTGACATAGAGGGAGGTACAGACAGACAGAAAGACAGATCCAGGTCAAATCACCTCTGGCTCCCCAAAGCTACTTGCGCAAGCCCAGCGGAGCCACGGTCACCCCGGGGCGGCCTTTGGAGACTGCATTCACCGAGGGCAGCTGTCCCTTGAACGCAGACCCTGCCCAGAGGCACCACAGGGCCAACGAGGCATCAGCGCTCACACATGGATCTGAGGAGCCTGACTCTAGGGCGTTCAGAGCAAGAAGAGTTAATGGCCCCGTTTCTCCGACTCCCCCCGGAATTCCAAAGGGCAGCTCGGTGCCCCAGCGCAGAGGGAGAGGGAGCGAGCGCTGTTCTTCAGCTTCTCTTGAATTAATGAACTGGAAATGCGTCTTGTCAGTGTTTGGGGAGGCGGAAGGGGTGAAAGAAGAGGCGAGAATGAATCACAGTGAGAACCGCTGCCTGGCGCTCAGGAAACCCAACAGGCAGGAAACAAAAGGGACAGGCTGCTCGCATCTGAAGGAACAAATGGGACCCGCAGCCCCACGTCTCCGCCAAGGCGGCGGCCTCCAGGGAGCGCACCAGGCCCGAGACGTCCGTGGCCCCGGGGACGGGCCGCAGATGCTGGGGTTTAAAGCACAGAAACAACACGCGTGTGCTCTCACGTACGCGGAAACGCAGGACACCAGCATCTAAGCGTGCCGGGCTCCTGAGCCGGTGCCGAGCCTCAAACACTTGCACCTTCACGCGCTGCGAAGATGGAACGTCTGTGAGACACACTCCAAAACTCCAGGCTCCTGGGGAACGGTCCGTCACTGAGAAGAAAGAAAGAGAACTGCATCTAAGCATCCATTTCCAAGGGTCACGGGGAGAGCCTCTGAGCGGCGCGGGGCGGTGGTCAGAAAGGAGCGAGAGCCCGACAGCTCCCGCAGCACACGCTGGTCCCTCCGCCCGAGTGAGCAGGAGCCGTCTCTGCAGCCTCCTTCCGGCCAGAAACAGAGACACACAGGGTGACAGGCTCTTCCGAGTTCTTCCCAGAATGAGTCTGACATTAACTCTTACGAAAACTGCAGCCTAAAGCCTGAGGAACTGGCGGCAATTGAGTGTCAGGTCGCCTTTTCACTCTGGAGGCGCAGCGCTCCCACCCGCTCCCACGCCGGAACCCCGCCATCCGAGGGGCCGGAGGGGGGGACCTCCCTGCAGCGTACTCACCGGCGGGGGGGTGCTGGTGGCCTTCAGAACCAGCTTGTCACCCCTCTTCTCCACCTCGAATCCCATCTTCTTCAGCAGGGATGTGTCCGCCAGCCCCTGCTCCTCCATCTTGGCGATCAGATCCTGGTTCTGGCTGTTGTCCTCGGTGAGGTTGCGGATGGCGTACACCACCCACTGCGTCAGGACTGGGACGGAGTGAAGGAATCTGGCGGCACCCGTGCTGCGTCAGGAACGCCCGTGGGGCTGCGGGGCAGGGCGGGGAGCGGCACCGAACCGCCTCACGGATGCTTTTGAGGATGTGCTACAACTATGCATCCAGAGCGGAAAGACACTTACACCCACATGGCACACACGTATGCACACGTGTGTCCGGTATGCGATGGCAGGATGTGCTGATGAATGAACACAGAAGCAAAGGCGCAGAGTAGCCACTCCTGAAGTTTAAGAACACCGGTGTGTGCACTCACGCACACTCACATACGTGCACGCACGCATGCACAGGTAACGGTTAGAGTCACTAGGGAAAGAATCAGGGCATTACGGAACCAAACAGGAAAACCACCTTTCCTGAGGAAAGCCCGAGGAGGAACAAGCATGGTTTCCTAGGCGCGCGTGGGATTCCCTCACTCCCGTTGACCGTTGACGGGTGAAGCAAGGAACCTCAGGGGCGTGCTTTCGGTTTGAATGCTCGTGCCCTCAGGAAAGAGCCCCCCTCCCCGCCTCACCGCCCCCTGACTTTACAGGATGTGACGAAGTCCTCACAGCAGACAGGCTCTCCGCACCTGTGAGCCTGGAGAGATCTGCTGTCGGGACACCTCCGTGTCGGGTCCAGGGACCCACAGGACATGCCAAGAACCGGGGGCCCAGCCCCCCTGTCAGTCCAGAGGGAACAAAGCTCCGGAGAGGGATAAACACTTTCCCCGCGAGGAGCGTCTCCTGCCCCTGCCTCGGGCAGCAGCAGGGAAACAGGCCTGTCCAGTGGCAGAGGTTCCCAGGCCGGCACGTGTGTCCCACAAGGTGCCAGGCCTGTCCTGGTTGCAGCCCCTTTGCCCTGACGCAGGAGCCAGGGACGGCTCCATACAGAGTCTGTGGCCCTGACCACGCACAGCCTGTGGTTCCCAGGCTTTGGGGAAGGATTTGGGGAAGAAAGTGGTTCAAAAGCCTCACGGGAAATAGTTAAAGACGCGCCCGTCCCTGAAGTCGGACCAAGGAGAGGTAGAAAACACTAGAAGTTTTATGTTCGGGACATGTTTTCTGGGGGCTGAAAGGTCGCTTGTCTTGGTTCCTGACACACCTGAGCTGCCTCCCACCGAGCGGCCTTCCTGGCCCTGCGCTCCTCATCGCGGCTCCTGCAGGAGGGGCCTGGCCGCACACCCGGGCCCGCAAACACGCGCTGCGGGACGGCCATCCGGGCGTGTGGCACCGAAACCATCAGGTGCGAGGGCGGCCCTTTCCAGGTGCCAGGCCCGGAGTGCTGGGCCGAGGATGCTGCTCTCATTACTCACTCCCCGGGGAACGTTCTCACGCCACTGACCTGTCACCCTGGCGCAGTGCCCGGTCCTTGATAAGCTACATTTTCCTCCTGGAGCCAGAAAACACTCAAACACATGAAGCCTAAACGTGACGCATGAAGCCTAAACGTGAATTTCTCCTCTCCCACAATCACCAGAAGAAGGCTGAGAGTCCCTGGGAAGCTCTTCCAGCCAGTCCGTGCCCTGAACATGCCTCACTGCCCACGCAGGACCAGCCAGCACTGCCCAGCTCCTCGCGGGGAGCGAGACCCGACGGGGGGAGCAGACGTGAGAAAGGGGGGATTTGGGCCGGAAGACGCACGTGAGACTGGAGTTCCCGTGCTAACCTCTCCTCTCAGTGCTAGAAGCCGGAGGCTGCTTCCCGGACCTTCCTGGCCACTCACTGAGACACCGAAAGTGGGAAACCCCATGTTCCCATCCGCGCTGAGAGCCCGGCCCGGACCACTGCAGGGCTCGGGGCTGGGGCTGGAACGGGACGGAGGCCGCTGGCCCGCCCGGTGCACACCCGGTGTCGCTGGAGGAGAGAGCCATCACCCGAGCTGCCGGGGGTCAGGCTCGCGGTACCAGGCAGCGGCCCCTGCCCAGCACGGCCCGCATTCGTCTCGCTGGGTGCCCTTCAGCCCCGAAGCTCCAGCAATGTCAGTCCCACACGCGAGCCCCGACCTGGGACGTGCCTCCCCCTCCCCTGCCCTTTCATTTCTCACAGACACGCTGAGCCCCTCCGGCCCCCCACCTGGCAGCCACCCCCCCACCCCCACCCCCACCCCGGCTGCCCCGCACACCGCTGGCTCGGTGTGCCCTAGGGATGTTTCCAGAGCTTTCTCGTTCTCCTTCCCACATCACTGTGCCCACCTGTGTAAGGGCCAGGGCCACACCTTCCAGATGTCCGTACCCCCAGCTCTGTCTCATTCCCCACACAAGGTGGATCACGATACACAATGTCAGCTGACCACCTGTGTATGTGCGTCTGCCCAGCCCCCTGAACCGCTCCTAAGCACGGTGATGTCTCTTCACCTCGTCCCCTGCTCCAGCCCAGTGCTGGGAAGTGTCTGCCGGTTCGGTGTCAACAGTGAGTGTGTCTTCCACTCCCCGTGGGGCGGGGGCGGGGCCTGGGCACCGCATGACCCACAGCCCTGACTCAGGGCTTTGCAGGGTTGAGATCAGAGGAAAGTAAACAACATAAATGCAAACCAGGCAGATGCTGAACTGTGTACATAAAAGGCCATGACAACAAACCTCAGAGTCCCATGTGGACGGACAAGTGTGGCCCTGACTCATGCTCATCTGGGAAGGCAACCACCACATTTTGTGAAAATACTGTTATGTTTGTTTTCTTTTCTATTTTCACTAGAGGCTCGATGCATGAAATTCGTGAAGAGCAGGCCTGCCTTCCCCCGGCTGCCGGCACCATCTTCCCTCTGGCAGCCGGGACCGGGGCTTCCCTTGCAGTCCTGGCTTCGTCCGGAAGGATGTCCGGTCTAATTAGCATATTATGCTTTCATTATTATTGATTGCTCTCAGACAGAAAGGGAGAGGGAGAGATAGAAACATCAATGATGAGAATCACTGATGGTATGCTTCCTGCATCACCCCACTCTGGGGATGGAGCCCACAACCTGGACATGTGCCCTGACTGGGAATTGAACTGTGACCTCCTGGTTCATAGGTCAACGCTCAACCACTGAGCCACGCTGGCTGGGCTGTTATGATATTTGAATAGCATTTCACTCGTAAAGGGTTTGGTGGCTAATTTCTGCTGAAAAGCTGACCCGATCCCCATCTGACTCTAGGACAGGAGGAGCAGAGGAGGAGATGAATGAGAGCCGACACCAGCGCCTCGGACCCAGGGGCAGGTGCAGTGCGAGCTGGGCCAGCCCAGCTGCAGGAACCACATGACCCAGATTTCCCGAGGAGCAGTTCTGGGCACAGCTGCGAGCGGACAGCCTCACAGAGCAGCACTGAAGCTGCAGCAAAGGAGGCACTTCGTGCTCTTCCAAAGCTGGTCTCAGGGGAAACGAGGTGCAGGGAGGGAGTGGGGAGCTTCTTGGTATCTTGAAAACCAGAAAGAACAAACAACGGCAGCAGGACCCCAACACTCTCAACGAAGTGCGCCCACATTCTTACGTACATGAGAGTAATCCGACTGCCTCTGTAAGGAGGGCCCGTGCCCTGGGAGCGCTGCATGTCGCTCACTCTGGGGTGCCGTCTACCAGGTGTACCGGTTAATAATGCAGATTTTTTTTCAATAGATGGAGTTACACATATGGTGATATATATGTGATCTGATATGTATGCTGTTTTGTATTGACAACAAGCTTCAAAACTTCGTATGTCAAATTTGCTAAAGGTGTTAACATCATTGATATTTTTACGCTTACAAATGTCAAATTTTGTGCCAAAAAAGAGCATTTGTGGTAAGTTTTTTTTAATTAAATCTTTATTGTTCAGATTATTACATTTGTTCCTCTTTTTCCCCCTCATAACTCCCCTCCTCCCAGTTCCCACCCCACCCTCCGCCCTCACTCCCCACCCACTGTCCTCATCCATAGATGTACGATTTTTGTCCAGTCTCTTCCGGCATCTCCCACACCCCTTCCCCCCCCCCCCCCCCCCCAGAATAGTCAGTCCATTCCCTTTCTATGTCCCTGATTCTATTATGATCACTAGGTTATTTATTCACTTGATTCTTAGATTCACTTGTTGATAGATGCATGTTTGTTGTTCATAATTTGTATCTTTACCTTTTCTTCTTCCTCTTCTTAAAGGATACCTTTCAGCATTTCATATAATACTGGTTTGGTGGTGATGAACTCCTTTAGCTTTTCTTTATCTGTGAAGCTCTTTCAGTTCTGAATGATAGCTTTGCTGGATAAAGTAATCTTGGTTGTAGGTTCTTGGTATTCATCACTTTGAATATTTCTTGCCATTCCCTTCTGGCCTGCAAAGTTTCTGTTGAGAAATCAGCTGACAGTCGTATGGGTATTCCCTTGTAGGTAACTGAGTTTCTTTCTCTTGCTGGTCTTAAGATTCTCTCTTTGTCTTTTGCTCTTGGCATTTTACTTATGATGTGTCTTGGTGTGGTCCTCTTTGGATTCCTTTTGTTTGGGGTTCTCTGCGCTTCCTGGACCTGTAAGTCTATTTCTTTCAGCAGGTGGGGGAAGTTTTCTGTCATTATTTCTTCAAATAGGTTTTCAATATCTTGCTCTCTCTCATCTTCTGGCACCCCTATAATTCTGATGTTGGTACGCTTGAAGCTGTCCCAGAGGCTCCTTACACTATCTTCGTATTTTCAGATTCTTTTTTCATTTTGCTTTTCCAGTTGGGTGTTTTTTGCTTCTTCGCATTTCCAATCTTTGACTTGATTCTTGTGCTCCTCTGGTCTGCTGTTGGGTGTCTGTATAATATTCTTTATTTCAGTCAGTGTATGCTTAATTTCTAGTTGGTTCTTTATCACAACATCGAGGGTCTCGTTAGATTTCTTGAGGATCTCACTACATTTATCGGCGGTCTCACGAGTCTTTTCGAGGGCCTTACTAAGTTTATCGGCAGCTTCTAGACAGTTCTTGAGAGACCTGAAAAGTGTGGTTTTGAGCTCTATATCTTCCATTTCTGACATTTTTGTCCTGTTTCTTTGTCTCCGCATTTTTTATGCTTTCTTGGTGAACCCCCTAGTTGTCTTTGTGCGCAGTCTTGTTGTAGTTAAGCCTTGATTGTTGTCGGGGGTGATTTGACCTCCAGGCTAACTGCTGTGGTAAGTTTTAATTCATTACTTTATTTTGAAGAAAAGTGCTGCTGAAAGTTATCGTATACTTCGGGAAGCTTATGGTGAACATGCTCTATCAAGATACCTGTGAACGCTGGTTTAAACACTTTAAAAGTGATGATTTCGATGTGAAAGACAAAGAACATCCAGGTCAACTGAAAAAGTTTGAAGACCAACAATTACAAGCATTACTGGAGGAAGATGTGTGTCAAACTCAAAAACAACTTGCAGAAAGATGAAACGTTGCTCAGCAAACAATTCCCGATCGCTTACAAGCAATGGGAAAGATGTTAAAGGAAGGAAAATGGGTGGCACATCAACTGAATGAAACACAAATGGAAAACCAAAAAGTCATCAGTAAAATGTTGCTTCAAAGGCACGAATGTCTTTTTTGCATCGAATTGTGACTGGCGATGAAAAGTGGATTTATTTTGAGAATCCCAAATGCACAAAATCATGGGTTGATCCAGGTCAACCATCAACATCGACTGCAAGGCCAAATCGCTTTGGAAAGAAGACAATGCTCTGCGTTTGGTGGGATCAGCAAGGTGTATCATGAGCTTCTAAAACCAGGTGAAACCGTTAATACTGATTGCTACCGACAACAAATAATCAATTTGAACCATACTTTGATCGTGAAACGACCAGAATGTGCCAGAAGACACGGCAGAATAATTTTGCTTCATGATGACGCACCATCACACACTTCAAACCCAGTTAAAGACACGTTAAAAGGTCTTGCCTGGGAAGTATTAACCACCTGCCGTATTCACCAGACCTTGCCCCTTCACATGACCACTTGTTCCGATCGATGGCACATGCACTTTCCGAGCAGCACTTTAAAACATACAAAGAAGTAGAAAATTGGGTCTCTGAATGGGTTGCCTCAAAACAATAAAAGTTCTATTGGGACAGTATCCACAAATTCCCTGAAAGATGGGGGAAATGTGTAGCTAGCGGTGGACATTACTTTGAAGAAAGCACTTTTGATGTTTCTCTTGAAATGATCGTGTTTCTTTGATTACAAAACCCACCATTATTAACCGGTACACCTAGTCTATATATATAAAAGCCTAAGCGACCATCACAACCGAACAGACGACTGAACAGGATGCGTGGGGTTAGTGAGGGGCGACCAAATGACTGAGCAGCAGGCTGCGTGGGGTGACCAGGCCGGCAGGGGGGTCAGTGAGGGGCGACCAAACAGCATGCTGAGTGGGGTGACCAGGCCCTCAGGAGGGGCAGTTGGGGGCGACCAGTCTGGCCAGGGGAGGCATTGAGGGGCAACCAGGCCAGCAGAGGGGGGCAGTGAGGAGTGACCAGGTCAGCGGGGGGCGGGGGGCAGTTAGGGGCAATCAGGCAGGTGAGCAGTTAGGAGCCAGTGGTCCCGGATTGTGAGAGAAATGTCTGACTGCCGGTTTAGATCCCTGTGGGATCGGGCCTAAACCGGCAGTCAGACATCCCCTGAGGAGTCCCAGATTGGAGAGGGTGCAGGCTGGGCCGAGGGGACCCAACCCCCATGAAGGAATTTTGTGCACCGGGCCTCTAGTATATATATAAAAGCCAGCGACCTGAATGCTGTAACAACCATGAAGACTGGTCGCTATGAGGCCACTGCGGCCAGCAAACCAGCCTGATCTGGGGGTGATACCGGCCGGCCAACACCCCCTGCCCTTCCCCCCCCGCCGGCCCCACCCCCGATGGGCCTCCACCACCCCGATTGGCCAGCAGCCCTTCCCCCTGATCACCCCCACTACCCCAACAGGGGATGGGTCTGACCGGCCAAGCTCCTGCAGCCCCTCCCCCACCCATCCCCACCCCAGATCAGCCCCCCCACCCCAATCAGGGGCAGGGCTGGCTGGTCAACTACCTGCGGCCCCTCTCCCAAGCCAGCCCCATCCCCGTTGGGCCCCCAACACCCCGATTGGTCGGCAGCCCCTTCCCCCAGCCAGCTCCGCCCCTGATCAGCCACTCCCCCACACACCAATCAGGGGTGGAGCAGGCTAGCCAACCTCCCACAGCCCCTCCCCATAGCTGGCCCCGCCCCCAATCGCCCCCACCACCTCAATTGAGGGCGGGGCCCGCCGGCCAATTGCCCATGGCCCCTCCCCCCAGCCTGTCCTGATCAGCCCCAGGGGGGGTGGGCCAGCTGGCGAACCTCCCGCTATCTCCTCCTCCCGACAGGCCCAGCAGGCTGGCTAGACCCCACCTGTGCATGAATTCGTGCACTGGGCCTCTAGTTTATCTATAAAATAACAGCTCACGAGGTCCTCTAATTGTCCCCATGTCATGAGGACATTGTAGAATTACTGTCTAGGATCTCCTACTTAATTGTAATGTAAAAACCAAGTCTTAGTTCCTTCGATAAAACCAGCTGACAAGAGAAACGGTGCAATAGAGCCCTTATGCGCTGTCCCCCACCCCAGCCTGGCTCATGAATATGTGGCCTCCAGTGTCTGTGGGACCCAGACAGCCTCGAGTGTAATGGAGACTAAAGCGGGTCCCAGTTAATATTCACACTGCCCTCTTGTTCCCTCTCTAAAAAGACAGAAAGAAAAAAAGCATGGGGGAGAAAATTAAACATCTTCTAAAGCTCTAATCCACCAATACTTGAAGTGCTTTCTTGTGTGCTTAGCTCCAGAAACAGCGCTTCTAAAGTTCCCATAGCGACTGCAAACAGAGGCATGGGCCTGTGTCACACAGTCTCTGTACAATGCCTGCAGCCAGTGCTGGAGGAGGATGCCATGGGGCACTTGGGGGTCTTCAAACAGCCCCAGACAACAGGGCGACAGCCCCTGGGATGGCTGAGCCCGGGAGGGAGACAGCCCCTGGGATGGCCGAGCCCGGGCGGGTGAGAGTGAGAAGCTGCTCTCGCCCTCCGCAGCTGTGCATGGGACTCAGAGACTTAGCCCAACACGGGACCTGGGGCCGATGCATGTCAGGGAGGGACCGACTCCAGTAGAGAAGCACGGAGGCCGGGAGATGGCACCACACAGAGAACTTCCCGACTGAACATTTAACCAGCAGGCGCACGTGCCACTCACGTTCACAGTGCAGTCAGGAGGCTTCCCACGGCACTGGAGGTGCCTGGTGAGGAGGACGAGGACCCTTCCAGGAGCCAGAATCAGGGCACTTGCCGTAGATTCCGGACCTCGGCCCCGGGGGGTGGCAGGGACTTGGTTCTGCTCCCCGCTCTCTCTCTCTGTCAAGAACAGGTAAATTATAGCCCGTGTTTTCATATGGCTGCAAGCTAAAAAGATTTTATAGTTGTAAATGGTCAGGGGGAAAATCAAAAGAACACTAATTTGTGACATTAAAATTATTTGCAAACGTCAGTATCCGCAACGAATAAAGTTTTACTGGCACACAGCCAGGCACACTCACTCATGCATCGTCTATGCTGCTTTCATGCTGCGGCGACTACAGACAGCGCGGCTCCGAAGCCAAAAACACTAAATCCAACCTTTACCGAGAGGCCTGCAATCTGGCCCAGAGCATGGAAGGTACCAATGAACATTCGCTGAACGAACACACGAGCTTTTAAACGTGCTGTCACTGTGTTGGCCGGTGCGGCTCAGTAGTTGAGCATCGATTTATGAACCAGGAAGTCACGGTTCGATTCCTAGTCAGGGCACATGCCCGGGTTTCGAGCTTGATCCCCAGTGTGGGGCGTGCAGGAAGCAGCTGATCCATGATTCTCTCTCATCTCTCGCTCTCTCTCTCTCTCCCTCTCTCTCTCTCTCACCCTTTCTGAAATCAATAAAAACGTATTTTTTAAAAAGTGCTCACTGAAAAAATATATATATTATTTAAATTAAAATTTATTCTTTAAAAAATATTTTTTATCGATTTTTTTATAGAGAGCAAGGGAGAGGGATAGTCAGAAACATCGATGAGAGAGAAACATCGACCAGCTGCCTCCTGCACACTCCCTACTGGGGATGTGCCCGTAACCCAGGTACATGCCCTTGACCAGAATCGAACCTGGGACCCCTGAGTCCTCAGGCCGATGCTCTATCCACTGAGCCAAACCGGTTAGGGCTAAATTAAAATTTAAATGTTAAAAGGTTTTACTCACTTTCGAGGATATGTGTGTGTATACACTATATGTCTAATGTATCTCTATATTTAGTGCTTTATAGAACACCTATGTTTAATTTTTACCTTCAGGATAGATTTTAGAATTGTTTCGGCACCACGCCACTGCTGGCGAGGGGTGTATGTGCTGCCCACCTTCCCAAGGGCACTGGCTGGCGGGCCCGGGCACGGCGGGAGCCTCTTAGGAAGGTCCGAGGCCAGGATGCTCGAGGCGGGCATGCCCGGTCCCCAGGTTTCACAGAACCAGGCAGTGGTGAGCGCCCTCCAGCCCAGTTTCCCAAAGCCAAGGAAGCTCAATAGCCGTCTCTAAACGAGTATGTTCCCGGACTGAGCAGGCCTGCAGAACTTTCCAGAGTATGAAGAAGTAGTTCAGTTTCTAAATTGTTTGAAAATGCTAAAACCCCAAACGTTTCCAGCTACGCCCGTTTCTGTCAGCCAGAGAGCAGCGCGGCCTTGGCATCAGAGGGATGACGGCTCCAGTGGACACGACACCCTGCCCTCCCTCGGAGTGGCGGGACGTGTCCTCCCACCCCACCCGTCTGCAGGAACTCTGAGGGAGAGAGAAAGGCATTCCCACCTGCTGCCTGGACGGGCTCCCCAGGCTCTGCCCGAGGAGGGCCATTCACCCACGGCAGGAGAGAGGGGGAGGGAAGAGCGCGCCAGGCTCTGGGCAGGGGAGGGCAGGCGACTTGGGGTGAAAACGGAAGTGGGGTGGGCAGATACCGGTCCCGTGGGGGACGGAGACCTGGAATCCGTTCCTGTTCCCTACACAGCGTCACACGCCCTTCTTGGGCAGGTGAGCCCCATCGTTATACATCAGAGACTTCACTGCGCAGCTCCTGCCACTGCGGCCTCCGCCTCCATCTGCTATCACCGCCCTCTGCTCTCATCTCTCCGCAGGTCCTCAGCTAAGTGCGCCCCTCCCTGCGGAAAGGCCCAGCCCGCCTGCCGCTGGGAGCAGCGTGTCAGTCACACCACAAACCGCCCCTCTGGGCTGCCTCTTCCTTCTCCAAATTGCTGGGCTATCTGTGTTTAGTCCCCCATGTTTTTGTAGTTAAAGCTGAGGGACATCTGTGGTTGGCGTGCTCCGGGCTGTGCCGACGCGCACTGCTCTGGGCTCTGCAGTGCCCCCGACAGCAGGCAAAGTAAACGCGAGGCCCCTTGGATCTGCCACTGAAGGCGCTGCTAGCGCGGAGCGTGGTGAGAAAGGAGGACCCAGGGCGGGGACGAACAGCGCAGATCTGTGAGCCACTGAGCACAATCGGCTGAGAAGATAACCCTGGGCGAGGGCGCTACAGGAAGGACCGAGCACCTCAGTACTGACGGGGTAGTCACCGTGGAAAACGGGCCCTTCAAAAGCAGCCGCAGCTGGTCTCTGCCTCTAACTCCCAGGAGCCGGGACGTCAAGGGACACGTGGCAAAGGCCCAGCGCTGACACGGCCGTGTCTGATAGGACCTGGAACACGCAGCGCCAGCCAGGAGACCCCACCCCGGCGCAGTCAGCCCTCTCCGCACGACTCGGCCACGCGCTGTCCTCACAGGCACACTTCCTGCCCATCAGCTGACCCCGGGAAGCAGGGTGGGGGACCCTCTACTGCCCAGGGCCATGTGGATATTTATAACGCCATTCACTGACTATAACTCACTTAATAGGTTCAATCCCCGTCTCCGGTAGGAGTGTATGTGGGAGGCAACCAATTGATGTGTCTCTCACATCGATGTTTCTCTCTCTCTCTCTTTCCCCTTCCACTCCCTTCTCTAAAAATCAATAGAAAAATATCCTCAGGTGAGGACTAACACACACATACATACATAAAATAAAGGGGATCGTCTGTTCAGGACATGGTGAGTCACTCCCCCTCCCCTACCAGAGGCCTGAGCCCGCTCTCCGTTTCTCCAGGCCTCCACTTTCGCAGTGTCATCTCACGGGCACGGGAGGACCGAGGAGGACGGCGGAAGTGCCGCCTCCCCTGGGCCCTGGTTGGACTGTGCTTAAGTCCTTTCCAGTCCCAGATGTGCACGGTGCACGCACCCCAGATGAGCAGGGCACAATGCAGCACTGCTGTCACCCGATCCGCAAGTCCACAGCTGGGCAGTGATGTCATGGGGAGGCGGTGCCCTGCCTGCCAGTGCCACAAGCACCCCCCACCCCAAAAGCCCTGTGGCCGAGCGGCCGCACTTGCAGGCCTGTTGGTGAGGGACCTGCGGCACAGAAACTAATTCTGCGCGTCCCACGTTCTGGAACCGTTTTACTAACCACTTAAAAGCACAGTGTGGGCCGGAGCGGTCGCAGCCTGTTATCCCTGTCACCCAACAGGTTTCGGGATCAGAAACAACCAAGACCACTTCTAACTCCAACCACACTAAAGGCCGAGGGGCCACAAGTGGTTCCATTTGTTCTTGGGGCAGCTCTCCAACGTCACTGAGGCCAGGCGAGCAGGGCATACAGCGCGTCGAGCCCTGGCTCAGGGCAGCCGCACGGATGAGGAGGAATAGCCGGGAATAACCCTTCTCAGCCATCACGCAGGGTGCCTTCTCCGTGACCACCCTCTCGTGCCACTCGTCACGCTCCTGTGGCTGTAACCCCGACTCCTCCCGGGCGTGTGTGGCCTGCGCGCCGGGGCTCCCGCCTTCGTCCTTGTCACTGCGCACTCAGGTCGGATGCTTCCTGCATTTGCTGGGTGAGTGCCCCCAGCTCCCATCTCTGTGGACGGGGCACCCAGCCCGTCGGCTCCAGGCTGGGCAGACAGACGCCCAGTGCTGCGCAGCGCCGCCTTCACGCCGCAGGGAGAAAGCGCCAGGGAGAGGCGTCTGGACAGTCAACTTCAAAAGCAAGCGACGCTGCCCGGTGCCCAGGTTCCGTCGGGGCCACTGCGCGGGCTTCCTGCCCAGAGGCAGCAGGGCAGGGTGTGATGGAACCCGACGTCACCGCGTCCTGGCGACGGAGGAATCTACGAACAGGCGCCCGTGGAAACGGGAGAGACCCCGGGAAGGCCAGGCCCCTCTGCCTGGTAGGAGGTGCGCTCCGTGGGGTGAAGGAATATCAAACACTAAGCCGGCGAGAGCGCGTTTCTGTCAGAGTCCCCCGCTACCTTCAGCGTCAGCGAAGCTTTGCAGGAGGAACGCCCGTGTGTCCCAGAAGCCACGGCTGTCGGGTTACCCGCATGAACTAGTAGGGGCACTAATAATGGGCACAGGTTCAGCGGTCACACCCGGGACAGACAGCGCCCGCAGGCTGTCCCAGGCCCTCACAGATGCGCTCGTGCAGGCAGGGTCTCCTCATTCTGCTGGCGAGAAAACCACGGCACGGGAGGCACTGCTGGTGTGGGTGGCACAGCCGGGCGTGGGCGTGGGCGCAGCCCTCAGCCACGCTGCCCTGAGCACTCCTGTGACCGGGGGAGGGGCCCGGGGAAGGGCAGGCCCTCCCCGCTGAGACTGCGCGCCAGCTTCTAGGCTGTGCCTGGAAACAAACAAAAGGATGGAACAGCTCATACTTGCAACAGGGTCCCTTCTCTAGAAATCTGTGTCACACACTGTCAGACAGAGCGGCCACCTCCGCACGGTGCCTTTGGGAGTGGCCGTGAACCGTGAAATGAATTAGAATCTGAAGCAGAAAAGCACCGCATCCACATGACGGACATGGCGCAGGTCGGCACAGCTCCAGCGCACGGGCTAAGGGCAGGCTTCAGACCACCAGCCACCGCGCCACCCTTCTCTCAGCTGCGCCCTCGAGGTCAGCAGTGAGGAGCGGGTGCCCACAGGTGAGGACAGGCACCGGCATAGCTGGGCCCTCGTGCTGTCTGCCACCATCTGTGAGTCACTGGTGGGCCCGGAGCTTGTCCTCACGGCGGGAGGAGCCTGCTGGGTCCGCGTGGCACAGTACGTGCCCTGGGAATAACCCGACACTGACGGGAAGTCAGCACCCACGCGTCAGGCTATTTAAAAGCCAAGGTGGCTGTGGTGGGGACACTGAATCTAAAGCTCTTCCTCGACACGTCTCTTCTACAACTTCTACCCCGAGGGACCCGCTTTGGGGGAGACCTCGCTCCGCTATAGAATCTAACACTGGCCGGTTCCCCACTCCTCTCTACCCACAGCACCATTTCGGTTCTTGTACTGGCGTCAGAAGCGATGTAGTCATCAACAGAGACTGTGCATCACACGCCCAATGTCTCCTGAGCGTCACCAGGACGGGCTCACTCCCGGAACAAGCACGAAGGCCGCACAGTGCTGGGGACACAGGCACTGACGGGACAGCCGGCCCTGGCCTGTGGCGTGGCTTCTGGAACCAAGCCCAACCTGAACCAGTGCTCGGGGAAGCTCATCGCAGGAGGACGATGACAAGGGGGGTGGGAGGGCGGGGTGGCCTCAGCGGGGGACACTGAGCATGAACCACAGGAAAGAAGAAACCGGCCACCTGGCGAGCTGGAGAGGACGCGCGGGCCGCGGGCCGGCAAGCGAGAGCCGAGAGAAGGGACGGGAGCCCTCTATGGCCGAGTGGAGCGTGGGGCTCCGGGCAGAGGGCCGTGGGTGTGGGCGCGAGCAGGGAAGTTCAGGGGCCGGGCAGAAGGGAAGCCGGGCAGAAGGGAGGCCAGCGAGCAGGGAGGACTACGGGGAGGCTGAGGAGGATGCACCTTCTCTGCCAGGGGCGACCCATAGCAGGGCAGACGCTCAGGCTGGTTTGCCCCCAGGGAGCACCCATGAAGCAGAGGTAGCAGTCCCAGGGCGGGGTGTCCCACGCTCCTGGGGGCACAAGGCGAGGCTTCTTGAGGTGACGCTGGGGCTCCTTCCTCTGGGGGAGCCGAGTGCCTGTCCCCAAGCCGGTCTCATGCTGGGCCCACCCCCAGGAACACAGACGGTGCCCCCTTGGCGACCGCGGAGTCCCAGCAGCTGGAACAGTGCCGCACACAGCACAGATGCTCAGAAGTAGTGCAGAGCGGAGCATGAGAGACAGTGATCGAACCCGGCCACACAGGGACAGGACACGCGCGAGGCTTCACCACTGGAAATGCTTCTACCCCATGGGGACAGTCACAGCAGCAGGGCCGCACACGCTGATGCCGAAATGGAGAACAGGCGGCACGGATCGCCACGTGAACAGGGCGCACCAACTGGGCAGAGCCGTGCCCGCGGGACAACGGCTTATGGTAAGTGCCTGCAGAGCCGGGCGAAGAAAGGTCTCGTCACGCTGGGACCACAGGGAAAATTAAAAACTGCGCCTCCACTGTACGCCACACGGAAACTAACTTCTGGGAGATCACAGATCCCCACGGGAAAGGCGGAGCGAGCCAGCGTCCAGATGAAAACACAGAAGGATGTTCGATGACCTCAGGGCTTTGGGAAGACACCAAACCACTAACCACAGAGGAAGAAAACTCATCAAAACACCATGGAAGTCAGCAGAGTCAGCTGCGGGGACTGGTGCTGGGAGGAGGGTGGAGATGCCCTGCACCCAGCCGGGTGGTGACATACACGGAGACGTTTTCTCACATCTTGCATTGTCCTCTACGTAAGTTATGTCTCAATGATAAAAAGATACTATAAAGACAGTAAAAAACAAAACAAGCCACTAGGACGGGAGGGACTCTGTCAACACAGATTTGATATCCTGAATATAAAAAAATTCACTTAGCCCTAACCAGTTTGGCTCAGTGGATAGACCGTCAGCCTGCGGACTCAAGGGTCCCGGGTTCGATTCCGGTCAAGGGCATGTGCCTTGGTTGCGGGTGCATCCCCAGTGAGGGGGGTGCGGGAGGCAGCTGGTCGATGTTTCTCTCTCATCGAAGTTTCTGGCTCTCTATCCCTCTCCCTTCCTCTCTGTAAAAAATCAATAAAATATATTTTTAAAAAAATTCACTTAATTAAAAAAATATAAGCAACAAAATTTGAACAGCTTCTTATGACACAGGAAACCCAAACGGCCAATAAGCATATTGCTAATTAGAGAAATTAAAGTTATCACAACAGCAACACATACTCAGCAGACAGGCAAAACTCTACCCATCTGACTGCATCACGTGGGGGCACGCTCAGCCCTGCTGGGGGAGGACCAGCTGGAACACGGGTTCTGGAGAGAGGGTGGCATCCTCCGGAATGAAGCTGAAGCTACAGCAGCCACACAAGGTCCGCACCCAGAAGGAAACACATGCGCACCCCAGGACACACGCGTGTACAAGAGTGCTCCCGGCAGCATTCATTCTAACGGCCCCAAAGTAGACATAAGCCACGTAAGTGTCCACCAACGGCTGAATGAACAAATGGAAATTCTCTCGCAATGGATACAGGAACCCACACGCAATGACTCGGCTAATTGCAATCATGGTTTTGAATGCCCGATGACAAAAAATGCAGCCATGACGTCATTTATACCTAAAAAGGGGCCATCCCAGAGCACGTTGGGGTGCGTGGGCTAACAGGGCAGGTCGGCTGACCCAGTCGGGTTTCTGAGCGTCTGGGATGGGAAGGGCTCAGCGAGGCCGCAGTGTTTTCCGCCTTCACCTGGGTGTTGGCTACACGTCTACTTTATAATTATTTGCAAACAGTGCATGCATACTCCTGCTTTCTGGAATGCATATTGTATTTCAAAATAAATCACTGGGGGAACCTGGGGTGACGACGGAAGGGAGACTTTACGCACAGGCTTGTTTGCCAAATGCAGTTCCCAGGCCTGCCCGGTACTGCCGACACCTCGAACGCCTGGATCCCGTGGGCTCGCAGAGGTACCGGGCCTGCAGCCCATGCGCAGCCCAGCACCTGCCGATGCTCAGAAGCGGCCGGAGGGGGAGGTGGGCTGTCACCAGTTTCTTCCCGAAACCCGAGGATTCCGGAGCTGCCAATGTGCCCGAGGAAACAGGGTAAAAGCGCGTTAGGAGGGAGACCAGCAGCAGCAGCTTTGATTCTGACAGTTTGTTTCTCTCACAGGCAGGGGCAGCATTTGACTGGTTGGGGTCCCGTCCTGGACCAGGAAGCAGATCTGCATCTGCCTTGGACCAGCCGTCACTGGTGAGCTTCCCTGAGCCCGTCCCTCGGAGGGGAGGCCCCTCGCTGTCCCGTGACACCCTCCAGGGCAGAGCCCGCCGGGCTGCACCCTGCCTCCCCCTCCAACGCTGGCCTGGCCTCCGCCACCAGCGAGGCCTCTGCACCACATGGAGTTGCTCTCGGCCACACTCAGCTCACCCTGCGGGGGGCTGGCAGCTCAGACACGCGAGCCTTCTGGTGGGAGCAGGCGACTCAGGTGGCCCACTCACAGCCTGCTGCCCTGGCTGCCCAAGTCCCATCTCTGCCTCAGAGACGTTCAAACCGGAGCCAGGCCAGAGCGGGAAGGAGAGATCGGAAAGCCGGCCCTGTTTCGGTAATTTCGGGATGTGGGACCATTATCCAAATGAAGGGCTGATGTGAATCCACAAAACTAGAAGGCATGCGAGCCCACAGCTGCGGCAGGTTCCCTCCCTCCCGCCCCCCTGGGGGTTGGGGGAGCCGCACCTCCCGGCAGGAAGCAGGCCCTATGCCTCCTCCACACTCCCCAGCATCCAAGTCGCCCCCAGACACACTCAGAGACGTGCAGTCAGGAGGAGCCCCATGAGCCCCGCCACCTGTCTGGTCTCTCCTGTCCCCTCAGCTGGTAGGTGGGTTCCCTACCCGTCTGTGCCGGGTCACCTCCCTTCGCCCGGCGGTCCAGGCTCCACACTGGGCCCAGGGCACGGGCACAGGCCAGCTCGCACGTGTTCAACAAGGACGTCCCGAGGGCTGCTCCCCGAGCTCACTCCTCCGGAGGCTCACACACTCACCCAAGGTTTCTGTTGTTTTCTGTTTGAAAAAACCTGTTGGTCTAGAGAAGTAAGTGCTACAGAGAATACAACACTCCCCGCAGAGAACGAGGATCTCAAAACACAGCAGCCGGGAGTTACTACATCACCTGCTGAACGGGTGCGGCACGCCGAGGTTGTGACCAGACCCTGGCACGGCTAAGTCTGGCCAACGTCATTTTAGGCAAAAACACTGACATTCGTCAGGGTCACCCGGAACTTGTCTCTCTGTGCCAGGCTCTGGCGACCCGGCCTCTCAATGTCTTACAACATATGGATCCTCCGTGGAATGCTATTTAAAGAGACAATACGAAAAAGTTCATAGCCAAGAGGCACTGAACTTTTTAATAAAGCAAATGCAAAAAGAAAAACTGGCAAATAAGTAGCTCTGTAAGGAAATTACATCTTAATAACGATGCTTACAGCGCAGCCCGGGGGCCGGGCTGGCTCCAGGCGCCTTGTGCCGGGGCCACACCTGTGCTGAGTGCGCCCGGACGCGGGCTGAACCGCCGAAGGCGCGAGGGCAGACAGGCCGCCCAGCGCGCTCCCCTGCACAAGCCGCAGTGAGTGACGCTGCGTGCAGCGCTAGCCTCGATACTTAGACATGACACCGAGACGCACAGAACTGAAAGCCACGTGGACACAATCTCAAGTATTTCACTTTTGTGTCCTTTTAAAATAGTTTGACTTTTACCAAAACAAGGAGACAGTTCACTTCTGTGAAAGCCTCACTCACAACATTACATCCGATTCCTCCAACGTTGGCGTCAAGGCCTGGGAAGAGTTGCTGGGTAACCACAGGCTGTAGGAAACGGTCTTCCTCCGGCTCTCACTCTGAACGGGTCTGTTCAGGTGCCTGCAGCTGTGTGTACGGGCGTGTGGGGTGCCCGGCGGCAGCGGGTTACGCTCTAACCGGCCTGAAGTGGCATCCGAGGATCGCCCTCTCCTTAGCCCCACACGTGGCTCACTTCACAGGGGGCCGGGGAGGCCCGCTCACCTTCGGAACTGCACACTGTGCTGTGGTTGGAGAGAACAGTGGTTTGTGCATCTTCAATCGCACTAGGAGGGGCAAGAGAATCAGTGAGAGGCTTCAAGAAACCAAGTTACCCTGCTGGGACCCAGAACAAAAACTTATCTTTTGGAAGCAAAACAGCACTATGAGGCTTTCAGTTTTTCCTCAATGTCAGCCCAACACTGAGCAAATGATCCGAATGCTGACAGGCTGTTTATAGGGGACCAGAAGCAAAGGGAGGCGAGCCCTGCCCATCCCCAGGAGGAAGCCGATTCCAGCAGAAAGGGCCCCCGGCCAGTCACTGCTCCTAACATCCAGGGAAGGAAGTGCCGCAAGGGGACACGCTGACACCTTTACAAACACCAACACAGCAGGCGCGCCGGCCAGGGTCCAAGGCCTTCCCCTGGGCCTCCCCCTCGCTGCGCCTGAGGCCCAGTCACAAGCTGGAGCCCCATAAAAAGGACAGAGGGAACCCTGTTTCTGTGTTTATTCTAAAATCTCTACGTTCTCCAAGACCAGGCACTAGCGCAGCGGTTCTCAACCTCTGGGTCGCGACCCCTTTGGCAGTCAAACGACCCTTTCACAGGGGTCGCCTAAGACCATCCTGCATATCAGATATTTACATGACGATTCACAACAGTAGCAACATGACAGTTATGAAGTAGCAACGAAAATAATTTTATGGTTGGGTCACAACATGAGGAGCTGTATTTAAAGGGCCAGAAGGTTGAGAACCACTGGGCTAGCGTCTGGAACTTGCAACATGCACAGAGAACAGTGAAGACTAACTCCTGCAAGAAAGACGCTGCTCACCCTGGCCAGGGCACAACGGTTGGACATGCCCTCTGATGGGCACACATACGCATTCCTCTTGGGCACATACCTGGGAGTGGACCTACTGGCTCCCAGGCCGGGTGCCATGAAGTGGCATGTTCAGACCACTCCAGGCCCCGCCAGCGCTCCATTCCCCTCTGGGCCCACGTGGTGCCGCTGCACCTCCCTGACGCCCGTGGAGCCGAGCCCTCCCGCAGTCACCGGGCATTGCAGCTCCTCTTCGTGCTGTGCCTGCCCGTGTCTTGCGGCCACTTTAAATGCCTGAACTGCCTTCCTTGTTGTCTGGCAGGAGTCCTTACACCAGCGGTTCTCAGCCTCGGCTGCCATTAGATCACCTGGGGATCTGTTTAAAATCCTGATTTCCGGGCCTCATCCTCCGGAAATGCTGTTTCTTTGTTACTAATGTTGTGGTCCCACCCCATCACAAAGACACAGAATGTCCGCAGGATGAGGCTCAGAAATCAGGATTTAAAAAAAATTCCCAGGTGATTCTAATGTGCAGCCAAGGTTGAGAACCACTGTCTTACACGCTATGGCTATGAGGCCTTTGTCAGCCTACGCCAGTGGTCGGCAAACTGCAGCTCGGTAAACTGCGGCTCTTTGGCCCCTTGAGTGTGGCTCTGCCACAAAATACCGACTTCTGGGCATGGGCCACGAAGTTTCAATCGCACTGTAAGTGCGCGCCTGCACGTGGTATTTTGTGGAAGAGCCACACTCAAGGGGCCAAAGAGCCGCCTGTGGCTCGTGAGCCGCAGTTTGCTGACCACGGGCCTATGCAATGCAATTACCTTTCCACAGGTTTTCCTCACAGTTAGTGCTTTTCAGCCACAATTCTTACATTTTGTTTTAAGAATCTTCAGCTAACCCGAGACAACAGCCATGTTGTGATTCCTAAGCCTTTTGGTTTTACCTTTCATGTTGCAGTCTATGGTTCATCTTGAATTAACCTTTGTGAAAGGATTGAGGTAGGGTGATGCATTTTTCCCATTATGGATTTTTAAAAAAAATCCTCACTGAGGATATGTTTTTATTGATTTTAGAAAGGAAGGGAGAGAAAGAAACATCAACTGGTCACTTCCCATACGCGCCCCACCTGGGGATCGAACCCGCCACCTTCTGGTGCACAGGGTGATGCGTCAACCAGCGGAACCACCCGGCCAGGGCCCAGCATGTCCTTTAAATTTGCCTCACACTATTTATGGAAAGAACTGTCCTTTTCTCACCAGACTGCACCGGCACCTACTTGTGAACCTGTGAACCTGTGTGTGCGCTCTCCGTTCTGTTCTGTGACATCATCAGCACCATCACCATCATCACTGTTGGAGTTTTCACATGACTCAGCATGGAGGGACATTGATACCTCTCTGAGGGAGTAAGAGCTATAACAGGGTCTCTGGAGAAGAAGATCTATTTGCTGAGAAATGAACGCTGGGCAATTACAAACATTCACATACCCTGTGGGGCAAAGAGGGGTTCAGGGAGGTGCGTAGAATTTAAGAAGTGGCAGAATCAGGGTCTGTCTGCTCCAGAGACGATGCTGTGGGCACTATGCTACAGGACTACAAAGAACAGTTTGCTTATTATTCCCACTAACGGCGACATTGCTGTATGCCTGTGAAACTTACAAATGAGGTATTTCAATACAAAAAAAAAAGGTAAAGAAAAAAGGAAGGAAAAAGAAGAAAGAAAAGAACAGAAAAAAACAAAAGCCTGTTTGGATTCTCTTTCTATCCCTGTCCCCTCCCCCTCCAATAAAAACAACATTAAAAAAAGCCACATCAAGGACGCTGATCAAAACAGATCAAAAAAGAATGAAAGAAAAACATTTCAAATAAAGTTCAGCTGTTTCTATTTGGAAACAACAACAAAAAGTCCCACTTGCCACAATAAACTGACAAATACGAAATGGCCTCTGCGGTCACGGAGCTGGAATTTTCCAATGGCATTTGCTCCTGTGTCATTACTGCGGGATCCACAAGTGCGCGGTGAGCGAACAGCTGGGCCGCGGGCTCGTGTCGCGAAGCAGCAGCAGCCCAGGGCTCCTCACCCGCCAGCCACCCTGGAGATGATGTCTTCCCAACACTGGAAATCCCCACCGGCCCCTGGAACTACCTCCCGACGGGGCCGTCAGTGGCCTCCAGCCTGTCCCACCTGGACAGGTCTGACACGCAGCCCGGAGTTCCTGATGCCCATGGGTGGCCAGTCACAGAGTCCCATGGGGTGTCCGGGGGCCGCACAAGCCCTCCCCTCCCAGGGAGGAGACTGATGGGCGTGGCCCGATGACCAGTGACCAGAGAACGGAGGTATGGTTACTAACTGCTATTCAACATCAGAACTGTTCCTGGTCTGAGCATACCCAAACATCCACTGCTTTTTAACATAAACCATTGGAATGAAAATTCACTAAGAGCTTCCCTGTTGTTAATTATTTGAAGAGGTTAAACCAAACAAATGTGAAATAATGTCATTGCCAAGCCAAGCTTAATGAATTCATAAAAGAAAGAACTCTTGGGAGAAACTTCTTTTGGCAACACACACACACACACACACACACACACACACACACGTCACACATACACATCACACACACACACACACACACATCACACACACACACACACACGTCACACATACACATCACACACACACATGTCACACACACACATCACACACATACACGTCACACACACACGTCACACACACACACACACACACACACGTCACCACGCCACTGTGCTCACGGATGTTCCTCCTTTCACTCGGCAGAAACAGCACGGCAAGGGGCCCCCAGGCTTCTGGCCTTGGCCACTGGACGACGGAGGTGTCAGCGCTGACCAACACAGGCTGGCTGGGCAGGGGAGGAACAGTCTCCCCGGACGTGCCAGGTTTGGGATTGGTAAGACACACAGGCCAAATGCTAACGGGCCCTTAGATACACGTCTGATACTCAGAAGAAAAGCTCGTCTAGAGGTTACGTTTAGGTGACGCTCTTCAAAGCCACGAGAATACCCAGAGCCACGATGTCTCCCCATCGGGCTCCAGCCAAGGTCACCCCCTGCCGGATGATGGCATAGCCTCCTGCAGATTCCCTGTCACTCCACCATCCAGAACGCGCCCAGGAGGAAGTTCCTGCAGCCTCTCTGTCGTGCCTGTGCCCTCCCAGTGGCTGGCGAGGAGGCAGTGCAGGCCATATGACTAGGAAGCAGGCCCACACCTAGTGCAAATCCGGCCGACCGTTAGGGCCAGGGGCCGGGACTCGCAGTGCATTGCTCACCGACAAAGTGCAGGTGAGACACAGGGTCTGGCTCGGGCGCTGCCGGGAGCAGGGAAGGTGAAGTGTGTGCATGCACAGCAGGACCCGCGAGGTTCCTGAAGAGCTGAGTGAGCGAGTGAGTGAGTGAGGACGGGGGGGCCGGGCGGAGGCCTCCGCAGGAGCCCCGTAGCTGGCGTGCTGTGGGCAGCAGCCTCCCCGTCGTCTGGTCTTCACTGAAAGCCACAGGCCCGGAGACAAAGCTTGTCTCCATGGAAGGGCAGTCCGAGGGCCATGAGAGTGAACCTGGGTCAATTTCTTTTTTCGTAATAAACCACTTTCCTTGCACCTGCACCTGTTTGTTCCCTGCTCTCCTGGGCAGAAAGCTTTCCTTTCCCTCCCTCTCTCTCTCTTTCCCTCTCTCTCTCTCTCTCTCTCCTCCCCAGCCTTGGAGCTAAGCCGAGTCGGAGCTCTGCAGCGAGCGCAGCCCGAGCCCCAATCACGAAGCGACGGAGCCAGCTGCTTGCCCCTGAGCGAGGCTCTAGGCCTGTCTCCCCGATGAGCTATGGCTCCGTGCGGTCTGAGAGGAGAGATCTCTATTGCTAATCAGACAAATGACAGTATCTTTAGCACAACTAAGCATTTTCCGTCCACTTACTTTGAAACACATGATTTTCATCAGCTCCTTTTCTGTTCTTTTAAAATATATATATATTTTTTTATTGATTTCAGAGAGGAAGGGAGAGGGACGGTTAGCAACATCCATGATGAGAGAGAATCACTGATCCGCTGCCTCCTGCACACCCCCTACTGGGGATGGCGTACACAACCTGAGCATGTACCCTTGGTCAGAATCGAACCTGGGACCCTTCAGTCCACAGGCCGATGCTGTATCCATTGAGGCAAACCAGCCAGGGCTCCTCTTCTGTTCTTGACAGAAACCACAGTGAGGGATTTTACTTTAAAATGCGCCCCCCCCCGCCCCCATCTCCTCCATCCTAGGCCAGCTCTCACTGTCCCCGTGGGGTTCCACTCTCCAAGTCCCCATAGCAGCCTGTCGGCCCCTCTCCACCCGCAGTCAGTGTGAGGCCGTGCGGAGAAGGGCTCTCACCAGGGAAACTCCAGAAATTAACGTTTCTCTCTCAAACCGAAGCAGGCGGCATGGGTTCTGGGCTTCCCTGTCATTGCACTAGACCTGCTTCCTCTAGTGCCACTCCTTGGGGACACGCGTGCCGGCCCCCCCAGAACACACCCGGATTACAGGCGAGGACGAGAGCCAGTGCCGCAGCTTCAGGCACAGAGGGTCACAGAACAGGACTTGCCAAAACGAGAACTCGGTGCCACCGCAACGTTCTCCCTGTAACATCCCGGCCACCCGGGAGCCCAGCCCTACCTGCACAGGCGGCCAGGGGACAGGCCGGCCGCCACGGAGAAGGGGCCTCCTCCTTAGGAACAAGCCAACGGGGAGCAGGCAGCTCCTCAGCAAAAGAGCGGCGGGGGGCGGGGGGGGGGCACGCAGAGGCGTGGGCTGCGGCCTGACGCGGGGGCTCACACGCAAGGATACAGGGGTTGCTGTCGTCCGGGCTGCAGCTGTCCAGGATCAGGGGGATGCCGTCCAGCTCGTTGACCTGCAGAGAGGAGAACACGGCGTTACGCACACAGCGGCCCAGAGCGCCGGGGGTCACGGGGGATGTTTCTCTGTTTTCTTTCCCTCCTCATCGCTATACTGTCTGTGCAATTACCAACCGGAAGTATTTAACAGCAGGCGTGCAAGCACAAGTGATACTTTTCCTTCCCCCTTCCTAAAAATGTGGGGCGACGGCAGCCGTACGACCCAGGACAGACTCCAGCTGGGCCTGAGGTCACTACAGTTCACTAGCAGGAGCACGTGAGCCCTTTTTCTAAGCTCGGAGTAGGAAAAGCTTCTCGAACTCGGATTCAAAATCCAGAAGCAACAGAGCAGGTGTGCCTCGGTTTTTTAAAAAGGCAAATGAAAACTGGAAAAATGATTTATAAGATATCATAGGCAACGGTTTATTATTTTAGTGCATAAAGAACTTAAAAAAATTGAGAAAAGACCAACAATCCAATAAAAAATGGATAAAATACATGAACAGAAATGACACTGAAAAGAAAGAAATGCAGGTGGACCATAAAGATACCAGAATATGCTCAACTTTGTGCACAGTAAGAGGAAGGCAAGTTACTGCCATCCCGAGGCACCAGCCTCAGCTGTCAGGTGGCAAACGCCGGCTTTGACATACACTGCAGGAGGGGGACGGGGACAGGGGCACAGCAGGGCCGACGCTGAGGGCGCACGCTGCACAGTCCTGAGCTCTTCACTCTTTGGGCCAGGACTGCAGACAGAAGACACACCGTGGTCACGCGAACTTATGTTTGCACAGATGACTCGCTGCAGCACAAAGTACATTTTTACAAGTTTTATTGAGATTATAATCCTCATACCAGAAGACCCACCCTTTTAATTCAGTGGACGTTAGTATATTCAAAGTTGTGTCGTCGTCACCACTATCAAATTTTAGAACATTTTCATCACCCCAAGAGAAAGTCCATACCCACCAGCAGCCACTCCCTCCCCAGCTCGTCCTTGGCAACCACCCATCCACTTCCTGCCTCCAGGGATGTGCCTGATCTGGAGGTTTCACGCCATCGGAAGAACGCAGCCACCCGGGTGGCTCCTTTCACTGAGCACAGGCCTCTGAGCTCCCCGGGGGTGGCGGGCGGCAGTGCTCCATTCGCTGTGATGGCTGAATCAATTCCATCGGTACTGTGGATGCCCCACATTCATTTATCCACTCACCGGGCGACGGGCATTTGAGCTATTTCAACCATCTGGATATAATGATGCCATTGTGACCATCCGTGTACATGTTTCTGAGAGGACACGTGCGTTTCAATTTCTTGGCTCTGCACCCGGAAGCAGCAGAGTTACTAGGTTTTTAGGTAGCTCCGTAGTGAACGTTTTGAGGAGCTGCCAGAGTCTTTCCAAGTGGCTGCCCCATCTCCATCGCACCAGCAGCGCACGGGGCTCCCACGCCCCCTCCTCGGGAACAGCTGCTATGGCTGCCTCTCGGTTTAGCCGTCTGGGCGTGAAGCGGTATGTCATCGTGGTCCGTGTGCACTTCCCTGATGACTGCTGAGCGGTTCCGAGTGCCGGCAGTATTTATAACAAGTACCGTGGCCACACCTCACCGTGCGCCAGCCCAGCTGGCCACTGAATTGGTGTGACACAGAAGACGCCAGGGAGCTGTGAGAGCGCACAGCAGCCGCATGAATGCTCCGGACGGGGGCAAAATAAACAGATCTTCTTGGATTCCAACACCCAACAAAGGGGCTTCCCAGAGCGCAGAGAATGATGTGGAAGAAACAAGGAAGAAGGCTGGCCTCTGTGGATGTACCTGTTTGTACAATTCTCGCTTTGGAATCCTGTGTATGGTTTATATAATTTTTAAAAATTAAATTTATAGTTATAAAAACAAATTAATCTGATGACATATAAAAGAAAACTTACTTCACAGAATTAGATCGGTACTGTAACTTCACATCTCAGTGAGATGCGCCCTGAGCTCAAAGAGAACCCACAGAAACCTTCCACGCACTCGCCCTGAGCAGGACGCAGTGGCTCTGCTGTTTGGACCGTTATTTCTATATTCAGGCTAAAGCAATGGGCAATTAATCATTGGAACCAAGACTTTCAGCAGAAAAACGTGAATTTTACATTGAAATTGGAAATGGTGAGCATGCATTCATGATCAACTTTTCTTTTTCTAAAAGTATTTACTTCTGAAAAGGCCCAGAAGTCGGGACAAGCAGCAGGGTGGTCCCGCACCAGCTGTGCTGTCACAGACCCACGTCCCGGAGGCCAGCTCTCCAGCGCCTGTGCGCGACTGGCCAGGCGTGACCGCTTCCTGTCGCTCCTCAAGCACCGAGGCGGTGGGGACAAAGGTCTGAACAGGCAGAGTAAGTCATGGACCCCTAAGACTTAGTTTTCTCATCTGCAAAATGGAGATGACAGGACCCAATTCCAAGGGTGACTGTGTAGGGCTGGCTCACAGGGACTGTCATGGTGGCGAGGGAGTGACGGCGACAGTCGGCAGTGGCCTGCTGCTCGCTGCAGGAAATCCAGGGGCCACAGCGAGGCGGGAGCGGTGGCTCCTGGAAGCCGAGAAAACGCAGGAGACGGGCCCACTGCCCAGGACACAATCCTACTCGGAATGAGGCACAACTGTACATTCGTTTTTAAAAACCAGGTTTCTTGTGGGGGGGGAGGGGGTAAGGATTCAGGCCTTTACTCAATGCAAGAGAAACACCTCCTTTTCCTGGGGAGAGAGAATTCTCAGGTATGCTAAAGGGGTAAGAGGTTCTTTGAAGGAAGTAAAATCACTGTTGAAAACTGAAGCTTCCGCAGTCAGTGATGGTTACCCCAGTCGTGGCGGAACTGGGGTATGCTTCCCTAGTTAAAGGTTTGTCATTCACACCAATGAATTAGGAAATGATACAAAATAAATTCTTATATAAATTCATTTAATGTTATAACGTAAGTGACCCATGACAAGCAGGTCATTTAAGAATGACACAGGGCAGCCTTAGCTGGTTTGCTCAGTGGATAGTGTTGGCCTGCGGACTGAAGGGTCCTGGGTTGGATTCCGGCCAAGGGCACATGCCCGGGTTTCGGGCTCAGTCCCCAGTGGGGGCGTGCAAGAGGCAGCCAATCAATGATTCTCTCTCATCATTGATGTTTCTATCTCCCTCTCCCTTCCTCTCTGAAATTAAAAAAAAAATGACAGGGCAAGGTCACGAGGAGAGGAGGACAGTGGAACACCTCGGGAGCGATGGGCAGCACGTGATTACTGAGCTCAAGTTCACGGCCGGGTGCGGAGCTCATGTCAGGGGCAGGGGCGAACAATTAGGGAATTAACAAGTTTTCTTCTGTTCGCACTTCATAAAACAAGTTGTTTTTTCACCCAGCGTGTTGGGAACTGATGCCAGGCCCCTAAGAGATGAGTCATGGGCTGCAGCTCGCGTCAAGGAGCCGAGCTCAGTCAAGGCCTCCCCAGTGAGCGCATCTCAACAAGACAACCCACCCGCTCAAACAAACCGACATTTCGCCCCTGGAAACGACGTGTCAGCAGGACAGCTAACTGGTTTGTAGCTGTTCTCTGCCACCTCAGCCAGTGACCTCAGAGAACACAGCCTGTTATTCAGGCTGCTCTCCCACTGAATAGGAAACCAAAGTAAACCCAGACCAGAGAGAGGCGCACGTCACCGAGGCCCGGACCCCGCGCACAGGGACGGAGCCTAGCCTCCGCTGGTCACATCTGAACCCAGTGCCTCAACCACTCACAGATGCAGGGTCCCAGCCCTCGTGCTGACACGGACTCACGGTGGCGTGGCAGGGCAAGGCCTGTCTCAGGGACGAGGCGTCCTCAGACATGCCGGCACTGGGTGCTGCCGGACCCTCTCGGGGCATCACCCCGACTATCTGCACCTGCCCGATGACTCCTGATGTGGAGCCTGTTTTCAGGGCATGGGTCCCCCCCCCCCCCCCACCTTTTAAAAGTGCTCTCCAAGTATTCAGCCCACAGTTACTCTTACTTAGTGAGTTCCTCATATAATAGGTCATGAGTCCTTGGCAAACACACGTATAGTGAATCCTTTCCCCCACTGTGGGCCTTTCCTCTGCATTTTCTCAAAGATGCTAACTTCTCCCTTTAGACGAAGAACAATTTTCCCATATTTACCATGACCAGTGCTCGGTGCAGCCGACGGGTGCCGAGAGCAGGCGTTCTTGCCTCCTCACTGATGCTGGGCGCCCTTATCAAGCTGAGGAAGTGCCTTCCTGCTTTTCACTTGCTGCAAATTTGTATTATGAATGTTAAATTTTGTCAAATGCTTTCCCTCTACTTATTGAGATAATCCTATCTCTTTCCCCTTTTATTCCGTTAATATGTGGTCATTGGTGTTTGATTTTGTAATGTTGACTCAGTGCCTGGATGAGATAAACTATCATTGTTAGCAATGCACTTCCTTTCATATAGTACACAAATCTGTTAGTTAATATTTTGAAAAAATGTTTTTGTTCATGATTCTGTTAATGTTTGTTTCTGTAGCTTGTTTTTTCCTATAAGGCTTTGTCTGGAATATATACAGACAAATGCACTGTTAGCTTCATAAAATGGGTTGGAAAGTATTCCCTCCTCCTTTATTTCTTAGAAAGAAAGACTGGGTTTTCCTTCTCAGGTGATTCATAAACTCACCACTGAAACAACGTGTGCCTGGAGACTTGGTTGTGGGGGAAGTTTTTAATTACAAATTCATTTTCTAAAATGTAGGCTATGGAGCTTTCCTATTTACTCTTGATTTGGTGCCAACGATGTTAGGTGAGGACTTCCTGGAGACGACTCCATACACCACGCACAGACTGACAGCTGGACACTCCACGGGGCACGTGGGCATCTGCCGTCCTCGTGCATTTCATTCTACACACATTATAACCTACAAATATGTTTCTGTTATAACTGCATCAAAGAGCCAGTTATATTTTAAACAACTAAAAAGTGAGGGGGGAGGCATTTTATTTTTACCCACATATTTGATTTCTTCGTTTGAATCGGGTTCACCTTGCTCGTCCTTCCACGTTTATTACAGACAGTTCTGCTGACGAATTCCTTTACCTGTGACGGTCTGGGAATCTCTATTCTGCCCTCATTCTTTTTGAAAGATAGTCTGGCAGGCTGGCTCTAGAATGACGGCTGTCTTCTATCACCTTAAAGGTAGCACTTCATTGATTCCTGTTTTGCTTTGTTTCTGAAGAGAAACCTGCTATGGCTCTTATCTTCGTTCCTAGACTGACAGGCAAAGTCAGTGAACTGGAGAGTAGCAACACAACTGGAAAAATTCACCCAAACTCGAAGCTTAAAGTTCTTTGTAAATATTAGAATTTTAAAAATTCTGTAAAGACGGATGAAGGAAAACAGACATAGGTTTTAAAAGAATAGAATAAAAAGAGAAAAATAAGTATAGAAACATAGATAAAATATCATAACTTTATAAAAAAATTGAAAACCTAAATGGAAGTTATTTCTAAGAAAAATAAAAGATGTCAAAATTGACACAATGACTAAAAACCTGAATAGAATGATCATTTAAGCATTTAAATTTAAATAATTTAAAAATATGAACACGACCAAAGAGTCTCTAACAAAAACAGAGCCAAACTGCTCTCCAAGTGGGTACACCAACTTTTTAAGGACCAGATTGTCCATCATGCATGTAAGCTGTCCAAAACAGAAAAAGAGCAAGTTTCCCAACTCCCATTAGGCGTTTCCTACGACGTGGCTCCTAACCCAGGACAAGGCAGATCAGCAAGAAAACGACAGGTTTATTACATTCATAAGCCCTAGACACACGATACCACCACATGCTGCAAAGGCCATCACCGTCTCAAAGTAGATCAGAAAGCCTACGATGTCATTATCCTCATTAATGGACTAATAACGACCTCGATGTCACGGGAAAAGGTCTGATGTGTAGCACCTCTTTGTGATTTGATGTGGGGAAGCACGGGACTTGGTTGGAGGGTGTGTAGGGAGGAACTCCGAAAGGTCGGGGGCCTCCAGGGGGAGCCGGCCGAAGGCGAGCACCCCGGCCTTGACTTTTCCAATCACGTCTGAGCCCCGGTGTCTACTGGAATCGTTATGCTCAGTCTTCAGACGTCCTTGCTTAAAGGACACTGCAAACGCAGGTGTCTTCTCAAGGATGCTTGCCCTGCTGATAGCATCTAGCACAGGGGTGGGCAAACTTTTTGACTCGAGGGCCACAATAGGTACTTAAACTGGACCGGAGGGCCGGAACAAAAGCATGGATGGAGTGTTTGTGTGAACTAATACATGTTAACACTGCTGCTGGTGAAGGAGCAGAGGGGAGAGCAAGAGAACCCTCCGCTCTTTCGGCTCTGCGGGCCGGATAGAACAGCCGAACGGGCCGGATCCGGCCCGCGGGCCGTAGTTTGCCCACGGCTGATCCAGAAGTTCATTTTAGTTCAAGCTGTTGTTACAATGAAAGCCTGAGGAGGCAGGAAAACAGAGCTGTTTGGTTTCTCAAGCCAGGCAGCCCCTTAGCCTCTCTTTCACAGAACGTGTCAGAGTCATCCTGGCAATTTAATTCTCAGAGGACTGTTTTCGTGAACAAGGCTGTGTGCCAGAGACCTGGAGTAAATACCACACCTCGGAGAAGAGGCAGGGGCTCCCCAGAGCACAGCAGACCCAGGGAGAGGCCCGTTTCCTAACTGGTGGGGTCAGGCTTCGGGAGAGAGGGTCAGTTCTTACACCAACCTGTGCCCTGCTACCGACTTTAACCTTAGGGAGCGAGGCACATCAGCAACTGGTCCTGGGGCTCCTGAACCCCGACAGGCTGCAGCGGTTCCCAGGACCCGGTGAGCAGGCCAAGCCCCCCAGTTGGGATTGAGCAGAATGAAGGTCGCAAGAGCGGTTTCTTTGCATTTTAGCTCACACGGGCGGACCATTTGACTTTAATTTAAAATGAAATGTCATCTTTGGATTTTAGTATTTCCCTGGGAATTTCATTAATGAGATAGAATTAATATTCAAATATAGGATATCTCTTGTGGGCATTTTATTACTACAGTGAATTTAGGCCTTTCACTGCAGTATCTTAATGTGGAATGAATTTCTGCCTTGAGGTCAAAGTGATTTGGGGGTTAATTTGATTCATGTATTTGTCTGACCCACTTAAGAGTCCCCTGAGGGCACAGTCTTGCCTCCCTGCAGTGGCCCAGGAGAAAGGAAGGCGTGACCAGCACAGGGGCGGGGCCTCCTAAGGTGGGAGATGTCCCAAGGACCAAGGACCGAGGACCGAGCCCCTCTCCCAAGGACCGAGGACCGAGCCCCTCTCCCCTGCCCAGTGCACAGACCACAACCCAACAAGAAAGGACTCGGAGGCAGAAGCCACTCCCCGCCCGTCATGCTGTGGATGGAGCTGAGGAACGCGCTGCTCCCTGGCTTTCACCGTAATGCCTCGGTCCCAGCTCATGGATCTTGGGGTGATGGTCCAGGCGCACACACGTGCATGTATGTATTGTGAAAGCTCCTTAGGTGATCCAGCAGGGGAGAAGATAGCCTTGAAGTCAGGAAAATAACTTGGATTTTTTCCTAAGTGTAAAATGAGCCTAAAGATTTTATGCAGGTGAATGAAATAATCAGTCTGGATTTTTAAGATGCCCTGACTGTCCAGTAAAGTGTGGCTGGAGGAAGGGGCGTGGCAAGGAGGCAGCACGGTCAGAGCCCAGTGGTGACATAGGCCAGGCCACGCTGGTGGCTGTGGGGACAGAGGAAGCTGGCCGACGTGAGATGCAGCTAAGGGACATCAGAAGGAACTGCTTTCTACAATGGTGGCGGTAAGAGAAGAGGGGACGTGGACATTCAGTCATGCTGGATGTGGTGGCCTCACCTACTGACGCAGAAGCAAAAGGCAGGGTGGAGCCGGAGGGCTCAAGAGCACGGCTGTGGACCTGTGAGGGGTGATGCGTGGAGACCTCCAGGTGGACGCCAGCAGCTGTCTTCTGTGTTTCACTCCAGGGAATGGGAGCAGTCCTCTGTCCCTGGGCTCAAGAGCTACTTTGGAAGTCACCTGCACACAGGGGTCTCCCCAGCCCAGGAATGAGGTCTCCCAGGGGTGGGCGGAGACAGCAGGCTCGGGATAGCCCCGAGGCATTGGAACACTCGGAGGTCTGCGGAGACAATCCTGGGCTCCTGGCAGCTTCCGACAACCGTGGCATCATCACCATGTTAGTCAAAAGGTGAAACAGGTGCAGGTCGCCGCGGGCTGGCAGCCGCCCCCCCCCCCCCGGTCCCTGAGTATATCAGGGGAGTCTCTCCTGAGCACATACTGGGAGTCGCAGTGGGCGGGGAGCCGCGCTCGTGTCTGTGCAGAGCCCAGTGTCTGGCCGCCTAGCTCAGCTACGGCCCGAGCGTGGGCCCCAGCGGGAGGTGGGGTTTGGAGGGTGGTGGTCGTGGAGCACGCACTTGGGCGCCCCTGGCCAAGGTGAACCTGAACACCTTCACCGTGGGAAGCTCCTGGGGAAGCCTGCCCTCCCTTCTGAACAGCGGCCATAAAGGCTCCTTAAAACACCACTGCGCTGCCCGCTCGCCCACTCACGTGCGGTCCTGGCGCAGCCGCTTCCTCCAGCTCAGCTTCCGCGCCCGGAGCTGCTGAAAGCGTTGTCTGGGCTCAGGCCTCCCCATCAGAACTTACTGCAAACACCTTTCACACCCGTCTCACTGGGCTGTGAATACTCCCGCCTCCCCAAAACAGAAAAACTTAAAACTTGTGTTGTTCATCTTTTATAAGAAAAATAAAACTCACTTGTGCTTAAAAAAAAAAAAGAAAAGAAAAAAGGTTGGGTAATCCAACACTAGATACCGCCGACGAGTGTAAGCGCTCAATCCCAATGGATGAATTTGTGAGCAACATGGATATTCACTTTTTACCTGGAAGGAGCTCATTGATAAAGAAAACCTTTTCAGTTAACAGTTACACTGATCGCCCTGGCCTGAGGCTCAGTTCGTTGGAGCCCGTAAGTCAGAAGGTGGCGGGTACAATTCCCGGTCAGGGTACGTACGGGAGGCAACTGATGGATGCTGCTCTGACACTGATGTTTCTCTCTCTCTAAAAGTCAATAGCAAATCACACCCTCAGGTGAGGACTTTTAAAAAATTTAAAAGTTACGGTGATCATCGGGTTATTTGTCCTGGCATCATTTTTCAGGGTAACTTCTTTTAGACGCTTATACTAAACCAAATTATACTGTGGGCTGTGAAATATGCCAATTTCTTACCTTGTTCTGCTACAAATAGATAGCAATAACACACATACACATACAAACACACCCAACTCAGCTGAATAAGAAATATTTTTATTCTAACTGACTCATTCTGTCCCAGCCCAGGCCACAAGAAGAGCAAAGACGACTGGGATGGCAAGTTCAACTTCAGGAAGACTGACTGACAGTGCTCCCACGAAGAAGGCCTACTGCGTGCCGGGGTAAAAGGATGCTGGTCTTGGGGACTGGAGAGAAAGTGAAGCACCAGTGGACTCACTGTTTCCCGAGCCCTCTGCCCCTCTAAGTTCGAGGGCTGAGGGGCAGGCAGCAGGGTAGAACAGAAGGAAGTCAGCTACGGGGCCAGTGGGAATTAGAGTTCATTTCACAGGATCCCGGGCCTGAAGCCTCACCGCAGCCCAGGCTGGGGACGCCCTAGGATCTGACCCTTTCTTTTGAGGCCAAGCCCCCCGCCCCGCCCCCTTGAAGTAGGACAGCTCTATCCAAGCACACCTGTCTTTCTCCTCGAACCTGAATATATTATACACATACATGTTTTAAAAATATGGGGTCATTATCAAATGCACACTATCTCACATCTTTCCGTATAATAAAAATTCTTTGAAAAAGTGGGTTTTTTAAATGGTAGATATGCTTCTACTCCAATCCACGGTGATTTATTTAACCTCAGGACATTTGAATCACTTCTAAATTTCAGCCAACACTATAATGAAAATCCTTACCAAAATGTTTTCACTCTATCACTGATGATTTACTTTGGGGAAATTCCCAAAAGAACTACCAGATGAAAACTGCTAACATATTTGATACACATGCCAAACTGCCCCCAGAGGACTCTTCCAACTTTTTCCACCCTCAGAACTGCCACTTGCTTTTCTCCTACCGGCCAGCGCCCGCTCTTTAATAAATAACAAATGTAGTTTGGGGCTTGCTCCGCCTTTTCCTAGCGGAAGTGGGCACTTCCCACCTGCCCGAGGCTGCAGTGAAGGCTCTGGGATCAGGCGTTAGTGGAAAGCTTGCTGACCAGCTACCACATGCGCCGAGCTGCTCTCGGAGCGCCAGCTGCAACCTGAACGAGGACGAACCAGCCGTCCTGCTCTCCCAGGTGGACAAGCGCACAGGCGGGGAAGCCGACAACCTGCAGGACGAGCCTTCGCCCAGGTTCCCAGAGGACAGGCTCCGCAGAACCTCGTGTCACTGCAGGGACCCAGTGAGAGCCAAGAACAGCCCAGACTGTTCGGAGCCGCGTCCCTCGGTCACCTTTCCTTCCAGGCCACTGCGCGGGCGCTGGGAAAGCCAGCAGGAGGAGGAGGAGCCCGGAGCAGCCGGGACGTGGGGACACGCAGGAGGGGACTGCGGGAAGCGTGTCGTTTCCTCAGTGAATGGAGGAGTCGCGGATTGGAACTGTGCGCGGAAAAGGAAGGGGCTTTTCCAGAACAGCAGGGCCCAGGCTGCTGAGGCCCGCACAGGACAGGGACAGTGTGAGCAATACAAATGCTTTTAATTCAACCACATATGCCAGGAAGATGAACCACCCATTTTTCTGGAGCATCTGCATCTGAATTCGGTGCAATTTCCTCATGAATTCTTCACCCAGCAGATAAGATCTGTTTAAATAATGAGTGAAGCGAGATGGTTTTAAAGAAAATTGGTATATTCTGCTCTCCAGACGGAAAAGAGAGATGTGTGCCCATGTGAGGAGGAAATGCCTCCCACGTGGTGGGGAATGGACGCCG
This sequence comes from Myotis pilosus, assembly GCA_036010255.1. Taxonomy (NCBI): domain Eukaryota; kingdom Metazoa; phylum Chordata; class Mammalia; order Chiroptera; family Vespertilionidae; genus Myotis; species Myotis pilosus. Next base: position 6,729,316 of record JASKON010000032.1, on the reverse strand, counting down.
CGGCATTACCCACGCCACACACACACCTGCTCCCACAGGCCCGCGCAGCCAGGCCCGCGGCTGGCCACACAGGTGTTCTCCCCGAGCTGGAATGTGAAACGTCTCCAGGAGCTGTCCAAGAGGAGGCTCAGAGGCGGCCGAGCGTGTCCCTCCTGTAAGGGCGGCCACACCCTGCGCAGCCCTGCCCTGGCTCCCACCCTCAGCGGCTTCAGCTGCTGCACAGCCAGGGCGGTGGGAGGCCCAGGGCGGCGGGAGGCCCAGCGCAGGGCCGGCTCTGCCTCCTCAGCCATGTGGATGCAGACGAGCCTCCGGGCCTCTCAGCCACAACGGGCAGGAAGCCGGGGCACAGCAGAGGGTGCCCTGCGGTGGGTGCCCTCCGAGAGGACACGCCTGCACCAATCTGGCCTCTAGCAAGTGCTCAATAAAATGGCTGGTGTTAACACCGCCCTTTACTTATCCTTCCTGTGGCATTCTTTGTAAAAACTTTAAACTCGCTGAACCATAAGAAAAAAGTAAGATCACAGACTTCCTTTCCCACTGCTGTCGTTTCTATAAGACAGTTTAAGTAAAATGTGAAAAGCGGACCAGTGATTTAAGGAGCGAGGAGAGAGACCGCCGTTTTTAAGCAGAAGAGGGGAAATACGGGTCCGAAAGTGTATGAATCGCAAATGCACTCGCATGCGGTGATTAAAGCCTCCCTGAGTCCCACAAGGCCTGACACGGATGCAGGAACCCCAGAACCCCGGTCCGCAGGGAAAACGAAGCCACTCTGAAAGCTGTGTCGGCACGTCTGCGCCCACACGCAGAGCTCCATGCAGACAGAACAACCCACCGGCCAGTTCACAAAACACGCGTCCACCCGCTGCTTGGGGTGCTATTCCCACCCCAATGCATCACCGTCAATGTCACACTCCGGTGCCTGAGCAGAGCGCTGTCCGGAACACAGTGTTCAATGTTTAACCCGTGGCAGCGTCTCCGCTGCCTGCTGGGTTCCGAGGCGCCGGTGTCAGACAGACCTGCCAGCGTGCGTGCGCCCGGCGAGGCATCACACGGCCCGGGAAGGAGCATCTCAAACCTGGGACACAGCCGGAGAGGAGGGCCAGGCCTCCACGTGGCCCTGCTCTGAGGGCCACAGGTGATCCGGGGGGCGGGGGTCCCAACAGCCCATCCTCTGTCCCCAGTCTGCCATCTAGGAACTGACTGCCCTGCTGCCAGCCTGTCGCAGCCCCTGAGCACCACGCAGCCCCACTGTCCCCACTGTCCGGGTGCAGGTCACTAGGAGGGGACCATTTCTGAGTAGACGCATTCCAGAAACGCACCCTGCTGTCAGAACGTCACCTCTGCTGGAGAATGGGAAACGGACAAGAGGAAGGAAACACACTTATAGGCCAACATGTTACACACATGTGGGGTGCTCAGAACAGCTCTGCAAGGTAGGAACGGGCGTTCTGACCCGACAGATGAAGATGAGGCCTGGAAGGGTCCTGCAACTCGGCAGAGAGCGAGGGACAGGAGAGCCCAGGTCCGTCTGGTTTAAAAGCTCACGCCTCTAAAGCTCGCACCACACAAGGGCAGGAGGGCGTTTCTGATCTTCAGGAAAGAGCCAATGGCTGGAGTCGCAGGAAATGAGCAGGAAACCTCAGAGTGTGCAGCTGCGAGTGCCCGGCCTCGAAGGGGAGCCGAGAGCCCGAGCAGCCAGAGGCCCCGGTGACAGGAGGCAGGTGGCCTCCAGCGACTGGCTCATTTCACGGAAGCTGCAGGAAGCGGCCAGAGGCAGTCACCCCGGGACTGATGGGTGTCAGACACATTCGCTGCTCACACAAAACCACGGTGCAGGGGGGTATGGAGAGGTGAGGCGCAGAGAGGGGGGGGGGGGCGGGGGGGGGAACGTGACGCGCCCCGGGAATAGCGAGAGGAGCACGCTGGACCCGGCTGTGCGGGGAGCGCCCGTTCTGTCCTGAAGGCAACAGGAAGGCCTTCCGTAGACACCGAGTTCCAGACACATGCACTTGATTTAGAAGTTAGTTACCAAGCAAAGTGCACAACCTGCGGGTGCAACCGAGAGAAGTTCATACGCAGGCAGCCCCGCACCCAGGGCTCCGCGGCCCCACCAGCCGCACGCCTCCTGGTGAGCAGCACTCTCACCTCCATTAGCTCAGGGCTCTCCTGACTCTTCTGCAATCTGGGAAGGGGAGCCACACAGGCCCCGGGGCCCGGTTCCCTCAGAGACACCACTGCCCCACAGCACCGTCCTGTCATCCTGCCCTCCCCCGACAGCGACACACTGCGGCCACTCAGCCATCCCAGTAACACACTATCCAGCTGCTTGCTGGTATGAATAAGGCTGCTATGAACATCCATGTACACGACTTTCGGTGAATATAAGTACTAATTTCTGGTTTATACCCAGGTAATTGCTGGTTTAGGAAAATAACATATGTAACAAGATTACCTTCTCATGCTGTTACTGAAATGCTGGCTGATGTGACCTGGACTAAGCAAAGGCAAGCGGTCTTAGTGATGACGAATAAAGGCTGAAAACAAGACCCTTTCCAGCAGGAAGAATGGGCCAACAGGACCAGAAACGTTTCCCGAGAGGTGAGCCACTTACCCTGGAAACGAACCGTCTGGATCCTCCTGCATCTGCACGTCTATTTTTTGCCAAATTTGGGACCCTGTTTCTTTGAACACTTTTCTGGCCGCATCCTCTTTCCTGTCTCCTCTGGGAGCCTGATAACAGTCAGACCACCTATCCAAGCCCTACTCTCCGGGGCCCTGACAATCTCCCCACTGTGCTGCGCCAGCATGGCCATGGGTGAGCCGGGGGGCGGGAGGGGGGGTGAAGGATTAAAGAAGAGAATGGAGCTGGGCCAGGTGGGACACTGCCCTCTGATTATTTTATAGCAGATTCCACAGGCAAAGTAAGGGCATGGTCAAGCTGTTCACAATGTTCTCTCGGGGTTCGAGTCCACTCAATTACATGCGCCTGAACTCTATCAAGCCCACATCACTCAGCCTCGTGGGACCACAGGTTCGGACCATAAGGTCAAGCTTACAACTGTAGCCTTTGGCTACAACTGTGCGGGGACTTGCACGTGGCTTTGCCACGAGAGGATCGTGCCTTCTCGTTAGTCCGAGGCTTGAACCTGTCCAAACGCGGTAGCCGCTCTCCACACCCCATCTGCCTGCTTTCTGTCATGGAGGCTGGAAACTTCTTACTCTGCCCCACGCTCACCGCCTCCTTCCTCTGTCCTCTCCACTGGGCTGCAGAGCCTGTGGACAGATTGTGAATGTTAACTCGGTTACTACGTTGTTCAGCCCTAAAACTTCCATTTGGCTTTTCTTTCCATCTTCTATTTCTCTGCTGAGAGTTCCTATTTGTCCCAAGTTTCCTAGCTGCTCACTGAAACACTGGTGAGTGCTGCTTTAGCCCTGTCCGGCGGCCCAGCATCTGTGCCACCCAGGTGCCGGCATCTGTGGATTGCCTTCACCATTCGAGTTGAGACCTCCCGGTTCCCGGTCCAACACATGATTTCTAGTTGGACCCCAGGTTCTGGGTGTAATGGCGGGAGACGGGATCTTGTGCGTCTCCTGCCTTGGCCAGCGTGGGGAAGCAGCCTGTTACTGCCACGTGGGGTGGAAGTCTGCGCCCTCCACCAGCCGCCTCTGACCCCCAAGGTGTGCGGCTGGCCAAGCAGCTCCTTACTGCTGGAAGAAGCGAGTTTTACACCTCTTTCTCAAACAGGTGGTGTCCCAGTTTCCCACGCGGCTTCCATTAACAGCTGTGCAGGGGAGGGAGGGCGCTTTGTTACGAAGGAGTGGGATGAAAGTCCTGGCTCCCCACCCAGGGGGGTGAGGGGCACCTCACTGTCTCGGGGTGAGGGTTTAAGTCTACGCTCCCTTTGCCAATGCAAGTGAGGCTACATTTTCCCCGTGGTGTTTGTCTAAAATAGGGTGGTGACCGTCTACAGGTCTATCTTGCTAAGTTGCCTCTTTCTCAGTTCTTGACCAGCTTCTGATGGTTCTTCCTTCCACCCCCAGTGGTGTTCTGGGCCAGCAGCTTCTGGAACATCAGCCTGAGAGGAAACTGCCCTCAGGCTGCTGCTCGGTCCGAGGCCGTGGGGCAGGGCGCCTCCGCCTCGTCACCTCTGGTCGCGCTGTTAGTTGCACAGAAGAGGTCAGGGCTGCGGCTGCGTGCACGCGGCAGGGCACCCAGAAGGGCACCCAGAGACCGCACTCCGGAGCCAGCAGTGCCATTCGCAATGTGCTGTTTTCCAGACGCCACAGGACTTGCATCGGGAGACAGAGAAGGAAGTCAGCGAGGCAGGTTTAGATTTCAGAAGGAAGCCCAGAATGCACTTGTGCAAACAAGAACGACAGTTAATGTTTACTAAGGCTTCACCCGCTGCTCACATCCCATGAACCACCTGACTTAACCCTCCAAGACGCTCTGGCCAGGATTTCCTGCTGCCCTATTTTTCTAGGGACAATGGGCTCACTCCAGTCCGTAGCAGGGCCAGGGTGTGGACCTAGATCATCGCCCAGAGCTCCTGACCTCCGCGTGCAGAGACGCAGGCGGGGAGGAGGCCTGGACTCGCCTGAGCTCTGCTGTCTTCAGTCCACGCCACTCAGTTCGGGCCAACAATCCACAGCTTCAAACGAGAGTCGGCCCTTTACCTACAAAAGCCTCTCTTGTTGGCATTTCATTAGTTGGGAACACTACAGCCATTAAAGACAGATAATATTAACCCTAATAATATTCTAGACAGGTAATATCAACTTACTCCTGATTGGTCAAACCCTGAGGTATATTATATTTTTCCACTTTAAATAACTAAATATTTTAAAAATGAAAGTTCCAGAAAAATGGCATGATTTCATATAAAATACAAGTGATTTTTCTTTTTGTTTTCCAAAGTATATAAATTTTATTTAATCTCTACCAGATCACAAGCTACAGCTTCAGGTCTTGGTTTTGTCGCTGTGATTACGTGAGGCGACGGTGAAGGGGTCACTTCACACCATGTATGCTTTTAGGGTAGATATTTCCTGCAGCCGCTGCCAAGGGCAGGCGTCAGGAAAAGGGCGCTGCCTAAAACCACAGGCGCGCATGCGCGCAGCAAGTCTAGCCTGTCCCAGCTATGGACGTTTCCCTCTTTTCCACCTCAAACAAACAAACCAACAAACTAACCCCACCCTCTCCCCTCCCGCCCTTCTCTAGTCTCCTGACCGTGACTCTGGACGCCCAGGCTGAAGACTGGAGCGTGCCCGTGGCCTATGGCATCGCACTCTGCCTGCAGACAGGATCAGAGGAAGCCCTGCTGACTGGGAAGAGGAGGAAGCTGCTAACTCCTCGGAAGGGCACGCCTGCTCCCAGTGCGGTGTGCTCTGCACTGAGAACATGGAGCCCCACGGGTGCGCGTCATCCGGGGACGAGGGCGTGGCTACTTCTAGCAGAAGAGAAAACCATTCAAGGCTTTCTACTCGGGGGCATCTGGTCAGAGAGAAAAGTCACAGATCACATCATCAGAGCGGCAAGGACCTGAAAAAACTTGGTGCAATCTCACTTCACAAACGAGAAAACGAACAGAATTATTTTGCCCCAGTCATACAGTCAGGGCGTGTAGGTCCTCGGACACTGTGACCACTGCACGCAAGTGTTAACTCCTCCCCCACCACCCACGCCCGAGCACCCCGCTGTGAAACACGCAGGTGCTAGGACCTGTGTACAAACACCAGTGATCAACGTTTGCTGTATGTAAACAAACGTATCCATTTCCTATCTTCACATGTCAGTCTTCAGTCTTCAAACACAATCACCACTGTTCCTTCCATTCCTGAGCACTTTTCTCCCGGCTCCTACATGGTGTCAAAGCGCCTGAGTCCAAGGGATCTAATGTCTAATGGGGATTTTAAAACATGGAAAAATTCCAGGAGTTAAGTCCAAGTTCTGTAAATGAATATTAAGAAATTTTCACTTTTTCGGTTCTCTTCTCCATCTGAACCGACTTCTGTATCAGGAACAACTTGTGACCTTCCCCTTGCTCTGAACCGGGCCCTCAGGGACACTGTTTACTTCATGGAGACCTGCTGGGGTTGGACCAGGGGTCCCCAAAGGGGTGGACGCTCCCGGCAGAGACCACACACGGCTTCGCACGAGCTGTTCTCGCTACGGGGCTGATGCACCGGTACAGTCCTTAGGCTTCTGGCTACTCATTCTTTCAGTAAAAACCTCAGGGACAGTCAACAGGGAACCATACGGGTTCCAACCCAGAATTGAGGTTCTACTCTGTTTACACATCGAGCACACAGTCCAGTCACGATCACTATGCCGGGTGTTCCACCTGGGCTGCTACCCTCGCCTCCCTCGGAGCGGGCACTACCTCTGCCCTCTCTGAACATGCGTCACTGCAATGGGGCCCACGAGGGCAGGCACTGGTGTCCATTTCGTTCACTGTTGCACTTCCTGAGCCTAGAACAGTGCCTGGCCCACGGCACGCACATAATAGTCACCGACTGGATGGAAAAATGACGTTTGTGGAGGAGAAATTAAGGCACAAAGAGATTACAAATCATGATCAAAGTCACAGTTACCGAGTGGCAGAGCTAAGACTCAACCACTGTTTTTTTCATGCATTATATCAAGGGTCAGCACATTTTTTCTATAAAGGGACAGAGAATAAATACTTCAGGCTTTGTAAGTCATTGGGTTGTCTCCGTCACAACTACCCAACTGTGCTGGGGCAGCATGTGAGCAGCACTGACAGGCTAAAGGATGGCCATGACTGTGTCTCAAACACAGGCCCACAGTTTATAGTCTGCCAGCCCCGCACTACATCCTCACACAGGCGAGCAAAGTAGACCAAGGAGAAGCAGACACTCAGCTACTAAGGGCTCCATCCACGGCCACACGTGCTCTTTCCACGAAGCCTCGCGGTCTCCGTGAGGAGTCTGGCAGACCTGCTGTCACTCAGAGGCTGCTTTGGCACTTTTATGCTGCAGAGCAGAGCCTCACTCTGTTGGGTGAGAGCCGGGACCTGGGCAGGCTGCTGGGGCTGCAGCGGACAGGCAGGTGTGAAGGGGTGTGCGCAAGTGCCCAGCATAGTTAATCCAAAATCTGCCTTCCCAAGAAAGCTGACCTTCCATTAAGCACCGTGATCTGGAAACAATGCAGGGCTCCGCTTGGAAGACAGGCAGGCCCGGGATTGGCCGTTCTGCTCTCACAGGAAAACAGCCCGGCCAAAGCTAAACACTAACCTGGTTAAACGTGAGGCTGAACATAGTCAATGCATTAATCATCAGACAGGGTAAGAAAGGGAATATGCAAGCTCGCTCCCAACTGTTTACCACCAATATTTTCCTTGGAACAGAAATGCATTTTATATATTACATGAACCTGTGAAAGACACATACCTGGTAAAATATTTGAACACATACCACACCAAGAATATTAAACATGAAATAGTCCATCATCATAAAAGAATTCTGAGTTCACGAAAGTTTAAGCCCCTACCGTACTCCAGCTATGGTAACCTCTACGTAACAAAAGCGAAACTGCACGTGATGCTATCTGGGTGACAGCCTTGATGATCACAGGCCATTCCGTATGCAACAAAGCATGAAAAACGTCTCCTTTTCAAACAAAGCAGGCTGAGCTCAGTAAGGCATCACTTAGGAGTAACAGCAAAACTTAAAAATCCCAATCAGTAACTTTTCAAAATATAAAAGTAGGTTTTTGGATGATTTAAGATTACGCCCCCCCCCCCACACACACACACACTATCATCTAGCTCAATGGTGTCCATTATCTGGACTAACATTACTTGGCTCCAGAAATTCAACTCAACAGATTACTGAGAAATTATGTGCAAAATGATATGGGAAAATAAAGAGCTGAGGAAGGCACAGTCTCTCCCCTCAAGAAACTTTAAAAATCCCACATTTGTCTCAATTTATTCTTGTGTCATTTATTATTTTATTTTCCATACCAACTGTAAACCTACTTTTGCCCCACTCTGTACTTTAAAAATGCAAGCAATTCATGGTACTGCTCGTTCTGCACAAATTCGCCGCACTCTTCCATAAGGTGTCCCTCACCAAGCCTCGACTGCCCTCAAGTACAGCTCAAACCTGACAGGAGGGTGAGTGCTGGGTTTGTCCCCTTTATCACTGTCTGGAATCACGCACCGGCGTCTTGGTGATCCTCACACGTGGTGACAGAGAACACTTACAGTTTCGGCGTCGGTGCGAACGGAAGGATTTGGTGTATCTGACGTGTTTTCATCCACTGCAGTCCCTGCTCTTTCTTCTTCACATCACCTAGTCGCTCCCCAGCGGACCGCCCTGCAGCCTTCCACGCGCGCGCACACCCTCGTGCCCAGGCACATCTTCCCGACTTCCTGCCCAGCCGAGAGCCAGCCAGTTCTCTGCTGAGCCCGGGTTCTATTATTTTCATTTATTTATTTTTTTAATCCTCACCCAAGGATCTTTTCCCACTGATTTTTAGAAAGAGTGGAAGGGAGGGGGAGAGAAAGGGAAAAACATTGGTGTGCGAGACACATCGACTGGCTGCCTGCGCACACGCCCCACAGGCGGATGCTCTACCCACTGAGCCAAACTGGCCAGGGCAGCCCGGGTTCTTTTTAGAGAGCAATGGTATTGAAAACACAGCTTTGATGCTACAAACACTCGTTTTTAGTCTTTTCAGTGAGCAAAACTAGGAAATACGCCCTCTCTGGAAGGAAAAACGACTGCCCATGAATTCCCACTCTGCCTTTACACTGAGGGCTTAATTCTTCACTCTGGCATCCGTGGTATCGCGTTCAGGCTGAACAGCTTGCTCCCTGACAGCATAAACCTAACTGCTTATTTTCTTTATCCTACATGTGAAGTATTGACATGTACGTGCACAAAAGTGTGTAAATACATAAGTACGTGTTTCTAGGGGAACGTACTTACCTTTATGTTGCTTTCCTATCAGCATGGCTCTTAAAATTCCTCAAAGAGATTTGTTGTTTTCATTAAGAAGATGCACTCCTACGCATCTCATGTAAAAATCAGTTTGTTGAGAATTAGCTGGTCAATGGACTGCCATACGAAGGGCCAGGGCTGGCACAATCAAACGCAGTCAAGTCTGAACTGGACAGAACCTCGCTGGCTGCTCGCCCTGCTCAGGGCAGACATTCTAGGCACTGGACACCGAGAACAACAGAACTCTGAGCAGCAGAAGCGTGTGAATGTCAGTAACTGCACAGCTTACTAAATATGTTTGTGGTTCTGGGGTTCTGTTATTTGTTCCATCCAGAGAGTCTCATTTTAATAGTTTTGAATAAATTCTTTGCTTGTTTAAAAGCTTGTTTAGCTCCTCTTCCCCAAAGCATGCAAGGGTTTGATACCAAAAAAGAGAAAACCCTATCTTAGCTTAAATCTACCCACAAAGGATAATAAACAGTGAGTCAAGTTTTGGTGTCGGGAGAGACGAGGCCAGACTGACCTGGATCAGCCAGATGCAAAGTGGGTGCCTTGGCGAGTCCCGGCTCGAGGGTGGAGGTGGCGGGAGGGCGGCCGGAGAGTCTGGCTGAGAAACCCTCCGCCAAACCCTAACTCTGCACTGCCGAGCGGAGAGGCCCTGGGCTGGGAGCAGGAGGGATGGCTGCAGAGCTGAGGGGACCTCTGCAGAGTGGGGTGCTCCCGGTCAGCGGGGGAAGCTGCTGGAAAGGATGGCCACGAGCCCAAGGGAAGCTGCGCAGTCCCCCTCACGGAGGTTCTGGAAGGAGGTGCAGAGGGATGCCATCTGTCCGGCAGGCTCAAGAGGAGAGGAGAGGTGAGGCTGGGCAAAGAGTCGGGTGGTGGCCACTCGGCGCCATAAGCAAAATCAGAGCGAGGTCTGAGAGAGGAGGCCAGGAGAGCAGGCAGAGGGCGCGGGGAGGCTGTGGCCCTGCAGACACGGCAGCCCTGCGTCCTGCGCGCTTGGCCAAGGCCCGGGGGCCCTGTAGCTCCCGCCTGAGGCTTCGTGCTCTCACGGGGCAGTGAGCAGGCCTTCACTTCACCTCTCCAGTAGGTTCGGGACCTTAAGTGAAATCAACGTTACCACAGGCCAATGGATGAGACAGGAGGGAAGCTCCTACGCATCTCATCAGCTTCCAAGAAGACGAGGTTACTGGCCTCCTGAGCACTAGAGGGAAGAGTCCTCACGGACCACCTGGTTCCCCGGGAGGGCCCGCAGCTGACTATGGCCGAGCCAAGCGGAGTGCGAACACTCTTACTAGGAAACTAGAGTGTGAAGACATACTCGAAGGTGCCACATGGAAATGTGTGTGTGCGCGCGCATGTGTAATGAGCAGTATTAAGCAAAGAACATGGTGAAAGGAGTCTGTGCTTACACGCCCCCCTGCCTGAACTGATCTCCCCACAGCTGGCACTGGCACGGAGATGCAGGACAGCAGCGCCTCCTCTCACTCCAGCAGGGGCAGCACTCACAGGCGCCGGCGGGCCTCTCTGGGCCACGCACAGAGGAAAGTCAGCTAAGACCTGCCCTCGGGCGAGACAGACAGGCCAGTCGGGGAGACAGGCCAAGGGAAGCCAACGCAGAACCAGGTCCGGAGACGCGCGGCAAAAGCCAGTGAGGACAGAGAAAGTGACCTTACCGTTTCCTACAACGTCAAGCCGGTCACTTTGGCAGTGGTTATGAGCGTAATGCTACCCTTGATGAGTAAGTTTTGTTGTTCAGCTCACTTAAACCATAAACTGAAGGAAGAACATATGTTTAAACAGGACATTTTTTAAAATGAGAAAATCCTGGGAGTCAGAAGACTCTTAAAGGCTTACCTGGTCCTTCACCTGCTTCAAACCGGGACCACACCTCCATCATCCCAGACAGATGTGGTTTTGTAAAAAGCCAGATTAGACTTTAATCCATTTAAGTACAGTTTCAACCTGACTACACTTAATCAGCCTTCTGTTTTAGACAACGTTTAAAAAACATTTCCATCATTAGGGCCTCAATTTTCCTCCCAAGTTTAATTAAAGACCACTTAGACAAGCAACCAACTCCTGCAACTCCCTGGGGTGTAGTTTAAAACATATTTTTATGTAATTACTAATAATGACTGGGCAAAAGCAGGAAGAGGTGTATGATAAAAAAATAGAGCAACGAATTATATAAAATCTTCTATGCCCTGGATTCAGAAGGTTCACAAAAGGGAAAGTACTTTCTAGCACCCATGTATCTTCACTACATTAATTTTCACCTTTTTAAAGGAGTTTTTAGCTATTATATTGCATTATCATTTTATCAATGATCATTTTTGTGCCTGCGCTTCCTATAAAAGTTACAGGGAAATGAAAAAGAAGCAACTGTGGCATTACATAAGAACTTAGGCAAGTTTAACTGTGAAAAAGTAATTCTAGTTAAGAATATTCATTTGTCCTCCCTACCATTAAAGATGTACAGAACACGCGCCCAGGGCAAGGCACTGTGCTGGGGCCGAGGAGCGTGTGAGGAGTGAAAAGCAGAGTCTGAGCCCCGATGAAATGTATTTGAAATGGTATTTAATCTCTGCTCACAGTCCCCAATATAAATACGCTAAAGCAGTAAGGCAGTCCTTGAAATTCTACGGCAACAATAAAAAGCTAACTTTCCCAAAAGGTAACAATAACCAAGTACAATAGCCCAGACGCCAAAGTCCGAAAGGCGAAAGCAAGCGCTCATGGATTCCGGTCTTCCTCAGTCTTCCCCCACTCATCCGCCCTCCTACTTCCAGCCTCCTCACCACAGGGCCCCTCCTCCACTCTGAATGGTCCCCTCCTGGGTGGTCCCCGATCCCTCCCACACCGATGCTCTTAGAGTCAGGAAAGGCTCGTTTATGCTGCAGTAACAAACAACCCACACAAATGGCAGCGGCATACGGAGGCTTATTTCTTGCTCATGCCAGGTGACAGCAGGGTGCTCCTGGGCACATGATTACCGTCTCTGGCCCTCCGTTTCCCCGCCTGCAAAATGGAGGCAACCACAAGAGAACCCATCGAGCTGAGGGAGAAGTCCGAGCCAGGCGCTCCAGAGCAGTGACTGTCAGCCCTCCGCTCTTCCCCGGAGGCCTCTGCCGGGGCCCGTCTTCCTGAGCGGCCACCGGGCGTTCTGCTCCCATCTGGCCGCACCACGCCGCGCCACAGCTGTCTCCACGGAAGCTACCTCAGCATAGGAGAGCTCCTGACTCCACTGTTGAACCCCAGAGCTTAACAGAGAGTCTGGCAAATGGTAGACCCTAAGGAGGCGTCTGCTAAGCTAAAGGGAAGAATGTGGAATGATCACCCCTGTTGCTTGAATAAACCCCACGGGAGCTGGGTGGGTACACACACACACACACACACACACACACACACACACGCACACTCAGAGGCGCTGGCCTGCACGGAGACTGACGGAAAGCACGTGACTGCAGTCGGAACGTCGCCTGCAGGTGGCCAAGACTTGCCGTTACCCGTCAGGGTCCCGAGTCAGGCCTCGACGGAGCCAGGACCCCCAGGTCCCGCTCCCGCGCCCAGGGAAGTCCAAGCACAGGAATGCGGTGATCAGCACACACATCTCCACCTCGGAGAAGAATGCGACCCGGCGCCACCCGTTCCTCATTCCTGTCCAAGGCCACCAGCCCCGCACAGGGTGTGCTGGGGGCAGCCCCACGGGGCAGCTGCCTGAGCTGAATTGTTCTACAGACCGTGGCTGGGCGATAGCCACACAGGTACAGCACATGTGGGAACTCCCCGAAACATCAAGAATCTGTGCATTTTACTGTATGTAATTGGGGGGAGGTGTGCAAGCCACGGGCACTCCCAACTGCTCTGTACACCTTCGGTCTCCTCGGTGCCTACGAAGGAGGAGGGAGGCACGGTGACCGGCGTGTGAACAGTTAGGTGGCCCGGCCTCTGTGACCTTACTGACTGCTGCTCCCCTCCTGAGAGTCTGCAGCGCCACCTCCCCGGGAAGCCCTCCGTCAAGCTTCACATGGCCACGTGAAGAGGGGATCCTCTGCCTGTCCCGCCTGTCTCCTCCATCATGAAAACACACTTTCCAGACGGCACCCATTCCCTGGCGGGCACCTCCTCCAGGCTCCGCCAGTCCGCTCACGCCTTCCCGCCGGCACTGAGCAGGCGCTGGGCACAGTGGGCACAGTGGGCACCGTGTGCGTTTCTCGGCGGTGGTTTTCAGGCTGCCGTCAGAGACATGAGATCCACTGCCTACACAGAAGCTGAGTTCCATCAAGTCTGAGGCACTCTGTGAAGGCTTAGTCTCCTCTTTCTTGGAGCCGTGCAAACGTGCGGTCCTGATGATTCTAAGGCTAGAAAAGCCACGTATTTGCTGGCCCTCGATGTGCAGCGTACAGACCACACCACCGGCCCCCAAGCACAGCTCCCGCACTCGGCCCGCGTGAGGGCACACAGGCCGGTGCGTGCTCACAGGAGCACTCGGCAGCCCCCAAACCACATCTCACAGGTCACTTTCCGAGCATGACACGCTGTGCCAACCCCGCATCTCCAGGCTGTGGACGGGGCGACGCAGCAGCAGCACCGGAAACTGGCGTGATGCTCCGCGGGGACTCAGGCTTTTCAAGGTCTGTCATTGGAATCTAACGTTTGGACCAGAGATCCTGACGTACAACCCGACATGGAGATGCCGCCGGCCCCGAGTATGTGAGCGCAGTGAGGGGAGGCTGGCTGGCTTCTCCGAGCCCCGACACGGATGTGAAATGGCTGGAGCCCGCATTCAGCCTGAGGACCCCGCCAGCGCGTGCTGTGCTGACACCCCCGCTGGCAACAACCCGTCGGGAACCAGGTGGCCCCACTTGCAGATGAGGGAGCCGAGGCCAGGCAGGAGCACCGGCAGCTCAGGGCGATGAGGGAGTGGTGTGGGGGGGACGGGGGGGCAGGATGCGTCAGGGGTCCCCTCACCGCCACGCGGCCTTCCCGACGCCACTGCTCGGTCGCAAACAGCTAAGCCGGTCTCTGCAGCACCGACTCCAGTGAATGTGTGCCTCTCACACAAAGGCTCAGCTCTGTGTCTTCATTTTTACAAATTTAAATAAAATAACTAAACAGTATACACAGACGTCTAATAAACGCCCAGTTAGTAAAAATGTAGCCTCCGTGAGTATGACTGATGGGAGAAAGTGTACCAGTGCTCAATTTTCTAAGAAATCCAAGCTAAATTGTTTACAAAAAGTGCAAAAGAGAATAATGCATAAAAGAGAATAAAATACCAGTGACTTTACATGAGAATTCTAAGCACAATTTGATGGCAAGGTCCGCAGAGTAAAAGCCCTTGAAGCCTGTGCCCCACCTTTAGCCATGCTGCCTAGTGCTCGCTCTCCTGAAACGACCGGCAGTGCTTTCTCAAGACTACACACAGCTCTACCCGCAGGAGAACCGGGAAGGGCCCACGGGTGGACATCCACGCCTCCCTTTCGAACATTCTCCAAGGACCCCAAGGGGAACAACACAACTCTAAATCGGACGACACTCAGGGCCCCGCCTCGCCCCCAGCCTCGGCCACAGTCCCAGCTCCCAGCCGCAGGCTTCCTGGGCCTCTCCTAGCGCAGCTGCTGGAGCTGCGGGGGAAACAGAGGCAGCATCCCAGCGGGCAGTGGAGGGCCGCCGCAGCGCCTCCGTGGCACGGAACAGAGCAGCTGGCACTCCCCTGTGGGCACTGAAGCTCTGAGATTTGGGTGGGGGCTGGGGAAGGCGAGTGAAGCTGAAAGTTGCCAGGGTTGAAATTCCAGCAGGCAAGACACACCCGCAGCAGCCTTGCTCCCAGAGGCCTGCCAGTCTGATTCTTCCTGTCAACACCCCCCACCCACCGCCCTGCTCCTGCTCAGCCGCCCCAGCCTCCTCTGCACCCCAACCCCCAGGCTGTCCGCTCTGGAGCGCAGGTGCAGACCGGAGTCACTCCTTGCCACAGAAAGGAGGCGGGCTCCGCTTTGGAGAGCGCCTGAAGCTGTTCGTCTTAGGGTGGCCCGCGCCTCCGCTCTCAGGCACTGACAGGGGTGGGGGTGGGGGTGGAATTAAAAGAAGGAAACTCAGCTCCAACCCCCACCTCTGCCACAAAAATGATTTATTTTTTAAGTTACCTGTTGGATTTTTCCAGTGGGTAAGTTCAACGCTGCCCTGAATCTTACCGAGTAAATAGCGATGAATCATCCCCAGAAATTAGTCTCACGTTAAACCAATTATTCAAATGCCGGAGAGAAACACGAGCTGAGAGCCACATGGGGAAGGATTTGTAACACAAGAGGCACAACAACACAAACAGTTCAGCCACAAAAGGACAACTGTACCCCCCCCCACACACACACACACAGTCGGTGCTGATGCCACTCGGCGGCTGCCTGCAGGCCTAGCAGAGGGCCCGCCCGGAACGCGGCCCAAAGGCCTCCCAGAAACTTGTCATACAAATCCTGGAAATAGCCTTTAAGAAGGTTGTCACAGCTCTGCTGCTATTTTCTTTTAATGACTACAGTCTACTGTTTCTCTTTAATTAAAGAACATCTACTCTCTGCTTATATGTGTATATGTATTTGAAAATGTCAGTCAAGGCTGCACAGAATATTAGTTACTTATAAACAGCCTGGTTAAGCAGAGAACCCTAAAACCGCCTGTATGTGCGCACCTGAGAGGCTGATGCGGACATCCTGCCCGCTTTCATGGACACACAGAAACCGGACCTGCGATCCTCGCTAGAAAGCTGGAGGGAGCCTTCGTGCCTGTGGCTGCCACGTTCCCGAGGAGTATCACCCAGCAGGGAGAGAGGAGCTGGCGCTGGGAGGCCATGGAGCCTGGGCAGGGGCCAGGCCTCCTGGTTCCTACGTGGCTCTCCCCCTGACTGGCTGTGTGTGATCTTGGGCAAATTATTTAACCCTGATGGGCCTCAGTGTACAAATCTCTAAGATGGGGACAGTAACACTACCCACTCTAGGAAACACACCATGTACGCAGAGGGCTCCAACGCCATCCCAGTCAGCCGCACAGGCTGGCCTCTCCTGTGACTAGTCATTTTAGATGCAATTTATCAGTCATTCATTTTAGACGTCGACCCTGTCCAGGGTCTTAAGTTTTACAATTTCCATCTTTTCGATCTAAATAAGCGGCCAGATGACTGGTGCCTTTTCTCCAACGTAGATAAGCACCCACTACGGGCAGCATGACCCATGGGAGCAAGCACGTGGCTCCAGGGCTGACGGCGTGGGCCTCGCCAGGAGGCGGCCGGAGCTCTCCTCACCATCTCACCACGTTGGCTCTCAGGAAAGACAGAAGTGTGCCACATAAACATGGACACATTGAAAATGTTCCCTCCAACGTGTCTGCACGTTCACACAGGTCTGACTGAGGACAATGACAGGTTAATAGTGAAGGTCCCCAGGGAGCCACTCACACCAGGCACTTAGCGCTGTTCTGCTCCGTGAGCCGGACCTCCTTGTACACCTGCCCGCCCGACACTGGGAACTCTGAGCAGCCTAGGGCAGACCCCTTCCATTCCAGCGTCTGCGGCCCGGCTGGTGACAGCACACACAGACACCGGTTCGAGGAGCTGGACTGGGAGCTCTGAGCGCCGTGCCAGGCAGCACGCCCATTCCTATTGGAGTTAAAATGGTCGCCGACTTTAACTGCAGCACAGCAGCAGATTGAAATTCAGACTGAAAGCCACAGCTTGAGACTAAATCTCACTCTTGGTCCCTTAGGGTGTGATGGGTATGAAATTAAACTCTATCAGAACAAGAAACACAAGAGGCTTTTGGGGGGGGGGGGCAGGAGGGGCGGGAGAGCGACTTCTGATGCTGATGGAAAAAAGTCTTTTATTGGAACGAGACTTTGATCCTCTTAATTTTCAGTGCTGCCTGGGAAAACACACACACAACTAAATATGCTAGAGATCAAACTGTTTCAGATGCGTGACAGGCAGGTCCACTTCATTTTCTTTGAAAAGGAGAGAACTCTCCAGCACATGAAACAGGAGCACTTTCCTCATTTAACCAAAGAAATGAGCCCGGGGAGGCAGGAAGACATTTCACAGCGTCAAAGCACTCGCAGAGCCTTCAGCACACACGCGCTCAGCAAAGCCAGGCGCCCAACCCGGAACACCTGACCATAAGGGTCGAATTCAAACTGTTCCTTTAAAGGGGGGAATAGTGCTACAGCCTGTGTATTTTCTCCTCTCCTAATCTCTTTCTCTCTCTCACCACCACCACCACTTACCATCCCCATCTCAGCTACTGTTTGTTAGCTGATCTTATGCTAATGTTTTAGTTTCTAACATCGTTCAATTAAACATCTAATTAAAGTTATAACTGTTAAAGCCCAGGCCCTGGCCAAGGAAGGTGGACTACTGTGAAGGCAAAATAAAGAATCCCTTCAGTCACCAATGAACCAAGCAGTTCTCTTCCGATCACAGCGAAAAGCAGGAATTCTAGACACGAGTCCCTTTCCCTTTTTATTAGTATCTCTTGTTATTATTAAATTGATTCACATTCACTATAAAGACGGCAAAAAGTATATGGAAAAACACGCCTACCCTGATGTTACAGCCAGAAATCACTGCTACCACTATGACAGTGTTTCCCTCGCTCATTCTGCCATGCACCCAGGTATCTGCGGACCTTAATAAACATGTAACACAGACACGAGGACGTGAAGCAGGCTTCTAGGCCGCACGCTGTGCCCGGCTCTGAACTCCCTTGCCCGTGGCCCCGTGAGCGTGGAAGCCGCACAGTAAGTGCCCCTGAAACAGGGCTTTACTGGGTGCAGATCCTGCTGCCATAACTGGAAACATTTCCAACCAGGGAAACAAGGCTGAGGTCAGCGTAACTATCACGGACTGGACTGCGTGCTGGGCACGTCTTACACCCTGACCTCATGTGCGCCTCACCCACTTGGCCATGACGACTAACATGACTGTTCTGGGTTGAGTAACCTGAGTCACGGAGAGGCTAATCCGCTCAAGGTCACCCAGCTATTATCCAACAGAACCTAGGTTTAAACCTATTAGGGCTGATTTAAGCCCAAGTCCCCATTTATTTATAGTCAAATCTATGATAATCCTTTTTTTAATATGTTTATATTGATTTCAGAGAGGAAGGAAGAGGAGAGAGATAGAAACATCAGTGATGAGAGAGAATCATTGATTGGCTGCCTCCTGCTCGCCCCCTACTGGGGATCGAGCCCACAACCTGGGCATGTGCCCTTGACTGGAATCAAACCTGGGACCTTTCAGTTCACAGGCCCACACTCCATCATGAGCCAAACCAGCTAAGGCATCATCATTTCTAACTTATAAAACATTCTTGCTTATTCTGAAAAACCGATTAATGTTGTTACAGATTTCTGGCTCCATCATTAACAGGCTGTCTGACTCAGCCCCCGGGTTCTGTTGGTCTGTGGCGGGCGAGGCGAGCCTTCCCGTCACCAGCTCCTCTCTCACTCACTTTGTAACGAGCTCCTTTTCTCCGGATCCCGGGGCCACCCTATCATGTTAGCTTCTCCGGGGCCTGTTTCTCCTCCACTAGCCTATACTCTTCTGTGCATCGTCAACTGTTTAATTTTAAAAAATACTTTAATACTGTTAAAGCAATTCCCCAATTCTTTTCATTTTTCCAAATTTCTGGGGTTTTTTTCCTCAGTAGATTTTGGCAGCTCTAGCAATAAATACATGAGTCTGTAAACAACTAACACCTTTACAGGATTCTGCATTCCCATCGGGGCAGATGCAGCACTCGGTGATGTGCCCGCCTGTCTCGGGTGCTTGTTGCTGTGGATCCTGGGACATAACCACTGTCACTGTTAAACTCACGCCCCTGAAGCACCTGTTGTCCACCGCGCCCCACGCGGCACAGGAGAGAGCACCGAGCGCAGCTAAGAAAGGGCTTCCAGGCCCTGACCACCTGCTGGGTCGCCAGGGCCCAGGGCCTCCCGGCCTCCTCTGGGCATCGAGGAGCCGTGACCGTGCTTCTCAGAAATGTGCACGCCCCTGAGATGTTCCCTCCAGGAAGTCGCAGGATCCACCTAGAAGGCTCAGACCAGAGACAGCCCAGCAAGAACTACGATGCAATCTCTGTCCAGAACGACTTCTCAGGTGGGCCCGCGCGTGCGCCGCTTTACAAAAGGTGTCCGTCCGCTCCAAGAACTCAACCAAGGCGGTCAAAGCTCTCCAAGGGCCAGCCTCGAATGTCTGCTCTGGGTGAAGGTGGACGCTACAGGGACAGCCTGGCCTCTAGAGTCAGCATCCCGCCGGATGTCGCTCCCAGCCAGGGACTGAGCTGCTCGGAGGCTTCGGTTCATCAGTGACAGGGGTGCTCGCCCACTGTCCACACCAGGCGCGGGCAAGTGCTGGGCCAGACACGTGTCCACCTTCACGGAGCTTACAGCCTCGTGAGCCAGAGCGAGCGGAGGTGGGAGCGGGAGCAGCAGTTAGCGCTTCCAATGGCAGGAAGCCTGGTTAGCAGGCCGCGGTCACAGTAATGCAGCTGTAACTGGTTACGTTTATCTACATATTTAGTACGTTCCTTCCTTTTAAATCATGTTACACCTTTTCTGTAAAAGAATAAGCTGATCATTCCACAAGATACAGAAAGGGGTCTTTGGGTCCTTTAAAAAAATTTACAGCTGCAACAAACTCACCCCCGAGATGTGTCCTCCGGTAGGAATTTTAATTTCATTTACTGTAACAGGAACTGCAAGTTCAGGAAGCAAATGGTGACAGCTTGATGTATGAATTTTGACATATTTCTTGAACTGGGATTACATTACAAAAGAAAGTGGAATTCTCAGCAAGTCAGATCTTGCCTATACACTCAATCTTCAAATCAATATGCTGAATTCTATACAACTCGCTTCTGACAGAGGAAAACAGCCGAGAGGCCACGGCCCCGCCATTGCAAGGTTGCCCGCGCTCTCAGAACCGAGCTAGAGTGGTTTGGGTGTCCGCACAGAAACACTCAGCTCTTTACTGAGTCCCACCAAAGAGAAATCAGCTCCGAAAGCATCTGTGGTGAAACTGACAAGAAAAAAAATGATTCTCCGCTGAAGAAAGGGCTCGTGTTTGCTCTCACTTGACTTCCTCCGAGAAGGCCCTCTAGGGAAAGCAATGTACACAGACCAGGGAATGTGAGAGCTACTTCAAGCTTTGTGAATACCAGAAATTAGAGGAACATTAATTTTCATTTGAAAACGTTATTTCATTTTTATCGCATGTCTTTGTTTGAAAATGCAGCCAGGACATTTTATAGTAAAATA
Organism: Myotis pilosus; assembly: GCA_036010255.1. NCBI lineage: Eukaryota > Metazoa > Chordata > Mammalia > Chiroptera > Vespertilionidae > Myotis > Myotis pilosus. The sequence goes on along the minus strand of JASKON010000032.1, from coordinate 6,709,042 downwards.
CAGACTACTTGAAGAGGGGGGTTGTGTCTTATTGGCTGTGTATTTTCAGAACCTAAAACTGTGCTCTGTATGCACCAGACAACAAATATTTTAAAAACAAACTCTCATTCAAGAAAACTGTACTGAATACCTGCTGTGTGGCAGGTACAATTTAACCTTGGGAACAACAAAGGGGGTAAAACATTTTTGATGAAAAAGGCATCACAGAGATTTCTCACGTATATAAATGAAACCGACCTTCATACAGATAATTTTGGATCAAAGTGGCCAAATAGCTGTGTTTACATAATGAACTTCTCACACAGCACTAACTCATTTCTAAAATGAAGCGATGCCTGTACTGAAAGCTGTGTGCGTGCATGTTTGGCCACATGGGATCAAACACACATGTGCATGCACAGAATCTTTCTATCGGGAGGAGAGAACTGAACAGCACCTCCATGGACCCTCTGGCGGAGAGGCCTCAAGCGCAAACCTGGACAGCTCATCTCAGCCAAGACCACTTCTCTGGGGAAAAGAGGTGGATAAACTAGGTCACCTGCCTGCCCATGGGAAAAGAACGCACGCAGCTTTATGAAGAAAAAAAAAGTTTGTTTTTTCCCCTAATAAAGCATTCACTTAAAGAACTTATGATAATAGCAAAGAAAAGAAGAATGGGGAAGAAAAAAGCAAACCACACATTCCTAATTCTAACAAAGCAGCCAAAGAATGCTTTCTCCGTGTTTACAGCTTAATACCATGTGCCTCTCCCAATAGAAACCAAACAGCATCTCCATTTCAGGCCCCCAGAGGCTTAAAGGAAAGCGAATCACCAAGATGGGGAAGGAGATGCCCGGGAGTGGAGAAGGGAAGAACAGAAGTCAGTGCGCGCCTGCCTGCGGGGCTGGCAAAGGGACTGCAGCACCAGCTGGACTTACAACTCAGGATGCACCGCGACCCACCACGTGTGCTGACTTCAGAGCTCAACGGGAAGACGGCTCCCTCTGAGGCCAGGCCCCTCCACGCCCGAGGACAGCCCGAGGGCACAAACACAAGGCCTGGGGAGCTCCTGGAGTCCAGCTTCCGTGCCTGCTGAGAGGGGTGCTCCTGGCACAGCTGGCCCAGAGCACGGCATCGTTCACTGCTCCGGCCTGCCAGGGCTCCCAGCGGAGGCTAGAGCTGCCTGCGCTCCTGCGTGAGCTCACCTGAGAGGAGCCGGTCTGCTCTGGAGCACGCGGCTTGGAGCAGCTTTCCCTCAATAAGCGACAGCTGAGTTACATCCCTGCCTCTCTGTCTTGGGCCTCACATTTTTAAAAAGACGGTAATTACCCTTCCAGCCTTGTCCAGAGCTGTCACATGGCTCCAATGAAGTAAGAGCAGTGACAGGGAAGGGCCTCAGTCTCAAGGGCGCTCTCCAGGTGGGCACCACACTCCATGCATCAGTGAACTTCAAGCACAGAGACCCAGCTGGGCTTAGCTGGCTTCTGATCAAACGGCAGAGCAATCGGGTCATGTGTCCTCAGTAATTTTGGAATTCCAGTTCAGAGGCAAGGATGGTGTCTAGATGTTCCCAGAGTGACAGGTTCACTGACGGAGACACCCACCCGTCGCATCCAACAAAGGCCCCCACGCTGGGAACGCCCTGTGAAGCGGGGAGGAACTGTGCTCATCACCAGAGCGCCAGCCTTGACCGAGATGGGCCTTGAGCGGCCTGGCTGTCCCGGGGACCCGAGCGCACCCGCCCTCAGCACCTTCAGTGTGAAGTCCGAGAGGAAGCCCTCCGGGGAGCTCCCGAATGAGAGGCCCTGGTGCGGGGCGGGGGAGCAGGAGCTCAGACAAGCCGGGGTCCGCAGAGCCCCGCAGCTCACAGGCTGAACGGCTCTCCCTGAACGCGGTGAGCAGAACCTGCTCTGCAGGGCTAACTGCAAACCCCGTCCGTCCCGCAGTGAGCACACGCTGGGGCGCACAGACACTAACCAGGCCCTCAGCCCGTCTCCTCCCGGGTGAAGGAGGAACTAGGTCAGGCCGGACGATACAAACCCTCACTCACATCTTCAGCCTCAGAGCAGAGACAGAGCTCCGTTTCCTGTGGGCAGAAGCGGGGCCATCCCTGCAGGCGATGCAATGGGAATGAACAGCCTGGCGATCAAGACCGGCTATGCCATCACCGTTTTTCCAAAATCAGAGCCAGAGGCATCTGAGTGCCAGGGAGCTCCTTCCTCTGAATGAGCAGAGCCAACACCTGCCACCCAGCTGAAATCAGGATTGGGCTGCGAGAACAAAGAAGCTTCCAGCACATTCAGAAAAAGGCTGCTGCCGTGTCTGCTGCTTGGGAAGGAGACAGCACCCCGAGCCATGCTCTCGGCTGAAGGCCTTTGTTGGCTCAGGGGAGGAAGTGGGGGAAACAGAGGCATTCCGCCCCTCAGTGAGCCCGCTCCCTCACAGCCTGGAGTGTTTGCTCAGAACTCAGAGAGCTATTAGCAACGGCCCACGGGCAGGAGCACCCGTGGTCTTCCTGGGCCCGCGACCTCCCGGGGCAGCCTTGGACACACTCCATGTTTACCCAGGGTGCAAGCTGAGCCTGCCTTCAGTGAGTCACTCCATAAGCCTTTGAAGGGTTACTACATTTATTCCTACAAGAGGCCAATCCAAAGCAGCAACAAAAGAACAGTTAAACACAAGAAAAAACACCTCCTTTGTGCTCCTCGAGAAAGACAGTCTTGGGCATTAAAGAGGTAAAGAGTTTTATTCTGTATAAACTTTCTCTTACAAAGATCAGCCCAGTAATTTTCCAAGGGGGGTTAGTAGTCTTCCACTCATACCTGCTTGACGATGAGGAGTCATCGAAACAGTGTACACACACAATAAAAACCAGGTTGTCAGGCATTTGGTTCTGTGCCATGTGCTGTCGGAATTATTCTACTTATGAAATGCTCCAGAATTTGCCCCAGAATTTAGCATCTTAAGATCAAGATTTTATTTTCAATCTTTCTCTCCTCTGTTCTTTAGACTAGATGATTTCTATTGATCTACCTCCACATACACCAACATTTTTTGTTGTTGTTAATCCTCACCTGAGGATATTTTTCCATTGATTTTTAGAGAAAGTGGAAGGGAGAAGGAGAGACAGAGAGAGAAACATCGATGTGAGAGACACACATCGACTGGTTGCCTCCCGCACGAGCCCCAACCAGAGCCGGGGATCAAGTCTGCAACCCAGGTACGTGTCCTTGACAGGAATCGAACCCAGGACCCTTTAGTCCATGGGTCAACACTCTATCCATTGAACCAAACTAGCTAGGGCCCAACTCTTTATTCTGTCATCTCTATTGAGTTGTTAAGCACATTCAGTAACAATTTTTAAATTTTAGTTTGGCTACTGTATTTTTCAGTTTTAGAATTTCCAATTGGTTCATATTTTTATAGTTTCTATTTCTTTGAATCATGCTCTTTCATGCATTAAAAGGGTATTTTCCTTTACATCCTTGAGCACAGTTATAATTGCTTTCAAATCCTTGTCTGCTAAACCCAACATCTGTGTCATCACATAGTCACTCTCTGTTAATTATCTTTTTCTCTTGAGAATTTTCCTGTGTGCCAGTGAGTCTGGATCCTGGCCGCTGTAAGTGCTATGTTGTGGGAACTCAGCATTCTATTACTCTAAAAAACTGTTATGTTTGTTTTAGCAGGCAATTATCTTAGTTGGACCTTAACTGTAAATTCTTTAGGGTGACCGTTCAAATCTCAATACGATTATTTCATCCTTCTCTGAGCTGCATGGTGCCTGACCCACGTGTGATTCAGGCCTCAGTAGGGATGCAGGCGGTTAGCACAGAGAACTTGGGGCTTGCTTTATCCTTTCCAGGATTACCTCCTTCACCTTCCAGTGGCTGTGGCTGCTTCAAACTGTCTTTCAGCCCTAACCGGTTTAGCTCAGTGGATAAAGCGTCGACCTGCGGACTCAAGGGTCCCAGGTTCGATTCCAGTCAAGGGCATGTACCTTGGCTGCAGGCACATCCCCAGTGGGAGGTGTGCAGGAGGCAGCTGATCGATGTTTCTTGCTCATCGATGTTTCTAGCTCATCGATGTTTCTAACTCTCTATCTCTCTCCCTGCCCCTCTGTAAAAAATCAATAAAATATATTTAAAAAACAAAACAAAAAACTGTCTTTCATTCTTTAAACTAAAAGATCTGTAGGTTTTTCCATCAGAGTTTTAACTGCCCTGCATCACACACACACACACACACACACACTGTGCCTTCTTCCGTGTGTCAATTCAACTCAGAATCTGCCGTTGGGTCACCTTGGAGTGTCTTCACTAAGCTGTCTTTTGTCCTGAGTTTATAATTATTTGTGGGAAGATCACTCCGATAGTAGCTTACAGGGCCATTCACAAAAGCAGAACCTACAACTCAATCCCCTCCCCGCCAATTTTCACTTTTTCTCACAATGTTGTGGGCTGTGAAGTCCGGAAGAGCTGGCTGGGCGGCTACTCCTGATTCACGGGGCCTCAGCCGGCAACTAGGAAACTGAGATTAGTGACTTCCAAGTTGGAGTCTCGCTCACATGTCTGGTGCCTCGGCCCTAGAACTGATCTCTTCCTGCCTCCTCTCTGCATCTCCTCCTCCAGGGCTGCTCTCATGGACTTGGCAACTCTCGCACAGTGACCGCGGGGAGTCTGCGCTCTGATATGGTGACGGCTTCTGTGAGGCAGGCACGGGGCCTGCCAGGCAGCGCGGCCCATCACAGAGATGGTGCTGACCACTCCCACCAGATTTCGTTGCTCAAAGTAGTCAAAGAGCTCTAGTCATCCCAATTCAAGAGGATGGGGGGTGGCAACGTCGCACTGCAGGAATACACGCAGAAGGATGGGTATTTGTGTGGCCATGTTTGAAAAGTGGAACCTGCCACACATATATTCAGTATTTAATGAAGCAAAACAGATGCTACTTAAAGTGTGAGGAAGATACAGGCAGTAGTTCAACATGCAGCATGTGGTCTAATCCTCCTGCCATCATTGGTGTCACCTTCTCCTATTAGTGATAGAATTGCCTCTAAGCTGTTCAGCACAATTTCTAATGCAATCTACTGAGTTTCCAGAGATTTAATATTATATCCATTTCAAAACTCCTAGAAGAAATGCTTACGTTGCTATAATCCAAGACGTAGGGCGCAGATATAAATTAAAATGTAGCTGTTTTTTCTTAAGATAATGTCAGTAACTGCTGTTGCCTGGCCAGAGTGGCTCAGTGGTTGAGCGTCGCCCCAGCACTGAGAAGCTGCGGTTCGATTCCCGGTCAGGGCACATGCCTGGGTTGCGGGTTTGATCTCCAGTCGGGGAGCATATGGAAGGCAACTGATCAGTGCTTCTCTCTCACATCAATGTCTCTCTCTCCCTCCCTTCCTTTCTCTAAGCATGTCCTCAGGTGAGGATTAAAAAAGTAATAACTACTGTTTATTGTGTCTACTATGTGTTAAACAATTTCTAGGCTTTTTAAATACCTGTTTTTATTGACTATTGTCTAAGGACATTAGGTTGTTTAAGTGCATAGGCTTAGGACGAAGATCAACAATTTATAAGAAAGGAGACTGACTCAAACACACTAAGGACAAATACAATGCAAATTACAAAAATACAAACCCTAATACAAGTAATTATGGCATTTTATGTTTATCTGTGGGAATATACACACACATATACTATATCTCAAGCTACTTCCTAAGCACTGTAAGCTTTCATGCCCAAAAAGTGATTGTTTTCTGATTTTAAATATTATATTCTAAATGAAGTCACATATGTCTGACACAGTAACAAACAACCTTACCTTGTCCTGGTTATCTTTATTCTTGTAACACATATTTCCGATCAGACGAATGAGGTGAGACCGGAAGCCCTCAGCCACGTTTTTGACGTCCCCGTTCGCTCTTATGCAAGCAGAGGTATTGAAGATGTCCGCGGTGTCGTTGGCAGTTACATGAATCAACCGTAAAAGATCTATAACAAAAACAACAAACTTCATTTTCCACAGAAACGTTTTTAGTATATTGTACTAGTTTTCCATAAATGAATCTAATTTATGTTAATGGATTAATATCAAATACAGGTTGAATACTGAAAGCTTCCTTTAAATAATGATTAACAGGCTCTTCTATTTTTGCTCTAAAATTTTTCATGAATGGTTTTGGGGACATAATGACGACCCCAACTAGGGCTTTCCATTTATCCACAAAGAAAAGTTAGGTAAACACTTTCCACCATCTTTCTTAGAAAAAGATTTCCAATTTCAACTTCTTTGTGGAAGAACGGCTGTGAGGCCCACTGTCAGCTGAGTCTAGAGGCACCCCCTGTCTGTGAGGAGCCACACCACACACCCAGGATCACGGGTGTCCCTCTGGCCAGGTGATCAGAAGGCAGCACTAGGTGCTGTTTTGGCTACACTGAGAAGAACTGATTAATACTGTTACACTGTATGAGATGCCATAACAGCCTAGGAAAAGAAGCTGTATTTAAGTATTTGAGCATTATCTCATTTAACCAGCTCAACAAACCTAGTAACACATTAAGCGCCCAGCCTGTTTTGTCTTTAGGACTGAAAGTATAGTGTCAGTCACCAGTGACTGACTGGGCACTTAACGTGTTAAAGGCAGTTGTCTCTTTCCCAATTTATAATGAAGCAATCAGGCTCAGAGAAGTTAGTAATTTCAGAGTTCAGATGGCAGCCTGTGCCTACCCTGACTCCAAATGCATACTTTTCCACAATGACTAATTATCACTAAAAGCACTGAATTCAAAAATAAATCACTGATACGAGATTCTATCATCTACAGCTCACTGTGAACTTGTCTACCCATCTAGATCCAAATTCATTTTTCCTAGCATATGAGTCTCCAGAATAATTATAACTTTTTCTAAAGAAAAACATAGCAGCCAGTGAATAGCAACACCATAAGCATGGCTAACCACAAGGAGCAGGTTCTACTTGAATTATTTTTTAAACAGTTTTTTAGCAAAGATGGTAATATTTCAAACACTGGTTTCTGGCCTAAAAACAATCCTATCTAATAAAAGAGAAACATGGTAATTGGCGTATGACCGCTACCCTTCCCATTGGCTAATCAGGGCGATATGCAAATTAACTGCCAGCCAAGATGGCGGCCAGCAGCCAGGCAGCTTAAACTGAACATGAGGCTTGCTTGCTTCAGTGACGGAGGACTGCAACGTTCCCCGCCTGCCTTGACGGCCTCTGAGCCGGCAGTTTGAAACATAGTTACAAATATAGAAGCTAAACAAAACCCCAGAAACCTGCTTTCAGCGAGCCAGGATCTCAGAGCTGGAGTTGATACAGAGTTTCGATTATAGAACCGAAACAAACCAGATACCTTCTTTCAGCAGCGGAGGCCTAAGAGCTGGAGCCTCAGAGCTAAAGCTGGCCCAGAATAAAAAAGAAAAAGAAAAAAGGAGCGGTTGGGAGCTTCCGTCACCCGCCAGCCTGAAAACAGCCCTCAGCCCCTCACCCAGACTGGCCAGGCACCCCAGTGGGGACCCCCACCCTGAAGGGTATGTGACCAGCTGCAAACAGCCATCATCCCCTCACCCAGGCTGGCCAGGCACCCCAGTGGGGACCCCCACCCTGAAGGGTGTGTGACCAGCTGCAAACAGCCATCATCCCCTCACCCAGGCTGGCCAAGCACCCCAGTGGGGACCCCCACCCTGAAGGGTGTGTGACCAGCTGCAAACAGCCATCATCCCCTCATCCAGGCTGGCCAGGCACCCCAGTGGGGACCCCCACCCTGATCCAGGACACCCTTCAGGGCAAACCAGCCGGCCCCCACCTGTGCACCAGGCCTCTATTCTATATAGTAAAAGGGTCATATGCCTCCCAGCACCGGGATCAGGGTGACAGGGGGCAGCGTCCAAACCCCCTGATTGCCCTGCGGCTCTGTGCATGACAGGGTGTGGCGCCCCAACTCCCCAATCAGCCCTGCTCTGAGCCCAACCAGGGGCTGCACCTAGGGATTGGGCCTGCCCTCTGCCACCTGGGAGCGGGCCTAAGCCAGCAGGTCGTTATCTCCCAAGGGGTCCCAGACTGCGAGAGGGCACAGGCCTGGCTGAGGGACGCCCCCTCCCCCCCTCCTCGAGTGCACAAATTTTTGTGCACCGGCCCTCTAGTCCTATATAATAAAAACATAGTATGCAAATTGTCCCCTCGACCAGGGGGCGGGGCTGGCCGGGAGAAGGGAGGGAGGCCCCGGCTGGCAGCTGGCAGCCGCTAGGGACCCTACCAGTGCATGAATTTTGTGCACTGGGCCTCCCTCTAGTTTTCTATAAAAATCAAAGACACAATAACTATGTGTAAGGCACTATTCTTCGTGTCCCATAAATGTGACTAGGAAAATTTTTACTAATTGGTAAAACTACAGTGATATTAAAAATGCTATCATCATTGAAACCGCGTCCCCTCACCATGGCAGGCCCTGGTGATGAAACACTCCCAGGAGCACCATGCGGCAGGCACCGGGACCCTCACATGCTGATGAGGCAGCTTGAGTCAAACAGCAGGGCAGGGGCAACAGCCTGAGCTGTTACCAAAACACCACGGTTCCTCCTAAGAAAAAATATTCCCTCAAATCTCAAAAATATAACAATACCCTGAAAATTACAGAACCGTGTTTGAACTTATATTATAGTATGAAAAGTCAGAGATTTCTCGATGAAGAACAACAGTGTGTGCTGGCTCACTCACCAACGGCCCTCTCCAGCAAGCCAGGGTACACCTGCAGGTAGCCGAGCAGGTCGGTGTTGGCGGTCATCTCACACAGGACGTCAAGGAGCCTAATTGTAGCCAGGGCCTCGTGAGAAGAGAAGGAAACATACGTTTTTAAATCAAACTAAATTATCTGACTGCTTTAAATAGCTGTGAGAGAATGAACTACCACAGTAAGTATTAAAGAGTCAGTGCTTCTCACACATCTAAAGAGAGAAACAACTCTCAAAACGAGAACAGAAGTGTCAGAAATGGCCGGGAACGACCAGCTGTGCTAGCAGACACCGCCATCTAGAAGGCAAGATTATGTGTCTTATTGGAGCAAAGAACCAGAGAAGTTCTCATCCAAGCAAAAATACCTTCCAGCAGTGGAATGAGCGTTCAAAATTACTAGCTACGCACATAACATTTATGCAGATACTTTCTTTTTAAAGCGTTCCCAGCAAGCAAGTTCACTTTACAGATACAAATACACCATGAACTACATTAATTTCGTGTCCACAGGAATCCTGTAAAATGCTGTGGTGCAGAGCATTGGCAACAAGAATCTGCATTATTTCTGGATAAATATAAACCTATATACAATATCTTGGTAAGCTGGAAAATATATTATTTGGGCTAGTTCACATAGCTACTAAAGAGTTTATTACCAAATAGACTACATGCCCAAGAAAATACCAACTACCAATGGCATGGTACTAGAGAGTCAAAATAAAATCTTTTTAAAATATATATATATTTCTATTGATTTCAGAGAGGAAGGGAGAGAGAGGGATAGAAACATCAATGGTGAAAAAGACTCATTAATTGGCTGCCTCCTATATGCCCTACACTAGGGATCGAGCTGGCAACCCAGGCATGTGCCCTGACCAGGAATCAAACCACGACTCCTGGTTCATAGGTCAATGTTCAACCACTGAGCCACACCAGCTGAGACAAAATAAAATCTTAAAATGCAATTTTTGTACAGATTTTGAACCTCATTTTTAAAGTACACATTAGCTGGCAAACTGTGGTAGATGCTATAAATTTAGGTCATAAAGATAACACTCTTCAGAAGGAAAATATCTTCTTTTTGTTAATTCTAACTGCATTTACTATTTTGTAATTTGGAGATTTAAAATACTATTTTGGTGTTGCAATCTCAAAATAAACAGCAAGAAACACACATTTTTAATGCCTTGCATTTTAATTTTATTTCACAGCTTCAATTGCTGGTTAAAAAGTTAGAGGGAAATCCTATATAATAAAGAGATAATATGCAAATTGACAGTCACGCCCTCACAAGATGGCTGTCTACAACCAGGCCAGCAGAGGGGTTAGTGAGGAACGACCAAATGACTGAACAAGCAGGCTGCGTGGGGCGACCAGGCCAGCAGGGGCGTTAGTGAGGGATGACCGAACAACTGAACAACAGGCAGCGGGGGGTGGGGGGGGGGAGACGACTGTGAAGGGCGACCAGGCCAGTGGGGATGGCAGTTGGGGGCGACCAGGCTGGCAGAGGGGCAAGTTAGGGGCAACCAGGCCAGCAGGGGGGGCTTTTGAGGGCAATTAGGGTGGCGGGGGGGCAGTGAGGGGTGACTAGGCCAGGGCATCTTGCAATACGGGTGACAAAGGAGCTAACTGAAACTACTAGGATCAGGTCAGGAGAAACAAGAAGCAATCCAAGAGGCCCCAGTAGGAAGCGCACATTAGAACATCAGGAAGAATCATGCTGCAGATGATGGAGAACAAATCAAGTAAGTCTAAAGCCATGACTGCATAATAATTAAAACAAAACAAGGCACTTGTCATCTCTGGATGATACCACAAAATCAACTCCTTACTCTGAATACTGGTAATCAAGGAGGGGAAAACAAAATGTATCTTATCTAACCTATTAGCTGATTAGGGGAAGATATCTTTAGAAAATATTATAGTTAATAAATGAAAAATGAATGATATTTCACAGCCCCTAACAACTGATGGATCTAGGTCAGTGATGGCGAACCTTTTGAGCTCAGCGTGTCAGCATTTTGAAAAACCCTAACTTAACTCTGGTGCCGTGTCACATATAGAAATTTTTTATATTTGCAACCATAGTAAAACAAAGACTTACATTTGATATTTATTTTATATATTTACATGCCATTTAACAAAGAAAAATTAACCAAAAAAAGAGTTTGCATGTCACCTCTGACACACGTGTCATAGGTTCGCCATCACTAATCTAGGTAATAATCGTAACACCTGCTAGCATCACAAAAGAGACAACCAGACATTATGAGCCTCTTGATGAATGAACGTGTCAACAAAGATGAAACACGACTAAAAAAAAAAATCACAACGAAAAACTAACCGGAATCTGAATACGCATTTAGAACTAATTATCATTCACAAGAAATTCAAGGAAAAGAAGGCCATGTTAACACCACCATGGAGATCCACTCGTCCAAATCCAAACTGTAGAAAACGCCACAGGTCAAACAAGCCAAATTCTTCAACAAACAACTAGCACAGGAAAGAGAAGGAAGAAGGATGGGGCGGGGGTAACCTATACACTAGTAGGAAGGGAGATCTGAGACCTATCAACCAATTGCAATGTATGGCCCTTATTTGTATCCCAAATCAAAGAAATAAATTTGGGGGGGAAGTAGACAATGGGGGTAATGTAAATACTGTTTGATACTAAAATTTAAACATTTTAAATGTGCTAATTGTACTTCACTTATGTGTGCAGATTCCTTATCTTTTAGAGATACATATAAAAGTAACTGATGGCCCTGGCCGGTTTCAGCAGTTAGAGCGTCGGCCCGAAGACCAAAGGGTCTCCGGTTTGATTCCTGGTTAAGGGCATGTATCTCGGAAGTATGCAAGAATATACCAAAAGACAGAAATAGGTATATTAACATCATAATCTAAGACCATTTTTATAAAGGAAGAGATATGGATAAAACCTCAGGATCTTAAAGCCGAATGAATACATAAATTAAAAACCAGATGCTATAAAAATGATTGCCTCTTTCTGATTTTTCAGACATAGTATTATGAGCACATTACTGGTTATCTTGTCCTAAAAGTATCACAGATGGGTAAATGCAGTGGTTTGCTGGTAAAGTGGCCGATTTCCGCGCTATAGATACTCCACAACGGCCGCTTCCAAGCTGAGAGTTTAACAATCAGCTCACAAACTCCTGACTCTCAGGCATCAGTGGAGACGACACCAGGATGTATAAATACTGAGGCAAGGGGTCTTGTGAAAAATGACCATAGCTTTTTAAACTTGTAAGTGAAAGGATAATGTATATACACTAATATCTACAAGTCGTGCGTGTATATAGATCAATGAATTATCAAAAAGTAAACTATTGGGGTTTTTCAAAAGGAAGCTGTCCACAATTTTCTATCACTTAATATGTAACAATTTCTCCCACCTTAGAGAAAAACCTCTTTGGAGGAGAAGTGTAAAATTTCCTAAATATAGTTCCATCAGGTCACTGATGATAATACTGAACTCATCTATACTATAAATATAAGAGCCGTGAGAACATTTACAACTGAGATTTCACCAGCACTAAGCTTTCCCTCCCTTCTGTTCTGGAGAATTCATTTAACCTCCCAGAAGCTCAGCTCACTGCTCCTCCTGCTGGAAACACGCAACTCTGTCTTCACGAAGGACAGGCAAACCCGTGATTGAGGGCATTCTCTTTCTCCTCCTCTGTCACAGCAAATGGCAACGCAAACATTGGCTTTATCAGCGAGACCTCACGTGGCCGGCATGAACATCCATAGCAAAGTAACCCCAAGGAAAGCCACAGGCACCCAGAACCAAGCACACCTTGTGGCAGGCCCGTCGTAACCAGCCTGCATGTGTGGCCGAAGTTCGCAGGCTCGCAGGTCAGTCTCCAGATGCGATGGAGCAGTGACCACACCCCTTCCCACCTGGAGAAAGAGGATGGTCCCACCGAAGGGCAAGCCCTCACCTATTCCTCCACCTATTTGCCAAAGTGATTCTCTCTTCATCATTCCTATCAGCACACAAAGGACCCATTATTGTGTTTCTGAACATGCTGATGAAATCAACTTCACTGAGGTGGAAGTTACATGCCATAAAATACATGCTCTTAAGCCTACGGTACTGAGCGGTGTGAATGCACACAGCTATGTATAATATTTCTACTGCCCATGGCATTCCCGCATGCCCTCCGCAGCCAGCCCCACCTGTCCGCTGGCAGCCTGGGGACAGCTAAGCTCCTCGCCGTGAGCGGTAAGCGGTGTGCTGTGGAGCTTGAGGTGGAATCAGACTACACTCTCTAACCTGCCTGGCTGCTTTCATCGCTGCGTGTGAGATTCATCTCTGTTCTTGTCTCAGAAATGTATTTCTTTATACTCCTGAAGAGAATTCCAGAGAAAATTCAATTCCAACTTTAAGACCAAAGGAAAAAGAAATAAATTAAAATAAAGAGAATTTCTAAAGCGAAGAGGAGGGAACCAGGATGTGAGCTAGCTTAGCAAAGGAAAGGCCGGGATGACGTAGGGTAGAGCTGGGGAGAGTAAAAATGCCTGAAGGAGCCCACCAGGTGTGGGTGAACGGCATCTCCTGCCATGTCAGAAGAAACAAACTCTGGAAGGCAATTTGCAAATGTGCATCCTAAGCTTCACAACGGGATCAACCCTTCCACCCAGCGGGCCCCCTCTGGGACTGCGCCTGGGTAACAAGCATGGAAGTGTACACAGATGCTGCTACAGAGACAGTCTACAGCACTCTTCAGAACCAACGCGAACAGGGACACCTCAATGTCCAGCTCCCCGTAGCTGCACAAATAAATGATAAATTCTTTACTTAGAGTGCTACACTGGCACTTTAAAAAGCCATTAACAAACTATTGTTCATTCATTCAGAAAATATTTGCTAAGTGCCCACTATGTACATAGTACTACAAACACAGTCAAAACTTCTGTGCGCATGGAGCTTACATTCAGAAGAAACAACAGGAATTTACAAAAAGATGGCACAGAGTCATTTCGTTTTTAATGTGTGTGCACATGTGTACATACGCATGTGTCTATCTGACGTTATCTGCCTAGATGAATACATTAACTAGAATTGTTGTCATTAACTTTGGATGGTTGTGAATAAGAATATTGTCTTCCTTTATCTGTATTTTCTTAACTGTTCTAAAATAAGGATACAGTCCTAGTCTATTTAAACTGCTCTCACAAAAACAGCATAATCTATATATAAAAGGCTAAGTGACCAGCTGGTACCTATAACATGCAGACCACGACGGGGCAGACACTCAATGCAGGAGCTGCCGAGCTCCGTGACTTGGCTGTGGCGGTTCTTGGGTGATGCACCCGGGAACCAGAGAGGGAGCCCGATTCCTCTTGGGGCCGTGTGATTCCACCTTCTGCTGTGGGTTATGTTGTTGCTGGGGCATTGTCGCCCGAATCTGGTTTACTGCACACTTGCATTTACGTTCCACCCTGCATGACAGCAACTTTGCAGAGTGCCCTCTTGCACTCCAGGACCCCTTGGGGGATGTCTGAGAGCCGGTTTCAGCCTGATCCCCTCAGGCCAGGCCAAGGGACCCCACCTGCCGGAAGGACCCCGCTCACTCCGCAGACGACCTTCAAGCCGCCCCAGGTGAGGCCGGCCAGGAGGGACCGTGGGACCACCCAGGACTGTCTGCATTAGTCCCTGCGCTGGAGCCAGCGCCACGAGCCGAGCGTGAGTTTTCTTACCCCCTCCTGCCTGCCCTGCCCAGACGCCCCTCAAGCCTCTGTACCGGCCCAGGAATTCTAATTAATTTTCTTTCAATGTGCACGAATCTGTGCACTGGACCATTAGTATGGCTTATAAACAAGGGAAATTATTTCTTGCAGTTCTGGAGGTTGTATGTTCAAGATCAGGTGCTGGCGTGGCTGGTTTGGGGAGGAAGTCTTGCGGGTTGCAGATTGCTGGCTTCTTGCTATGCCCTCATGTGGTGGGAGGGGTGAGGGATCTTTCTGGGGCACTAACCCTATTCATAAGGGCTCCACCATGACCTGATCACGTGCCAAAAGCCCCACCTCCTAACACTATCAACTCTATCATTAGGTTTCCAACATATGAAGGGGGAGGAGAGAGACATCTGACTATCGCGATACTTATGTAATTTCTGAAAAGCTTGTAAAAAGAATTCTCATAGAGGACCTCGTGGAGTTGGGAAGTCTGTCTTCTCACCTCATCGTCATCATGCTGCCCGGCAGTCAGTTTCAGCACAACCCTGCACTGGTCCACGAAGGTGCTGGCGATGAGCTCGGCGTGGCCCAGGAGCGCCGTCGTGTCATCCTTGGTCAGAGGCTCCTCGCCCACCATCTTGGCTATTAGAACGTCCAAGAGTGTGACCCTGGGAAGCAGAGACTTTACAGGAACATGCACTACTGGGACACCACGGCACTAGAAATACCCAGAGACCCCCTGTACGAGAACGTTTTTACTCTCTAACGTCCGTACTTTGCTTAAATGTCTAGCTGGGGAAACGGGATTTGAGAATAAAATTAACCCTCATCAATCACCTGTTTTTTAAAAATCTTGATTTCTTTGATATGGCGAGGCTACAGAAAAAAGCACCTTTTATATTGTTACTTTGAGCACTAAAATAATTCAAACTTCAGAAATGCTGCCAGTTTTCTAATATATCAACAATAATAACAATAGCCAAGTCAAATGGGCAATATTCACTACTTATTTTTTGTATTTTTTCAGGAAATGTATGCTTACTCATTCTCTGAGTGATCGGAACTATAAAATCAACATTCACTACTGACTAGAGCGAAGCGCTTTCCCCCATTTCCTCATTTGGCGCACACAGGACTGCAAGGCTGGTGCTCCAGCTCACACCAGGGTGGTGAGAGGCTTACGCAGGCTGCCTGCCCAGGGCCACCCACCTGACAGCCACGGCTCTCCCGCTCCTGGGTCGGGTGCCTTAGCTGCTCATTTTACTATCTTTCTTGGGAAGGTAGGCTTTTTTGTTTGTTTCATCATTTGAGTTTACAAAAACATAAATCTGAAACCCAACCTATGCCATTTTTTACATCAAGATTTAAATTATCAATAAATATTTTTATTCAACAACCTTTTTCCTTTTCCTAGAAAAAAACAAATCATATACAGGGCAACCTATCCAGCATAAACCAAGTATGTTCCTCAGATTCCTATTCTGACCTGCGATTATATGTACAAGTCTTCGT
Organism: Myotis pilosus; assembly: GCA_036010255.1. Lineage (NCBI taxonomy): Eukaryota > Metazoa > Chordata > Mammalia > Chiroptera > Vespertilionidae > Myotis > Myotis pilosus. The sequence goes on along the minus strand of JASKON010000032.1, from coordinate 6,693,082 downwards.
TTCTACACCAGAGAGGGGCCCCGCTTCCTTTCATCAAATGTATCACAAAGTTTGCTGGCATCATTGCTTCCATGTGTGTACATGTGCAATTCAGAGGGCATGAGGAGCAAAAGTACAAATCTCAAGCCAGAATATTTATGGTTGTTTCTGGAAAACAAAGTTCGCAGCAGCTAGAAATCTGGCTGAGGCCTTATAACCACGTGCAATATGAACCACAAGACGCACCTCCAGCAACATCTACCTCCCAATAGAACGGAGGGTTAGGCTCTCATTCAGGGCTTCATTCATTCACTGAACTGGCATCTAAACCACCATACTTGACACATCAACGTTAGAGAAACACACGGTATTCCAGAGAACTAAGCCACCGCTGAGGGAATGATTACCTTGTCGTAAAGGAATTCACTTTAAATGTCCTCGTACAGTGTCTTTTACGTTTTTACATAAACACAGATGTCACCCTACCCAATGGCCTTCCGCAGGCGGCACAGGCAGTGTTATCAAGACACGCTCCAGAGCCAGGCTGCCGTCCCCCACAGGGAGGCCTGGACCAGCCACTGCCCTCTCTCCCTCCGTGCGCACCTGCCACGCAGGATGACAGGAGTGCCAGCCTGCCCAGGCCGACAGGGACTGAGCTGCCCCTGTGGCGCTTGGGACAGCGCCTGACTCACCGAACAAGAGCTGTGGACAAGTTCGTAGGAGCAAACACTGTCGATGCTTTCACTGACAATGTCTTCATAGCAAAAGCAATGACTACCCATAATGCCAAGTGCAGAGGAGAGGGGAGGGTGGCTCTTAGTGACATTTGTAGAGTTAGAATGTGGCCAATTAGATGTTAAATATCTGACACATCTTCTTGTATAAAATAAGCACTTTGAAAAGAGCAAGGTCCCCTCCTAGACGCCACCTCCCACCTCGCTGTGCCTGGAAACTGTAACTCGGTATCGCTCGCAGTGACCAATGTGACCTGGACAGCGGAGGCGGGCCCCACAGGATAGGTTGCCCTGTGTAGGCTGCCAGGGCTCGCACACCCTAACCAGCTACTAAAGACCCTCCGGTGCGTAAGGAAACCCCTCAGCCGCGCATGCTTCCATGAAAAAAACCCTGTTTTGCACCTGTTCTGTGCCTGGGCACCGTGGACACCGAAGAATAGGAAAGACCAAACCCTTCCCACACACAGCACCTGACGGGAGTGCCGAGCAGCAGCAGGCAGGCACGTGGCACGGTCCGCTGTATGACAGGTGAGGTAATGGCACACGGGCCAATGTCTGCTAAGTTCTGTGTGTGAGGAGGGGCTAGCACTCCTCCTGGGAAGGAGAATACAGGAGGCGGAGGAGGAGATCACGCCTGAGCAGAAAACTCCCATGAAGGAGGGAAGCAGCGGCCACCACCGGTTTATAAATAAAAATGGAAACTATTGTCTGCCATCCTCATTTGCTTAATGATTAGCTGAAAAACAGATCACTTGATAGCAATGCAGAAAATACAAACATGAGTATTAAGTCACAATTACACTATGTATTCGTGTACTCGTGTGTTCCTTACTGCGAAGCAATGACTAATTTCTACCAGGGCTCATCAAGTTACTCATTTTAGGTTAAAAAAAAACAACAACTACAAATAATTCTCTTTCAGGAATAAACATATACATATGTGGCAGTAGCAGGGGTCATGGATTTATAAACATGGCATTTAAACTTACTTTATAAGCATGAACTTTTGTTTTTTGTTAGAGATATTAAAGAAAAATCAGTACTTAACACGACTACGAAGGAGTGCATAAAGCTTAATGTTAGACCCAAACATACAGGCAAAATTTCAAAACCACAGCAATTATAAAAATTGTGACTACAATCAAAAGAGTAACATTTTTAAAGTTCTTAACCATTATATCAGTTTCTGATCATCAGATTTCTGAGTAAGTTTTATTTTCCTAAGACAACATTTCCAATAAGGTTTGGAAAAACACATCCTATTGGAATGGAAAGAGAACTGTGAATCATTTTGTTTAATCCTCTAATTTTATAGGTCAGGAAACTGAATCCAAACACGATAAAGACCTGACCACAGTCACACACAGAATTCCTATCGCCAGGCGGGCAGGGAGCCGGCTCGCTCTCAGGGCACCCACTGCTCTGCCCGCTGCAACAGCGGGGAGGTCCCCGCCGGGCACCCAGTTCCGTGGGTCTGATTACCTATCGGAAACTACCGCCTGGGAGCGTGTATCCCAAACTATCCTATCAGCGAGGTGGACAGATGCGCACTCTTCACACACACAGCAGGAATATCCAGCCGCAGGAATGACTAGGATAAAGTCACAGCACAGGCACATTTTGCTCCTGGCGTTTTTGAATGTGGCTTCCCTGACAATGGCGCCAACCTGGATTCTGCAGTCCTGCGCTAACCACTGCCTGTTGTGGCGAAGCTGTAATGCTAACCAACCAATTTCAAACCATTACTGACACAGAAACATGTATTTAGAGATTTTGTGCCAACTAAGAAACCACACAGTTTTCAGTCATGTGTACAGGATACCCTATATGGAATGCTAAATACTCAAAACCACACTGGTTTTTGGGGTTACCTTTCTTGATTGCTCATTTTGGCATACATGGCTCTCACCAATTCCGGACTTTTCAGAAAATGGTCTGTAATAATCAAGAACCTAAGGAAAAAAGGAGAAAGAAGTTTGGTTACTAGAAACATAGTCAAACAGACATGGCCTTATCGACTTTACAGGCGTATCTTACACATAAAAGCACTCCTTTTCATTGAATTCTTGATTGGCCGTAATCTTAAGATGTTTTAAGAGGTTCACATGTTCAATATTTTCTATTAGCAGCTAGAGGAAAATTAAAGCTCTCACAATATTTCTCTCCAATCTTATTTCTGAAACATTTACTGAAATGATTCCGCTTTACCCAGCTGGAAGAAGGGCCTGCTATCGCATTCGGCAAAGCTGGGGAAGGAAAAACACTTCACTGGAGTCTAAACAGCAGAGTGGAATTTAGCTGCAAGCTCGGGAATAAACAGAAACACCTTCACTGGTTTAGTCAGAAACTGGTGTGAACATGACCCGAGAAAGAGAACATCCTACTGTTTTTCATGGGAACATATGCCAACCACAGAGCAGTGAACACTGGCTTATCTCCTCTGTAAAGCTCTCACGTTACCAAGAAAACATCCTCACTGTCAGGCAGCGCAGCATCCAAACTTAGAGATCAATTGCGCGAACCCCCAGGCACAGATTATGAGCATTTTCTTCAAAGTGCCCTGTGACAGCCAGAAGATTGAACGGCTTATTAATGAGTTCTGCATCTATTTACCAGAGGGCATCTGAAGACTTAAAGCTAAAGAACACGCTGTTCATTCCAAGTTTAGAGTAATCGAAGTGGCTATTAAAAAACCAATATATGTACAGTCATAGCTTATTTAATTACTTCTTAACAAATAAAAGTATGGCTTTCAGAATGATAACAGGATGAAGCACATTAGCTACCACAATGCTGTCACTTCACATAAAAACAAAACCTAAACCCCTCCTCCACTTCCTCCACATCCACACACAGCAATGGCGATGGAATGCTCTTCTAGTGACTCGAAAATGGTCATTTAAGTGGCTATCAGTTATGCAGAAGTTTTTATGTGGTAGATGCTTAGATTATTTTTCTAAATATAATACATACACTCTCCACTCCAGGGTGCTGCATAAATTCTCAATTTTTAGTAAAAATTCACTGCATTTACTTTCTTACCAAATATCGACTCGAGAAACCACAGGTGAAAACTTTCACAACAAAGAGACCCAATCACACTCCATATTTGCTAAGTTACACACTTTAATTTGTGATTAATTTTTTTGCAGAACTATTTCTGTCAACTCAGAAATTCGGTGGTAATTCCGTAAGAGGGAGGCAGGGTCCCACTAATCTACAACCCAAAATGTGCAAGGACATCTAGAGACGGTCAGGAACACTCCAGGAGCTCTCCAAGTCTATGGAGAGTGGGACAGACTGCCCGGGGGAGGGTCAAAAACACATCCTATCCAAGAGGCAGAAGTCGGAGCGGAAGGGGCACAGAGAAGTACATCTTTCTTTCACAGAAAGAAAAAGCTAGAAATGGGATCCTGTCCGCGCTCCCCTCAGTTCCGCTGCAGGCGCTTTGGGGGGCCTGGTTTCCCTCCCATCAATTACTCTCAGCCTCTGGGGCCAGAGTGGACCTGCCCCAGGAAGTTGGAGGCAGAGCTCAGTTTAATAGGGAAATTCCTCACTTAAATGTAATTACAGAACAGCCAGTGTTCACAAAGCAAGTTGTTGATGGTAAAGCACTGACCACAATTTTACAAGTGTCCACACTGGCTAAGAGCCCACGTGCATGCGGTCCCTCTTCTCTTCTCTCTTCTCCTCCCCTCCCCTCCCCTCCCCGCCCCACCCTCCCCTCATCTCTCTCTCTCTCTCTCTCTCTTTCTCTCTCTCTCTCTCTCTCTCTCTCTCTCTCTCTCTCTGTCGTTTATAATTGGTTTTGAAGAGATTAACGAAGAGATTAACATGATCTGCATCCCCGAGTCTCTACCACCAGGCAGAAGGTGGTAAACGCCATCTGCCCCTCAGGGAGCACAGGGAAAGGACCATGAACAGTGACTATGTCACTGGGAAAGCAGGTAACCCTAAAGTCAGCGTTGGAGGGAAATTTTCTAAAAGTGAGAGCCACTTATCGCCATTTCCATACACAAGTCTACAATGTCAAAGCTTATTTGTAACATAAATAAAATCTATTTCATTGACTGCAAACACCTAGAAAATGTTTCATAGCTCACTGGTTGAATAAAGAATGTGATTTAAACACGCTCTTGAAGATGAATGCCACCCTCCTGTTTGCTGTGAGATCTGGGAACCCTGCCCACAGCGGCTAATACGGCGACCTGGGCAAAGCTGCCCGCGCTGCCCAGCCAACAGCCTCCTGCTCCTGTGGGTGACATCTCCGGCTCCAGGAAGCACCAGGCACACAGCCATCCACCAGCCCGACGACCCCAAGGCCATGCTCCACTGCCAAGCCGTGAGCTACCATCTCTGAGAAAGCCTGACACCAGCTGGATCCCGAGTGCTGCCCGGGCAAGGCCAGTGAACTGCCTCTGACACTCGCGTTTCTGCCCCCTTCCTCTCCCGCCCCGAGAGAAGCGCAGACACCTGAGTTGCAGAGAGCCGGGCCAGGTCAGTCCTAACCCGCTGGCAGCGGCCCTGGACACGGCGCCCACCCTCTCGGCATCACGGAGTCCTGCCTCTCCAGTTTCCAGTGACAACACCAGAATGCCACGCCAACCAAAACAGAGAAATGAAGTAATGTTTAACTTCGAAAGCAGTACAGACAGGGAAAATGATTCACTCGTTCATCAAACATTGACTGAACTCTTGTAGGTGTCTGCCATTTTTATCCTGATATCCCTTTCACCTCCTCCAATAACAGAAACTCTTCCTTTCAAGAACGAGCCCACACCTGCCAGCTGGGCTCAGTCACGCAGCTCGGCCCCGGCCTGGGAAAAAGGCTGACCCAGGGAGAGAACATGAGCCTGGAAGGACCCTCGCACACCTCACACACCACACAGAGCCATGGGCCAACCTGCTCCTGAGAAACCTCTGTAATTCCCCAACTTCGCAGTACGTGTGCCCGCCAATGTTGACAAAGAAAATTTTTACTTACACCCTAAAGTATTCCAACTTTCACAAAAAGATGTGCACACACAAGTTGCATTCTACATGCGACTCCAGGTAGGAGCGTGTAGACACCTTGAGAAGCGCCCCAAACTCCGGCACAGTGGGAACAGCGGTCCACGCACTGGGGACCACACTTCCGCACTCGCGCACTCACCGCAGCACCTGAGCTTCGCCGGCACAGGGCTCCCGGGAAAGCCTGCCCGGACCTCTGGGAGTCTCTCAACAAAGGCAGGGGAACCAGACAGGCCCAAGGCAACTAACTGGAGGCCAAGGACACCACCATCACCCAACTCATTCAACAAATACGACGCAGCAGACACTTTTCCCATAAAGGGCCTAGTACTAAATACTTGAGACTACGGGGCCCAAGTCTCTGCCACTTGGTCTGTCATGGTAGCATGAAAGCAGCCAGAGACAATAAATACATAACTAATGAGTATGGCTGTGTAGCGATAAAAATCCTATATAATAAAGGGGTAATATGCAAATTGGCCATCACTCCAACACACAAGATGGCCGGCAGGGGAGGGCAGTTGTGGGTGACCAGGCCAGCAGGGGAGGGCAGTTGGGGGGACCAGGCCTGCAGGGGAGGGCAGTTTTGGGCGATCACGCCTGCAGGGGAGGGCAGCTGGGTGGACCAGGCCTGCAGGGGAGGGCAGTTGGGAGAGACCAGGCCAGCAGGGGAGGGCAGTTGGGGGGACCAGGCCTGGAGGGGAGGGCAGTTGTGGGCGATCAGGCCTGCAGGGGAGGGCAGTTAGGGGTGACCAGGCTGGCAGGGGAGGGCAGTTAGGGGCTTCGGGCCAGCAGGGGAGCACTTAGGCATCGATCAGGCTGTTAGGGGAGTGGTTAGGGGGTGATCAGGCTGGCAGGCAGAAGCAGTTAGGGGCAATGAGGCAGGCAGGCAGGTGAGCAGTTAGGAGTCAGCAGTCCTGGATTGTGAGAGGGGTCCCAGATTGGAGAGGGTGCAGGCTGGGCTGAGAAACACACCCTACACACACACACACACACACACACACACACACACACACACACACACTCAGTGCACGAATTTCGTGCACCGGGCCTCTAGTGTATTTATAAAAGCAGGCTGTGGCACTCCACACAGAAGAAGAGCATTCCACACAGAGGAGGAACCCTCCATGCAGAGAAGCAGTCCACGTAGAGGAGCACTCCACGCAGAGGAGCACGCCATGCAGAGGAGGAGCCCTCCATGCAGAGAAGCAGTCCACGTAGAGGAGCACGCCACGCAGAGGAGGAGCCCTCCACACAGAGGAGCAGCATGCCACGCAGAGGAGCACTCCACCCAGAGGAGGAGCCCTCCAAGCAGAGGAGCAGCATGCTACGCAGAGGAGCACTCCACGCAGAGGAGGAGCCCTCCACCCAGAGGAGGAGCCCTCCACGAAGAGGAGCACTCCACCCAGAGGAGGAGCCCTCCACGCAGAGGAGGAGCCCTCCACAAAGAAGGGAGGGCAGGTGTCAAGATTCAGGAGAGAACACACTCGGGCGATTCACAGAAAAGCGGCGCGAGCAGTGGGAAGTAAGGAGCAGGGAGGTAAGTTAGGGTCAGAAGTAAAATGAGCTCAGTCAGGAGCCAGGACATGACAATGACTTCAAATTGGCTCCTTGGTGCTGGGGGAAGCGCCCAGAGGGTCTATCTAAGCCAGCGAGTGGAAGCTCTACAGCACATTTACGCTGTGTGGTGACTAGGAGGGCAGAAAGGTGAGCGAGCAGTTCCTGCAATGGTCTGTCTCCGGGAGATGCTGCCTCGAGCTGTCGCGCAGAGCGGGTGAAGCAGGTGACCTCGGAGCACGGGTGGCAGACAGGGCTGATGCGTGCAAGGGTGAGAGGAAGGGAAGCAAGACCAACTCTCAGGCTCGGGCGAGCAGGGTCCGGGCCTCAGCACAGGTGAAAGGTGAGGTGGGCCAGAACCAGTGCGGATGGGAGCAGGGCAGGCTCCGGGGGGACTGAGGGCTTCCCGACGGTGAGGCCTCGGTTACGAGCGCGCCGGGGAAGGTGCACACACAGGTCTGGAGCTCTGGCCAGAGGTCAAGGCCAGACACGTCCATTTGGAAATCATCAACTTAGAAAGCCATCTTAAGCTGTGGAACTAGGGAAGGTCGCCCAGGAATGAGCAATGACAGGGAAGGCGGCTGAAGATGGGCCACGGGCCATGCCATCTTCGGGCAGATAAAGAACAGGCGCTAACAACGCAGGCGCCAACGGTGCCTGAGCGAAAGCAGCGCAGGAGGAAGAGGAGACACGGCAAGCCAGTACTGATGGGCCTGGCCGCCCCTGCACCACTGTGCCTACAAATCCAGTACCTCCAGGACGTCTTGTAGGCCGGCAGGCTCTCTCTGCATGTGTGCTATCTGAGCGGGGCTGCCGACACTTCAGACTCAGAAGCCTCAAGACTAGGCTCCTGCCTGCCACATGCCAAACGTTGTTCTGTTGAGGTTGCCAGAACAAATGCCAACTCTTGCCATAAGGTGCTCCCAGTCTCACAGACAAGTGGCACATGCTATGAAATGTGAGTGCGCAGGAGAACAGAAGAGGGGCAGCAGAGTCAAACCACCACGGGAAGGATAATTACATTTATCTCCCTAATACCTTTATAGCCAAGGAAATAGTAAAATTTATATCCAAAAGGCAAGAAACATCCCTAGAGCAAAGGAGATAGCAATCTGGAAGTGAAACTTTGTCATGCAAAATAAATCAACTAGGTAACCCAAATATGACCCAAAAGTAATACTCCACTCACAGTTATAAATTCATTTTTGTGGTGACACCGTAGGTTCAAGAGAACGCTAAAGTTTATGCTGGAAGAGGCCAAAACTGAAAGAAATCATCATTCACCTTTAAACTCGGCCTCCTCCCAAAACTGCTTTCTTACCGCACTGGCCACAGTAACGAAGTGGGAGCCCTACAATAACAGGCTGAGTCTTGGGGCTCTCGTTCCCAGGATGGCAGTGACCGGAAAACCAGACCCGACACCCTGCGCCCTCAGCACAGGGCCGCACTGCCCCCCCCACCCCACGCTCTGCCACTCCACACCCACCCCACCTACGAATAACGCGCAGTCAGTGGGCGGTCAGGTGCAGAGAGATTCAAATGCCACACACCCCTTGGGCCGATTCACCCAGGCTCATCTAAGAGCATGCGCACATCGCTCACACCTACAAACGAGAGAAGCGAGCATTTTTAGAAGGACATCATCCCAATCATTCACACGGAGGCGTGCCAAAGCCTTCTTCGCCTACGCCTTCCTGTGTGAACCAAAACAAAAAGACCCAAAGTTATTGAAACCTTACATTTGTCCCTTTCCAAGAAAAGATACTAAACCTGTGAATTCTAACACCATGTCCTTTGTCCTCATTGTAAAATACTGTTCTCAATATTTTAAAATTAGGTATAATTTCAATACAACAATAACATTCACACTAAAAGAGGCCAAAACTGGGCAAGTTCATGACTATGGAATGCTCTCGCATGTTGAGAGCTGGGAGGGCAAAAAGTAGTTTTACTCTTCATGTTCAGGGGTGGGTTCAGGTTTAACAGTGAAAAGTAACAATGTTGTTGGACATCTCTGGGTATTTTGTGGTCCCATTTTTTGTTTACGAAATACAGAGTTCTGCTAAGTCAAGCAGAGTGTACAGAAGACAGTTAGCTACTACTTCCCATCCTTTTTCCTGTCTAAACCCTTTTAGTGACCTTTGATGACTTTTAACTTGAGCTGTCCTGAAGTAGATCTTATATTTTGCCATTTACAACCTTTTGCCCTTTATTCCATGCTGCTAAACAATTACAGATGGTTAAAATATAGATCCACCCTGGCCAGTGTGGCTCAGTTGGTTGAGTGTCGTCAGGTTCTATCCCCCGTGGGAGCATGTAGGAGGGCAACCGATGCATTACTCTCTCTCTCTCAAATCAATAAAAACATATTTTAAAGTATTTACATAAAATATAGCTCCAAGATACTTAACAGATGAAACAGAATTAGGCTATAGAAAATTTCGCTTAATAATCTGACTAATGACTCACCTGTCATGTAAAAACACTTGCATTACCGAAGGAGGTTTTCTAAGTCAAGCACAATAACATAATTCTTTCTGTACCAACTTCTGTTTGTGTGCAAATGGTAATTCAAATAAAATAAATGCCCATACATATCAATCACTTTAAGGTTAGGTATACCTTCAATAGAACAATAACGTTCATACTAAAAGAGGCCAAAACTGGGGAGGTTCATGCCTGTGAAATCCAAGTGGGATTACTGGCAGCTCAAGGCTCCCGACCATAGACAAACGGATCACTATGTGGCAAACAGACATAAAACAGACTTTAAAGAAAACAGGAGGACACTAATAAAGAAAAACAACAAAATGATGAGTTTATAATGATGAAAGAGTCAATTCCTCAGAAGACACAGCAATTACAAACTGCTATGTACCTACCAACACAGACGGAAATAAGTGAAACAAAACCTGACAGAACTGAAGGGAGAAATAAAAAGCAACCCACTTTCAATAATGAATCACTAGACAGGAGACCATCCGGGAAACAGCAGACTTGAACAACACTATAAATCACTAGACCTACCAGATATCTGTAGAACACTCCATCAAAAACAAAATACCCATTATTCTCAAAAACATGGAACATTCCCTAGGACAGACCAGGTGTTAGGCCATAAAACAAGCCTCAATATATTTAAATAGAATGAAATGACATCAAGTGTGCTCACCAACCACAAGTATAATATGACAGTGAATCTCTCATCTAAACAATGCCCACAGGATACTTACGAACCTCTAACCTTTAAGGAAGCACCCACTGCAGCCACAATGGTCTGACCCACACGCTCCACAGTAGCCATGTATTTGCCCTCCTCACCACCTTAAAAACTTCTCACCCCTTCAAGGACCGGCTCAAACCTCACTTCACCTCTCGCAAAGCCTCCAGGGGCTGCTGAGAAACTTTTCTTATTTTGTCAACATGTGTCATTTTAACTTACTGTCCAATTATTATAATTTGAATTTTTACTTAAAATCTCTATTAGGAAAGTGATCTGTCAGAATGTTCTTAAGCAATCAAATTCCTAACATGATACTCACGGCCATTCTGATTCAGGCTGCTTTTGGTGAGTTTCTATGACATCAATTGCAATATTGAGGTTTTCTTCCAGTTCTTTCATTCTTTCAGAATTAAGGGATGTAAACAAAATCATTGAACAGTAGGCAACAATTTTTTTGTCTGGGTGATTTAAGCAGGACCTTCCAAATAAAGAAATGAAAGTGTTAGCCCAATTTAACAACATGATAAAATATAATTATAGCAAATAAATAATAATAATCCCAATAATAAATTCAGTACATACTAAATTTTTAAGAATTTAATGAAGAATTACAACACGTTGAAACAAGTATATTATTTATTGCAAAAAAGGCAAGTATAAAATTAGTCACAACATCAGTATCCATTAATAGTCATAAAGGACAGACTGTTTAAGGGGAAGGTGGTATCCTGGCAAGAAATAAAATGTAGACAAGAGCCTCACTGTAAATCCTGGTTCATCCACCCGTCCTCTGTGACCTTAGCAAGGTCTCAATTTAGCTCTTGTCAATTACATTATGGGTCAGGCATGCGGCAGAATTTATTTTTTCATTTAAACTTCATAATACTCTCTGGAGAAGTGATTAGCTTTATACTTCTGTAACTTGAATCCCACAATTCTTTCCTTCCACCTAAGCTCAATTATTATCAATCATACAGATAACAGGTATATATATGCCTCCAACTCTACTTATCTTTGAGTGACAGTTATACTCAGGGCACGAGAAGGAACATGAGGATTATCTAATGCAAACACCATACTTTACAAGTGACCCAGAAAAATGTATGCAACCAGGGAAGAACTTAGGCAGCGAGGGGGTTATGTTTACCAGCACTAAGCTCCAGTTCCCTCATCTGCCCAAACATGGACAGCAACTGACCCCCAGGGCTGGGCACAGGACAGGGAGAATGTGCAGAAATGCCCAGCTCGGGACATACGCACAGCAGCTGCTCTGCTTACACATTGCCACCACCAAAGTCACCCCATTCAGTGGCAACGCAGCCAAGATGAGACACCAGGCCTCCACGCCCAGACACTGCTTTTCCCCTTCCCTTCCTGCCCCATCACTTGTTCACCTCTGCACTCAATGCTCAAATTCTTACGAACTAACAGAGCTGCTCAAACAAAGTAGAAGACCGCCAGGAAAAGTACCCTGAACCAAGCTGGGGGAGCGGGTTGGGACCCACACGAACATTCTCCACATCTGCCAGCGCTGTGCCGAGCACACAGGAAGTGCTCAGACACATGAATGATTAACCCGCTGCCCACAACTCCATGTTTTATGGCTTTTTCTTATAAATGACAGTGTCCGCTAAGGACAATATTTCTCATTTTAACCCAAACTTTTAATTTCTTAAAGTGAAACTGACACACAACAAAAGACACAAATCAATGCATTTGAGACATGAATACACCTACGCAACTACCACCCAGATGAGGGTACAGAACACTCCCGAACCCCAGGAGACTGGCTCGTGCCCTCTCTCAGCTGGTACTGAACCTGCCGCCACTCACCAAGAAAACCACTATCCTCATTTCCATGAGCAAAGGTTCACTTTTCCTGTTTTTGAGCTTCATGTAAATGGAATGATATAACCACAATTTTCTTAGAAATGATAAGAACTCAGCAATATACTCACAAGAAGAGTTCCGGGAAAGCGTGCGCCCACACGATAGCCTGGGAATCTTCATTCCGTGAGGCAATATTGCCTAAGAACTGCAGGCCACAGCGAAAAGCTGAGAATTTATGAATAAAAAAGATGTATGGTTTTTAGAAATTTTAACATAATGAATAAAGTCATCTTAGTAAGAAATTCCCAACAGTTTTAAATAGGAAGTTTCTGTTACCTTCTTTTAACAATGACGGTGTCTGGTCACAGGAAACTTTGCACATGACATGAATATTAAGTGCCTTACAAAACAATGCACTCTACAAAGTTACCTAACTTCTGGAAAAGATTATCAATGTCAACACATATACCTGTAATTAAGTTAACCATGGAATATGTGCTCCAATTTTTAAAAAGTTACTCTTAGACTAGAGTTTTTATAGTTAAAGCAGGGTAAAAATGATTAAAAAAAAAGATATACTGGACAAATACCATTCTAAAAAGAACATCATAGACCATATAAAATCAGACATAATAAACCTTAAGGCTAATAATGCTTAAGGCAAAAAGCATTACTGAAGATTTTTGTAAAGTCATTTCAGAATGACTTAATTCACCAGGAAGATATAACAATTTTAAATCGGAATGACCCAATAACATAGCCTCAAATATATAAGTAAAAGAAAAATTGACAGGGTATAAAGAGGAAAATCCACAATTAAATTGGACAATTATAATACAAACAAAAACATCAGTATACTGGTATTTAAAAGAATTGAATATGACTTATTGACAACCTTGCTGATGTGTTTAGAATAGAACGCTGCTGACAGCTGGTGAGGACGGGAGCAGCGGGAACGCCCTCAGTGCTGGGAGAACGCACACGGGGCAGCCACTTTGGAAGACAGTTGGGCAGTTTCTTACAAAACTAAACATACTCTTGGCATGCGATCCAGCAGCCATGCTCCTCGGCATTCACCTACAGGCACTGAAAGCTGTGTCCACACCAACGTTTACAGCAGCTTTCTCTGTAACTGTCAAAACTGGGAAGCAGCCAAGGTGTCCTTCAGGAGGTGACCTGATGAACTATGTTGCATCCAGACAATGGAACAGTATTCAGAGCTAAAAAGGAATGAGCTAGCAAGCCGTGGAGACACAGAGGAAACTTCGCTGCATGTGACTCTGTGAGCGACGCCCATCCGAAGAGGCTACATAGTGTATGTTTCCAACTGCACCACATTCTGGAAAAGGCCAAACTGTGGAGACGGTGAAAAGATGAGCGGTTGCCAGGGGTTAGGGGAGGAAGGGGGAGTAGGTGGGACATAGAGGACTTCAGGGCAGTGACACTGTTCTTCATCGCACTGTAGTGGTGGGTACATGTCATCACACATCTGTCCCCACCCACAGAATGTACCACACCCAGAGCGAACCGAGTGTAAACCACGGACTTTCCGGGTGACATGATGTGTCAGTGGAGGCTCATCAATTGTAACAAATGGACTACTTTGGTGCCAGACATTGGTGGGAAAGGCTGTGCAAGTGTGGGGGCAAGAAACACATGAGAAACCTCTGTACCCTCTTCTCAATTCTGCTGTGAACCTAAAACTGCTCTGAAAAATAAACTTTATTTTTAAATAAAAAGAAAGAGTAACAGTAAATACAACTATTTAGTGACACAAAAAAAAGAGACCTAAGTTCAATTCCCAACTTTCAGTGTGAACCTGCACAAGTTACTTAACTGTAGTCAGATGCAATTTCCTCATCAGCTAATGGTGATAACAGTATCTATTTTGCAGAGCTGCTGTAAGGATGAGCTGTGAGCTCAGTAAGTGTGAGCCTGTAGTAGGGATCACACTCAATGCTCACCGGGCCACGCTTTCTACCAGCACATAATATGGACTTGATAAACAGCTTAAAAAGTCAGATTTACAAATTTCAAATTAAAACGTGTTTGGTTCTAAGCCAGAGACTCTAAATCAGTGGTTCTCAACCTTCCTAACGCCGCGACCCTTTAATACAGTTCCTCATGCTGTGGTGACCCCAATTTCATTGTTACAAATTGAACATAATTAAAGCATAGTGATTAATCACAAAACTATATGTAATTATGCGTTTTCCGATGGTCTTAGGCGACCCCTGTGAAAGGGTTGTTCGACCCCCAAAGGGGTCACGACCCACAGGTTGAGAACCGCTGCTCTAAATGGAAACCTTGAATACTTAATGTGTAAATCCTTATAAGAATCTTACTATTGAGACAGGTATGTTTATACGCATTAGAGAGCACGAGAAACCAAGGCCCCCACAAGTTATCAGTAACATGACCAAAGTCACACAATTATAAAGAATCACAATTCTGGATGAATCCCTGTGACTGCGCCAATCCAATATGGTCTGAGTGTTACCTCAAGCTTATCAGAAGCTCTACTTGGTAGTTACATGTGAACTTAATTAATAAAAAGGGAATTTAAAAATCTGCAGCATATGCAGTCTTCCCAAGGATATTTGCATACTGTAAGACAATATTTCACCATATAACAGAGGAAATGACGATCTCAACCAATTTAAAGAATTAATATATGAATAATGCTCACTGTGTACTAAAAATAAATCCCCCAAAAGATTAGCGCACCCCATAGTTTAAAATAGGAGATATAGCCCTGACTGGTTTGGCTCAGTGGATAGTGCGTCGGCCTGCGGACCGAGGGGTCCCAGGTTTGGTTCCAGTCAGGGGCATGTGCCTTGGTTGCGGGCACGTCCCCAGTGGGGGGTGTGCAGGAGGCGGCTGATCCATGTTTCTCTCTCATCAATGTTTCTTTTTTTTTTTAAATATATTTTATTGAGTTTTTACAGAGAGGAAAGGAGAGAGATAGAGAGTCAGAAACATCGATGAGAGAGAAACATCGACCAGCTGCCTCCTGCACACTCCCCACTGGGGATGTGCCCGCAACCAAGGTACATGCCCTTGACCGGAATCGAACCTGGGACCTTTCAGTCCGCAGGCCGACGCTCTATCCACCGAGCCAAACCGGTTTCGGCTCTCATCAATGTTTCTGACTCTCCCTTCCTCTCTGTAGAAAATCAATAAAATATATTTTAAAACTAAATAAATAAATAAAATAGGAGATATAGTTCTAAATAACCCATAGGGACAAAAAAGAAATCATAACGCAAATAAAATATTTTAACCGGATGTTAAAAATACTGCACACTAAAACTTTGAGATGCAACTGAAATGGAACAGAGGGAAATCTGTAGCTTTAAAATGCACATGCTGGCAAAGATAAGCAATGAAAATAAATGAGCTAAGTAAGCATTCTTTTCCAGAAACTATAAAATAGCAAAATAACACCCCAAACTGGAGAAAATTAAAGATGAAGAGCAAGAAATTACTCAAATTGAAAACAATCAAAAAGAAGAGAATATCAACAAACCCAAACTGATTTCATCAAGAAGCTCAACACTGATCAACCTTTGGGAAGATCGATCAGAAGAGAGAAAGGGCACGAAAAACATAGAAAACTTTCAGAAATGAAAAGGAGGGGACTGCCAAGATCTTGCAACTTAAATAAAAAGAAAACCGTAAGATATTACAAATGATACCTTACTATCTTAAATAATATTATGCCAAAATATTTGAAAATGTAAATAAAATAACCAAAACCCGAGAATATAACAAAAACTGACTCTGTAAAAAATTCGGTGAAATATTCAGGAAAAACCTGAAGAGTCCTCTAACCATTAAGGAAATTGAATCAGTAGTCAAATATTTTCTCAAAAAGAAAACCCCAGACCAGAGTGTGGCCAGTTCACATTCAAGGAAAGAGTAATTCCAGTTTACACAGCTCTCCCAGAGAACTCCTACAGAAGGAGGGAGGTGACTCGCAAGCCAGCGTTCTGAGGCCAGCATCACTGAGACCCCAATCGGAACAAGGACAGAATCAAAAAGGAAGTCACACCCCTGGCACGAAACAATCCGCAAACAAAAGGCTCCAGAAGCAAATCACATGACAAAGTTGAATTAACACCTGCCTTGAAAGCTGCTTTAACATTAGAAATCAAAATTTATAACTGACCATATTAACCTGCAAAGGACAAAATCATCTGATCATCTCAAATGCTGTAGAAAACGGATTTGATGAAAGTTAACACCCGCTCATAATTTAAAACAAAACAAAAAAACTCCTTGTCACCTAAGAACAGAAGGGGCCTTCTTTAACCTAAAAATAAGTATCAACAAAACCCACAGCACCCAGTATGATTACCTGCCGGCTGCGGACAAAGGGTGTTCCTCCTGGAGGGAACGGGTCCACAGCCCTGCTGTTCCCGTTCCTAGGGAACATGGCACTGAAATCTGTCAGCGAGACCGAGACAAGAAGCCCAAGGAGCGGAAAAGGAGAAGCAGAACTGTCATTTTACCCCCGAGATGAAATGTCATTTCTAAACTACATAGAAAATATTAAAGTAGAACAAATTTAAGTAAGAATTATACCATGTTCACAGATTACAGGACTAGAGATTATATCAGAGGCGGGCAAACTTTTTGACTCGAGGGCCACAATGGGTTCTTAAACTGGACCGGAGGCCGGAACAAAAGCATGGATGGAGTGTTTGTGTGAACTAATATAAATTCAAAGTAAACATCATTACATAAAAGGGCACGGTCTTTTTTTTTTAGTTTTATTCATTTCAAACGGGCCAGATCCGGCCCGCGGGCCGTAGTTTGCCCACGGCTGGGTTAAATGCAATTCCAGCCTGAATCACAGCAGGGTGAGGGTGAGGGTGAGGGTGAGGGTGAGGGTGTGGGTGTGTGTGTGTGTGTGTGTGTGTGTGTAAGTATAATTTCACACACCGGAAGATGTGTTTGTGTGTCTATGTAATCTGACGATGTGTGTGTGTGTGTGTGTGTGTGTGTAAGTATAATTTCACACACCGGAAGATGTGTTTGTGTGTCTATGTAATCTGACGATATGATTTTAAAATTTGTGTGATGACACAAAGGGCCAAGCATAGCTGAGATGCTGTTCAAAGCAGTGAGAGGATTTGTTTTCACAAGACAGTGAGCCCCGTGGTGAGACAGTGTGGTCCCGGGGCAGGAAGAGATAAAGCAATAGGACAGAACGGGATAAGAAAGACTCAAACCTACGTTGACATGTGATTAACAGGGATGTAACAGCAGATAACTGAGTAAGAGACAGACTTTTCAAAAATAATACTGGGACAGCTGGGCGTCAGCACGAAAAAATGGAAACTGGACTCCGTGTTCACACAACACAGAAATGCCATTCCATGTACTAACCTAAATGCAAAGAAGTCCAAATAGAAAGGTTTTTAAAACAATAACTCTGTTAAGAAAGATTTTAAAACCAAACATAAAATCATATCCATAAAGGAAAATATTAATAAACTATACTATATTAACAGGCCACATTAAACTTAAGAAACTTTTTTTTTCCTCAACAAAGAAAACTAACCCTAAAATAGGAAGAGACACGGAGCACGTAACTGAAGCGGCTTCGTGTCCAGAGCACATTAACCCCTTCCCCAACAATTTTTTTGTTAAAAACGTTTCTTTTTCAGACTAATTTTTTTATTTTGGTTCTATATAGTATTTTTGATGCTGGTTATGAAAACAGTTTGTAACTCGTCTTCCTATAAACCATATTTTTTTACCATATTTTCTTAGTATACTCGTCGACGACTGAAAAAGAACATTTTGTGAAAACATGTATACACGTTTCTGCCGGGGAAGGGGTTAAAGAGCTTAGAAATCATTCAAAAAGACAAACAATCCAGTAGAAAAATAGGCCCAAAAAACCAAGAACTCAAAAAACACTTAATACAGTAGGACAGCCAAAAGGCAAATACACACACAACACACGTGAACAGTGCTCACCCCCATGGGGAAAGCATGAGGCTCTACTACATCTCCACCAGACTGCGAAAGACACAGTCAGGAAATACCGCAGTGTCGTGAGGATGTGATGTGAGAGATGCTACAGGCTCTGCACCCCAGCTTCCAGGAGCCTGCTCCCCAGACTGAGTGCACCGTGTTTTTGAGTGGATACCAGTTATCTATCAGTAACTCTCGGCTCCAAATAATCCCTCCAGTGCCTGCTCTGCAAAAGAAAAGCTGGGCCCTTCAATGTCTCCACTGGCGGGGAGGGGGTGGGGGTGGGGCAGGGGGAGTGGGGGGCACAACCAGCCTTGGCAGCAGAGGCGCAGGAGGAAAGCGGGGGGGGGGGGGGGGACACGACAGGATTTCCTCCCGGGGCTCCAGGTACCACAGCAGCCGCCTGCAGCACGTCCCTGGTGATGAGCTCCTGCACAGCTGACAACCAGCCCTGTCCCACACCAGGACGGTCTCAGGGGCGCTTTAAAGCAGGGCCAAGTCAGGTCCCTCCCTGCAGCCATGACAACCTACAGTAAGGGAGGTACTAAGATTCTCCCCGCTTTACACAGAGGAGGCCAAAGTTCAAGTGGTCACTGACTTACTCAGGACATGAAGTTGTAAGTGTTGTCAGTACAGTTGGCCAAACAGTGGTGCCCCTCCTGGGGACAGGAGTTAAGGCTGAGCATGGAAGGCCAAAGGCCACCGGAGAATCTGAGTCGAAAGATTTTTCTCCATTAAAGGAATTCCCTCCGGGCATCAACCAGGAGACAGTGCCCAGGGCAGTGAACTTCCAAAGCCCCTAAGCTTTCTAGCTCTGCTTTGCTAGAAGACAAGCTGGCCTGCCAATCCAGCCCCAGAGCTGCCGTCCTCTGACCTTGGACTTTCCCGGGTCAGAGCCTGTGCCTTCCCTTTAAACCCTGTTGCCTAAACCCTGGCTGAGCACCTGGCTGCTGGCTCCAAACCTCCAAGGCAGAGCTGCTGAAATGATGAAAGGCTAGGTGAGTAACATGCCACACTATTCACTTCCTCAGACTCGCCCAACAGCTGGTGGTTCAAAGAGAATTGCAAAACTGTGGCCAAAAATCAAAACACTGAAATTTAAAAAGTATACAATGAAAATGATGAGCCAAAAACCTCAAAGATGAATGAAGTTAATATTACTATCTAAAACAAGGATGCAGGGTACAAAACTGCACAGACACATCCCTACCCATACATAAAGTACTGAAAAATGACGGGAAAAATAACTGTTCGTTTAATGTAGTCTGCATAGATAATGATGATTATTTTTCTTTCAACTTTTTGGAATTTTTTAAAATTATTCTATAATCCTATCTAATAAAGAGGGAATGTGCTAATTGAGCCTCATGCTGTCACAAAGATGGTGGTGCCCACAGCCAATAAGGAGGGAATATGCTAATTAATCGCCCCGCCCTCAAATATGGCAGCTCCCACAGCCACAAGATGGCAGCACCCAGTCCCCTCAGCCCCCCAGCTGCCCAGGGCCGCCCAAGACTCAGGTGACCAGGGCCAGCCGAGGCTTGCGCTGCTGGCAGTGGCAGCAGCAGAGGTATGATGGGGCATCGCCATACCCTGATCGCCGGGTCGCCTCCCGGACTGTGAGAGAGGGCAGGCCGGGCTGAGGGACCCCTCTCCAGTGCATGAATTTTCATGCACTGGGCCTCTAGTAAAATTATAACATGCTTATAATACAAAAAACTCTTCATTTTAACCTTAAGATAAGTCATAACTTAAATGACATATTCCTACTGAGTATTTTAGAACACTAACACTCAAACTTTGTGAAAGTGAACACATTAAATAGGGCCACAACGTAAGTTGGTCCAAAAGCCAACTGACCCAACAAGTCGCCAGGCAACTGGAACTTAGCACTGTGAATCAGAACACAATTCTGGGAAGGCAAGGTTTAAAGATGTCCCAGAAACAAGAACAGAAAACTCCAGACACGGACAAATGACAGTTTACTTTTACCAAACAGCTTATCAAGTGATCTTTAAGTAAATACTGCAAATGTTACCAAGTCCCTCAAAAATCCCAACATTATTTTTACAGATTAGAAAAGAATAAAAGCCAAAAATAACACCAATAACTCAATTAAAATAACTCATGCTTGTGTTTACACAAAATGTGATGAGCATAATATATTCGTCACACCACTGTAATTATTCTCTGAAAATAATACTCTAAATATTATTTTGACAATGTAATTATAGTTCTTACCTCAAAAGTGGTTACAAAACTGGCACAGATACCCTGCTAAAATTCTACCAAGCATAAGGTTCTCACAAAGAAACAGTCAAAAAATAGTATAAGAACTTTATTAGGAATCAGAACACCTTTTAAAAGATTTGCATTAGGGTTGAACTAACATACTATAAATACTTTTAAAGTTTCATTGTTGAATACAAACTTCATTCTTGAATGAAATTACTTGAAATAAAATTCAGTAATATTCGTAGCTTCCTTTTTCAGGAAGGTAGCGGGAAAACTTAGCTTGCTTTCCTCTCGTAGCCTTGCAACTCGGCCTACAAGCATAAGTTGTCTACCTGAAATGGATACAACTAAAACATTAAAGACCTAAATAAATACATGCTCCATACTCACAGACTGGAAGACACTATCATTAACATGGCAATTCTCCCCAAAAGGACCTATAAATTCCACACAATTTCTAGTATCCATAATATACACGGAGTGGCCAGATTCTTATGACCACCCCATTCGTTGGGCCACCTTTTGCCTTCAATACTGCGGCGATTCTTCTTGGCACTGACTCCACAAGATGTTGAAAGGTGATGCGAGGAATCCGACACCATGCCCAATGAATAGCACTGTCCAGTTCTGTGAGATTTGATGGTTGTGGAACCAGCTGCCTGGTGGCTCTTTTAACTTCTTCCCACAAATGCTCAATTGGATTGAGATCTGGTGATGGTGGGGGCCACCTCAGCAAGGTAAAGTCTCCCTCATGTTCTTGAAACCACTCCTGCACAATACGAGCACCGTGGCAGGGCGCATTGTCTTGTTGGGAGAAGCCATCTCCATTGGGATACGCCATCAACATGATAGGATGAACCTGATCAGCAATGATATTTAGGTATGTTGTGCTATTCAGACATTGTTCCACACGAATTAAAGGGCCCAAATCATGGCCCAGTTTTTAACTGGGTTGTTTGCCTTTTTCTTGTCAAATTATAGGAGTTACTTATACACTGAGTGAGTGGCCAAATTATTATGACCACCTGACGTTTGTAGGCAAATTAGCTATAATTTCACGCTGAAGTTGCTAGAGGGCCAGACCATTATAAACAGGGAAGCAGGTTGTTTACGACAGTAGAAGTGATTTTTTTCTGAAGACATGGGTAAACAGTGCGACTTAACAGCCTTTGAACGTGGGATGGATACACACACACACACACACACACACACACACACACTCTGAGTGGCCAGATTATTATGGCCACCTGACGTTTGTAGGCAAATTAGCCGTACACTGCATCGTATGGGATATGGAAGCCGAAGGCCTGTTCGAACACCTTTGCTGTCTGCAGTTACCAAGATAAAACGTCTCCAATTCGCACAGGAACACAAGGATTGGACAGTCGAGCATTGGAAAAAAGTCATGTGGTCCGATGAATCACGTTTCCAGTTGCATCATGCAGATGGCAGAGTGAGAATTTGGCAGAAACAGCATGAAAGCATGCACCCCACATGCATGAGTACAACCCTTCAAGCTGGTGGGGGCAGTGTTATGGTTTGGGGCATGTTTTTCTGGCATGATTTGGGCCCTTTAATTCGTGTGGAACAACAACTGAATAGCACAACATACCATTGTTGCAGCTACCTAAATTGTGGACACCTCACACACCTCACAGAAACAGGTCTGTCAAGACTAGTCCCTCTAACTGTGGGTATCAGTGAGCAGCCAAACCCAAAACCAAACAAGCAATGTACTCATCAATTCAAACCAGTTCATAAAAAGTTTCAGAAATCGCCTCCTTTAAATTTGATAGATCATCCGCTTGCTTCAGTGAAAATTAATCCTGCGAGATGAAATAATCTCCTACCATTTATAAACAATGAAAAACAAATCTTTGCAGCAGGGTGGGAGAGCAGAGGAAAGGGACAGCGGACTGAGGGAGACATGGGGAGATACTCTGGAGATGGGAGACAGAAGAGCATATTATACTCTGATGAAAACGAGAAAAGGGAACAGCTGAAGAGGCGGAGGGAAGGGGATCATTTCAGGGCAGAGTATCTGCGTGCAGAGGGAGGCGCTGGGTCGGGCTGATGGCTGTTTAATCGCAGCGTTTGCTTGCAGGGCACTTCCTGCAGATGTCTTATTTCGGGGCACATCGTCACAGGAGAAACCTGCTGCCCACCACAGCTCGCGGGATGCCAGGGACACCCTATCTACAACGTTTGTATTTTCCAGCCATTACAGACCACAGCACCTTCTGAACTCTCTGAATCACATGCCACACAGACTTAAATGCAGCTGCCTTTCATTGCAAGAGAGAGAAATCCATCTCTTACTGCCAATGGTTAATCCCCCAAGAGCACTGGGGCTTCCGTTTTGTTAAAAAATAGAGCAACAAACAGAACTTTGTAACATCTTAAAGGCAATTCACAGCTAAATCCCACAGCCCATCAATTTCTTGAGAATATTTGAAAAATTACTGTTTAAAAAAACTGAGAGCAAACACTTTGTAAATTCTTAAGTTAACTTAATTCAAAGGCCCAAAGGAAGAATTCTAAATCAAATAGGAATATGCAGGAATTTTAACAAGTGAGCTTTAAATAAAAACACTAAGAAATCACAAAATAGAATGAAAATTAAACCAAGCCAGGCAGCATTTCAAACAGCTAATTTAGCCTATCGCATTCCGTGCCTCAGTTTCCTTGCCTGTAGAAAGAGATTATGACCTCAGTTCTCTACCCACCTTGCCACAGCAGCATGCATAGTCACATGAAGGTAAGTATGCCTCACTTTCTATAAAAATAGGCATTAAGAACTGTATATAAATAAATGTATAAATCATTTTAAATATAGCTGGAGATTTCTCACTTAAAGAAGTATCTGTAGAATTATCTTATACTTTCTTTACTAAAATGAATTTTAAGGACAGCTTTTTAAAAGCCAGATATTTACACTGGGATTTTCTTATTAAGTGACTTGGGCTTACCCATCAAGTATTTTAATTCTCTGGGTAAATATGCCATATATTAAAATTGTATGTTTTTTAAGCATGATGTTAAGATAATAACCCTCGCTCAAAGGCAAGTGTTGATGCTAACAGTTCAAGAAGCAAAAACATTCAAAAAAACCTCGAAAGGCTTCCCAGCCTTCAATGTAAGAGGCTTGGTTCTCCTCGGACCCCACATCAGCAGCCACTGGAGCAGAGCCAACCTGCCATTCCGGCGCACCCTTTCTTCTTTGTCTGACACATTCAGCATCTGGCTCTCCCCCATGGAATGTAAGCGCCCTGAGGGCAGGGGCTTGGGGTCACTGTTAGGATCACACCCAACACAGACTGGGGGGCTTAACCAATCAAAATGCCTGTCTCACAGCTCAGGAGGCGGGAGTGGGAGGAAGGTGTGGGCAGGGTTGGTTCCTTCTGAGGCCTCTCTCCTTGGCTTATAGACAGCTGTTCTCTCCCTGCATCCTCACATGGACGTCCCTCTGTGTGTCTGTGTCCTGACGTCCTCTTCTCATAAGGACACCAGTCACACTGGATTAGGGCCACACACACGACCTCACTCTACCTTAATGAACCTTTTTAAAGGCTCTGTCTCCAAATACAGTCACATCTGAGATACTGGGGGTGAGGACTTCACCGTGTGAATTGGGAGGAACACAGCTCAGCCACAAAGGTAAGGAAGGAAGGTGCTAAAACTTTTAAAATGATAATTCTTAGGTACCACTAATAAAGTTTCTCTGCATCGTTAGAGAACATTTGCTTTAATGAATGATTAATACTCAATGTTTAGTTTTTAAACCTTTTCAAATACATAAGTAATTCCTGAGTCTTCTGGACGTACCTGTCAGCAGGGCTTCCTGTTCCACTCGGAGTTCCCGAAAAAGAAGAATCAAATCAACAGCAATGCCGATTGTATCCAAGTTCCTGTACCGTGATGTTAAAAGAGACAAAGTTAGACACGTTCCCAAGCCTACATTCCACATGATCCCAAAGCAGCGCTGAGCCTGCTGGGCACGGTGCCTATGGCCAGCAGGAAAAACAATGGTCTCCAAAGAAAGAGTTCAGATTGTACTGCTTTCCGTAATTGCTGAACCATCAGCCCCATTAGCTCCCCAAACCTGTGACTGTGATCTCACAGGGCAAGGGGACTTCCCAGCAGGAGTACATTGAGGACCCTGAGGTGGGAAGTGTCCCGGAGTATCAGGTGGGGCCAACTGAACCACAGGGTGCTTCTAAGGGAAGAGAGAAGGTCAGGGTCAGGGAGGGAGGCCACGAGCCCAGAAATGCAGGCAGCCCCTCAAAGCTGGAAAACGTTCTCCTGAGCGTCCAGAAGGACTCTCCGTGTCACCTCAGTCACCTCAGCAGACACAGGAAGATGGCATTACCCAGGAAAGCTCTACGGCAGCCCCTCCTGTCTAATGTGAATCCCTATGACATGTGAGGCCCAAAGGATCTGAGAAGGTTATACCAGTAGAAACCCCGCCAGCTTGAACAAAATGCACAGAGGAAGGATGAAATGAAAGGTAGTCAGACTCCCCAAATTCTACAGGTAGAAAACAGGCTGATAAAACTCCTCAGCTACACACATGTGCTACCCTTGAAGAAAAAGGAAGGATGACTCTAAGGGCGGGGCCATGGGGAGAGTCTCAAGCCACAGAGGCTTAATGCCCGGCCTTGACACCTGAGTTTGCCCAATTGGATTTTGAAACTGCTTAGGGCCAGCGACTCCCCTTCCCTTCCATTCTCTCCACTTTAAAGGGCAATGGCTAACACTGTTATCCGATGCCTGTCCCACCACTGTATTTTGGAATAAAAAAACGCATTTTCTAGTTTCACGTATCATGGGACATGGCCAGGCTCTTTCGTTCACCTATTATCTACGGCTGCCTTCACACTACCAGGGGAGAAATGAGAAATTCTGACAGAGGTCACAGAGCCTAAAATACTTATTATCTGGCCCTTTACAGAAGAAGTACAGCAACCTCTGCAACTGGGTGACATTTACATGCAGAGCTAATCACTTTCAACAGTGTTCTCTGAGCACTTCCTGCACTGTCATGATTGGATGGTCTGCTCGGCCGCATTAAGCCCCGTTCCGCACATCCTAGGAAAGAGCAGCCACATTCACACAACGTGCAGTGTTCATACAGATGATGTGAAAAGACCTAAGTCTCAGTAGCATCACACCTTCTGACTAACTGTTTAGTCACTTAAAGTAAAACACCAGGAAAATACATGTTGGTTGTGATCTGAATCATGACAGGTTCAGAACTGGCTTCAGTTAAGGTTAGCCTTGAAGGCTTACAGAATCTTTGTTGTATTTCTGACTAGAAAATGTTTTATTCTGAGCTGATACCCGAAATAGTTGGAATTTCCCTTTAAAATCAACAGTAAATAAATATAAATCTAGAAGGTAAAAGGCAGGAAAACTAACAAAATTCTATCTTGGTGTCTTTATTTTGTGCAACTTACGGTCAGGTTGAAAGGAAACCGAACATTGTGACCCAACTGTAAGTTGCAAGAAATAAAGACAACATGACCCCGGAGCACGGCCCAGCCAGGAGACCGCTGGTGTTTTATCTGCCGCAGTATTTATTTGTGTAACATTTGAATTTTTATAGTTTACATATATTACTTTGTACTCAAGAAAGAAAATAAAGTGAATTGTTTTCCAAGAGAGTAACATAAGTGTTTATTGGCTGCACGGCCGCTCCCCAGGCAGGGGCAGACACGAAGTGCTGAGCGGTGTGCCCGGGACCGGCAGGCACTTTACACAGATCTCATCTAAAACTCACCCCGTGGAAAGAGGGGAGAAGCCGGTACTCAGAAAGGCGAAGGCCCTTGTCCAGGGCCAAGGGCTGTTACAGGGACGACAGTCACACACAACAGGGTCAGTGTCTCGGGCTCGTTATGGCGGCTGCTCTGAGCTGAGCTCTAGGCTGGAGTCAGAAGGAACGTTCCTGGGCTCTTAGTGATGAGTGACTCGGACAAGTTCCTTAACCTGATCACGGTTCTTCCATTGTAAAGATGGGAAAACAGCAGCATACTATTTCTTTTTCTTTCTTTTCTTTTTTTTTTTGTTTTACATGTATGGAGCCATCGCACAGACAAACTGATACTTATAGACCCTGTCGGCAGGAACCCTATGTTCTGATGTGTGTGGCTGCCTATGGCTGCACTGCAGCACACTATACACAAGACACTGCAAGTCAAGCCCTTGAGTTACAAAACCTGGTGCTTAGGGCAGGCGCGCAGAATGCCCGCTTCCTTTCCTGAGAGGCTGGCCAAGCGTTAGGACAGCCCTGCCAGCCCACAGCCAGTTTCTGCTCTAACTCCCCCTCCCTTCCCCCACAGAACGAGAGAGCCTCCCCGCCTAGAAAGAGACAAAAGAAACCTGCCCCTGGCCCACTCTCCCAGCAACAACTAGTTATGTTTTTAAATGTTGACGATTATTATCAAGATTATAATTGTTTCTATCCATTTGTCTGCAAAAGGGTGGCAGGTTTGGTTTAGAATTAAAGTTAAACAATCCTAGCTTTTTTCCCTCTCGCCTTTTATCTTAAAAATCCCATTAATCACAGCGAAGCCTCAGGTATCAGAACTGTCTAGGCAGCGCAGGGCGTCCCCCTCAAGTGGCTTCTGGACCAGCCCGACTGCACCCATCACCGCAGTGACAGGGAGGCCCGGAGGCTTGTCTACACTCAAGTCCAGGAAAGAAAGGTGAGCGTGCTCTTTGAGGCTTCTGACTTCATCTCAAGTAAAAATTTTTAATAAAAAGCAGATTCCATAAAATCAAAGAGGAAAGGTGTTCAGTTCTGGGAGGAGAGAGCAACATGTCAAAGAACGCGCACAGCACCGAGCAGTTTTTGCTCAGCTTCCAGCCACGTTATAAAGCAGGTGGAGCCCGGCTGGTGTGGCTCAGTGGTTGAGCGTTGACCTACGAACCAGGAGGTCACGGTTTGAGTCCTGGTCAGGGCACATGCCCAGGTTGTGGGCTCGATCCCCAGTAAGGGGCGTGCAGGAGGCAGCAGGTCAATGATTCTCTCTCATCATTGATGTGTCTATTTCTCTCCTTATCCCTTCCTCTCTGAAATCAATAAAAATATTTAAGTAAATAAAATAGGTGGAAGTGGAGTCTTAAGACAGGTCATCTTAGACCTTTACAAAACCTGCTCCCTGTTCAAAGCAAACACAAGGGCCACTAATTTAAGCACTGAAACGAATGAAAGCACTTACAGCTAAGACCAGCGAGGCCCAGAGCTGCATGTACATTAGGCAGAGTCTGGGATCAACGACTCAGAATTAAGTTCCCATCTGTGCTGCGTGGAAAACCAAGTGCCTCAAAACACATAAATGCAAGTGAGAAACCCAAAGAAGCCCCATGTAACCACACGCCGTGGCCGGTCACACCATTCTCTCCCGGAGTCCTCCCCCAGTGACACTGGAGTGCCCCAGCGGTTTCTCAGAGGCACAGGTGAGGACAAGCACGCCACCTGATGGAGTTCTGGTTCACGGAGCACTCGATGCAGGCGTTGCGCAGGCACCGGAAGCATTCTGTGATCAGCTGCAGACTCGAGGCCAGGTGCTCCACGCGGGACGAGTCTCTGCAGGCCAGCTCGACGGTGCGAGCGGATCTCTTCAAGATATCCAGGACTCTTTGGAAGATAGTCCTGGGTGCAGTTTCCCTGAAAGAGGACAAAACTGTCACCAACCAGAAAACAATAACCTAATCTCCCAACGTCCTGTTCAGAACACAGCCTGTCCTTCTTTCTGGGAGGGTGGGGAGGTGAGCTAGGCCTGCCTGGGCCAGCTCCCTAGTTAACAACACAAAATAAGAGCTACACGCACTGAGCGCTATATGCCAGGCACTGTCCTTATCAACATTTTCATGTGTTATATCATTTAATCTTTGCATTAAGCCAGCACTGTCCTCTCCATTTTAAAGATACTGAAGGGGAGGGGCTTTGAGCAACTTGCCCAGGGCCTCGGGCAATTACTGGCAGAGCCCAGTCCCAGCGGGGGCAGCGTGACCCTGTGCTCCACTCCCAGGACAGCCCAAACCCACTTTCAGGGGCCGTTTGTGCTCCTGGATCTGCCCTTAATCCAAGTGGAATCGCTACATTTCATGTTCCAGATAGACAGCAGAGCCATGGCCTGTCACCCAATGCGCAGTAAAGTACAGTCACCAGAAACCAGTCATGAGGCCTGACTGCCTGGGAGGCAAATACACGATCCATCTCTAGATACAGAGAAGCTGGCCACACTGAGTGAGAGAGAGTGTGTGCCAGTGCGCACGTAGTCATTCAACTACGTGGGGGGGTGGGGGGGGGCGGGGGAGGAAGACAGAGACCAAGAGCCTGCGCCCAGGGGAGAAATGAGCTTGAGCTGTCCCCTCAGGCACCCGGTTCCCACATGCCTCTCATGCCAGGAGCGGGCCTGCACTGACTCTCATTCCAAAGCTATGAAGGTAAGAATTTTTTGTACAATACAGCACCTAAATGCAAGCCAACTTCCTCATTCCGGACTCCCCGGGAACCAGCCATCTATGTCAGCGTTAGGAGTACTGCCGTGGGGACAGTGTACGGATCTCGCAGATTCACTGACCATGGGTTTCCTCCTTTTGCCCTCATCCTGCAATCACAACCCCTACGTCACCCTTGGATTACGCCAGATCGGCAGGCAGCTGCGCATGCATGCAGAACTAGGGACCATGAAACGCCTGCGGCTGCTGGGCTTGCTCAGTGCCGGGAAGACCTGCACGTCCCCTTTCCCGCCCAGGGGAGCTCCCCCCTCCTTGAGCTTCAGGGCCATGCGCGCTGGTATGCCAGGTGGTGTGTGTGCATCGCATGGGCAGCTCGTGCAACCACACTGATGGTCTCAGCCTCTCCTTGAAGATGTCCACAGCATCCAGAGCTCGTCTTTAACACGGAGTCCAAGGCAGGACTTCAAGTATTAACCTTATTTTTCCCCACGTGGCTTTCCCTTCTCTCCCTTATCTTTTACTTTATTCAATCGTTTTTATATTTTCAGGTGCTTCAAATTTGTTTTTGGAAAGAGGCAGAGTGTAAATTAATCAATTCAAAATTGAGGAATCAGGCATAAAATAAAATAATTTGCCCGAATCTCCCCAGTCAGCCGTCTCTCAGTGTGGAACGTGAAGTGAAGCTTTAACTCAGCATGGCAGTGACTGGTGATCAAATGACAAAGGAAAGCTCGAGGGCACACACTGACCTGCCTCAGTACCGCAGGCAGCAGCTCAGTAGTAGCCACTGTCAGTGCCAAATGCCATAAAAGGCCTTCACTAACTCTCTCAGGAAAGCTTAAAGGAATACAAAATACAGTGCAGCAGACATTAATTGCTAAGAACATACCCAAGAGTTAAAACCTTCCAAAGACTGCCAAGAGTAATCACGATCTCTACAACAAAGAATTTATTATTTAATCTTACATTCAAATAGAAGCAGAGCTCTGCAACTTGAATAATCTACAGTAAAGCCTCTTTTTTCTAGTAAGATGGCTAAAATATGTGTATTACACTGTGATAAAGCAGCCAATTATGTCTTCTTTCAACTGGTCCTTTGCAAGCTACCTCTGGCATGGGAGTCAACTTCCTACTGTGAAGGTCGTCCCTGATGTCACTCTGAAATCTTCACATTCGGTTTACTCAAAATTGGTATCTAGCACTGCAAAAGCTTGCAATCAAACTATGGTAGACTAAACACAATGGGAGAAAAGCATTTCCTTAGGAAAACTGGGTAACTGATGTTCCAGTAATAGAACAATTAATTCATGAACTGGCCTGTGATGATTCCCAATGTCACATGTTAATTTGTCATTTATGCACCATGCCTTTTTCTTTCATTCTTTCTTTTCTTTCTTTTCAATCCTCTCCCAGGGATATGTGTTTTGATTTTAAAGAGAGAGGAAGGAAAAGAAACATTAATTGGTTGCCTCCCATACACACCCTGACCAGGGGTTGAACCCGCAACCTAGGTATGTACCTTGACCGGGAAGGGAATCTAACCCGCAACCTTTTAGTGCATGGGGTGACGCTCCAACCAACTGAGCCACCTGGCCAGGGCCATGCCTTCTTTTTTATTTATTACACTTTCAATCAAAAGAAAAATGTTTAACTGAGCTAGTCAATCAACAGGGTCCTGAATCCAAGTAACTATGACCAGCCACTCAAGAGGAACCATGGCAGCGTCCATCGGGCACACAGTAATTCACATCTGTGGGTCAGAGAGAGGGGGAGCTAGGGTTGTGATCACTGTCCTTTCCTGTCTCCGGGTCGCACACCCATGAACTCCTGAACATGCCAAGCACCTGCAACCCTGTGTCTGCTCCACCAGAATGCCCTTCCCACATCTTCCCAGCCAGTTCTCTGCCTGCAAGTCTTTGGGTCTCCTTCATTCTCAGCCCTGGGGGACGCCCCACTAGTCCAAGTGAACCAGTTCCCACCTCCATGCTCCACTGGCACTCAGTCCAGAAGACTGCAGTAGCACCAACATCCATTATCTTCACTTCCAGTTCCTTCCCCAGCTAGTCTATACCCGCCCCCCCCCCGCCCCCCAAAATAGAGACTATCTTTTTTTTGTATCCCTAGGCCCAGAATTGGCATTCACTAATTGTTCTGTTCGATTCAAGTTTAAAGTAAGTGATGAGACTACGTATCTGCATTCTCAGTGTGACATCTGCTTGTGATCCAACACCCCCCCCCCCCGCCCCCCGCCAAGCCAGGCCGGAGGCAGCAGTGGGATCAGTGCGCTGGAAAAGGGAACTACCAAAGGGAACTACCAAGGCCTCGGCTCACCCCTTCCATTTCCATTAAGAAAGCCACGTATCCTGGCCCCAAACATGAAAAACGTCATATGTTAAGAGGTAGATATCTTCGATTGCAACTTAACAAACATCTAATTTCTCTTCTACACTATACAACAAATGGCTAAGTTTAAAGGGGGAGGGAGAGGAGTTGTAACTCGATTAACTATATTTTAAATTTCTTGAGAGCAGAGACTATTTCTTAGATGTCTGTATCCCTCTATAAAGGGGCTGGGGGAGACTCTTTCATCTAGACCAGTAGTTCTCAACCTTCCTAATGCCGCGACCCTTTAATACAGCTCCTCATGTTGTGGTGACCCCCAATTTCATTGTTACAAATTGAACATAATTAAAGCATAGTGATTAATCACAAAAACAATATGTAATTATATATGTGTTTTCCGATGGTCTTAGGCGACCCCTGTGAAAGGGTTGTTCGACCCCCAAAGGGGTCGCGACCCACAGGTTGAGAGCCGCTGATATAGACCCATAGAATAAATAACTATGATTTTATTGACAATATTTTATACAGTATGACACATTAACAACTTCCATCAGATGAGGACAAAAAGCTTTTACTCTTCTATACTTCCTTACCTTCTAAATGGCCTTGAAAGAAAGCTTTTTTGGCATTACAGATCCAAAGTAGTTAAAATGTACTCGGTTTGCAAATTCCAAGTTCACTCGCAAGACAGCACAGCTAAATATGTGTAATGATTAACGACAGTGAAATAACTAGTAACGATCAGTCAATCGTTCCTATATTACAAATGTTAATAACAAAAATTGCTGTCATTTCTGCTTTAACCAAACTAACACAAAATATTCACAAGGACTTTAAAAAGCTTAGCTACTTCATTCACAGAAGGCAGAAAGTACTTAAGAGGACAATTAAATTCAACCGTTAGACATTCCTATTAGGTAGGAATGCATACCCTGAAGACAACATATAAATGAAATGTTACATTACACACAAAAAAGGCCAAAAAAAAAGCCTTTGAATTATACAAAAGGTAGAATTTCATTTCCTTCAAGTTTGAACAGATCTGTAGGTGTAATCGCGGCGAGTCCTGTTTGAGCAAAATTAAAGAAAACTACCCATGATTACATGTTAACAGGTTAGAGAGGTCTAATAAACTGTATGTATACACATTTTACAGTCAATTCATCAGGTGGGACCTCCTACTGAAAAGGAAACTAAATGCTAGTCATTGTAATGCTACAACTAAGACTCTCACGCTTGCTAAAAGATTTATTCTAATACCTTAGATTTAATTAAAAACTGGCACGTGCAGTTTAGAGTAGTTTAACCACTGCCACTAAGAAAAGCTATTAAAGACATCCAAGTCCAGAGGTTAAAATAACAATCACTGGTTGTTGTGAAAACCATACGCCCTGCCTCCTGATGTGACTGGGCTGACGGAGCAAAAACAGAAAACAAAGCATTTCTATCTCCTGCCAAAAGCAGCCGAGGCACCATTGTGAAATTCATCTTTGCAGACCTCGCAGCTCCTCTGACAGTCTTTTCCCACTTCTGTCACATCCGGGACTCCCCAGCTGTCCCTGACAGCCCCGACCACTCCCCTGCGCGGGGGGGCAAACTTTGTCTGGAAAGGGTCAGGGACGCATGTTAGGCTGTGAGGGGCTGACAAGCTCTGTCACAACCTCTAAGCTCTGCTGCTGTAACACAAAGGCAGTCTCAGGCAACACCTAACTGGCTGTGTCCTAATAAAACTAGTTTTATGGACACCGATACTTAAAGTTCATATAATTTTCACATGTCATGAAATTTTATTTTCCCCAACCATTTAAAAATGTAAAAATCATTCTTAAATCAAAGTCCATAGATCTAAACTGAATTAAGAAGGGCACTGTACCCTGGCCGGTGAGGCTCAGTAAGTGGAGGGTTGTCTGTGCACCAAAAGGCCGTGCACAAAAGGTCTCTGGTTTGAGTCCAGGTCAGGGCACATGCCCAGTCCAGTCAAGGTGTGTGCAGGAGGCAATCAATCGATGTTTCTCTCTCCCTTCTTCTGTGTTTAAAAACAAATCAAAAAAAATTTTTTTAATCACATCGTCTTAATACCTTGTCTTTGTTTAAACTGCTGTGATGCGGAGCGTATATGCTGCAGTCCTTAAAAAGAAAGAAAGGAAATGAGAGCCTGAGGGAAAAGGGACAGCAAATAGGAAGTAGAAGGATCAACAGGTTGTAACTGAAAAGTTTTAAAAAGGAGAAAAAAAATAGAAAATCAGATTGTGAATTTCTAACAAAAACCACGTTGAGATTTTATTTTGAACGTCACGGAAACCACAGCTCACTTTTGGGAGAATTGATGTCTATATTCTTTAGGTTTCCTAACGTATAATGGTGTGCCTCACCACTGAAGTGTTCTTTACTATCTTTTGATAAAGTTTTGTAACACTCTCAATGGTGACGATGCCACTGACACTTCCACTGTACTTACTATGTGCCCTGCACTCTACCAACACTCCATGGACGCACTCCATGGCTGTAAGGAGGGTATGGCTTGTTTACAAACCGTCTTCACCTCTAATGTGACGGCTCTGGGCTTGTGGCCTTCAGAGGTGA
Organism: Myotis pilosus; assembly: GCA_036010255.1. Lineage (NCBI taxonomy): Eukaryota > Metazoa > Chordata > Mammalia > Chiroptera > Vespertilionidae > Myotis > Myotis pilosus. Next base: position 6,659,134 of record JASKON010000032.1, on the reverse strand, counting down.
CTCAGCTAGAGCTAGCCCCGGGCTCCTTGGCCTTTGAGTGAGTGTCCGTGCCCACAGTTCCATGGCCACACCCGTGGGCCCAGAGACCACTACAAAAGCCTGGAAGAATGAAAGACGCAGAAACTCTTCTGAGGGTACTACTGGTCACAGTTCTAACCTTATTTATTTTGATTTGCTGGCTCTAACTTTTTCCTGTCTACCGTGTCCATTTAAGATAATTGAATGTGAGGGGTGGCTCACCCTGACCACATCTGTATTTTGAAGTTGAGTCAGAACACCTTACCAAATAGTTCCATATGGCTTTCCAGCTCATGGCACAGATAAAAATAAAGGAAATTGCCATCACTCTAAAAGGCTCTTTTTATAGTGTAACTTAATTGATGTTCTCTCTCAACAAAGTTGACTTGAATCATGGTTGAGTCAAGATGATATGGCATCCTTAACTAAGCTGACAATTCGTGTGGGTTTTTTGTTTTGTTTCGTTTTTTGTTTTGTTTTTGGTGCCTCCAAAGACTCTCGCTGGCCAGAGGCACAGTATGTTTGGGGGAAGCCTAGTGCATGTGCACACACACAGAGGGCTAGGTTTATTTTCGAGTTCTGTAGTATGTTGGCTTCTGAAGTGTTTACTCAATTTCCTTCATGAAAGTTAGTCAACACACTTATACAAGCAATGAGTAACACTAAGACATTTTGTACCTCTTGATATCACAGTCATCGTCATATTTCATAATTTTTCTATACTTTCCTTACTAGAGTCTTTCCTCTGTGCTCTCACTTCTATACCCAATGACTCAAGATAATCAAATGCTCAAGAAAAAATAATAATACTATGAAGTGCTTATTATGTGCTAGGTCTTAAAGTAGGTCCTGAGAATAGAGGTGAATGAGAAGAATCCTGCCTTCAGATTGCTGTCATTCTGGGCGGGTTGGTAGGTGATTAAGTGGTTATAACATCCTAGACAAAGTTCTCTAAAAGAGGTAATAAGCAGAGAGTATCTTGGTTCTTCCACGTCTAGGCACAACCATAAACTACAGCAACCAGCTGACAAGAGACAGGCAGCGGAGGGCTCAAACCCCTTCACAGCAGAGCCTAGCCAAGTGCTGGCGGAAAGCAATCTAGACGGGAGGGTGGGGAAAGGATTATCACCAGTTAGACTCGGGACAGGCTGCAGCAGTGGCGAGGGTAGCTTGTTGCACTAACACTCCTGTGTAGGCCCTTTTAGACTCCAAACAGCCCTAGAACAGTGAGCGACAGAGTGAACTGCAGGAGTGGAGCAGACTGAGAAATGCCCCGTGTCCCTCCTCCATCTCTGGCCAGTCTAGTTAAGGACCCCAGGGGCCACTCTCCACCAATGGGCAGCATGTTAACAGAGCAGTGACCCAGCGTCCATTCGGACAATTCAGAGTTGCATTCCTCAGAGATGCCCAGTGGGACTGGGCCCCCGTTGCCCACACAGCTACCAGCTTGATAAGGACAGCATCTTACAGTGGTGTCTCTCCTTCCAGTCTAGCTTCCCCTCTCCTGCACTCCTCATCGCTGGGGGTCACTTCCGATTAAATTACCTCATCCAAGTCTTTGCCTCAGATTCTGCTTTTGGGGGAAAAACAACTAAGGCTCAGGGAGACGAGGAGATGTGTACAAAGATGGTCTCCGCAGCACTGTCTGAATTACCAAAAATTCAAGACAAGCCAAGTAGCCATCAGTAAGAGAAGAGGTAGATAAATTATGATGTTTACAACAGCTGAAGTTAGTGATCTAGCTCTCTGGGATGAACACCAGTAACACTCAAAACAAAATGTCGATAAAAACAGGAGCTGCAGAGCTTACAGCACCCATTTATGAATAAGGGAGAAATGGGACTGCAAAGTGAAACACAGGGCACCCCTACCCGATCCCCCCTCCTGGTATTCACACCCTCTAGGTGACCCCTCCTGTGCTCCCGCTCTGTGACCACTGGAATATGCAGGCGTAAGGGTGTGCCATTTCCAAGGTTAGGTTATAAAGGCACCACAGCTTCCATCCCAGCCGCACTCTCTTGGATCATCTGGTTTGGAACAAGCCGGCTGCCAGGTGCCGAGTGGCCGACACAGGGGCCCACGTGGGAAGGAACAGACGCTACCTGCCAGAGCCACGTGCGAGCGTGGAATCCCAGACTTCAGCCCGCCGGGCCTCAGCAGGCTGCAGCCTGGTCCACAGCTTGACTGCAACCTCGTGAAAAAACACTGAGCCAGGCCCACCAGCAAAGCAGCCGCAGGTTCCTGACGCTCATACACTGCGCAATAATAAATGTTTGTGCTTCAAGCTACTAACTTGTGGGGTAATTTGTTCTAATACAGAGGACGTTAACAGTATCAGTAATGTTTTGACTTTGAGAGAACAAAACACAATTTTAACTCTTGTTGATTTTGCAAGTGAAATACATGTTAGATTATATCATCTTCCAAAAACGCATTAACATAATCATGTATTGTAGTTTTGTCAAGAGTTTAAAAACAACCAACTGACAAAAACACTAGGATGAAAGCACAAGATAAGCTTAAATTCCTTTTTCCTTAGAGTATACAAGGATGTTTTCTTAAATGTCAGTTCCTAAATGCAAAACCAAAATCATCTAAATTCCTCTAAGTTACTTTCAAGTAGTCTTTTCTTTATTTGTTTATTTTTTTAATTGATTAACATATTACATATGTGTCCTTATCCCCCCATTGCCCCCCTCCCCCAGTTAAGTAGTCTCTTTTTTGTTGGAAATTCTCATAGCTTTTTAAAATTGTTTAATATTGCTTTTAAAAAACCTATTTTTTTCCAAGGAATTCAAATATTAACAAGAAATTACTGCCCACATCTTTTGGATTTAAAAAACTATTTTTCTCCCACTGAGTTATTATATGCTTCTTATTCTAAAGTTCCAGAAGCAACTATTCTAAAGTTTAAAAGCCTATTGAGACCAGAACCTGATCATGGAATTGAGATGAAATTAAACAGTTAATAAGCACTATTTTAAAATATGCAAAATTCTCAAGAATGACCATACATTTCATTTCCTTTCACTACTGACTGACTAGAGGCTGCAATGGTAATATTGGTGTTTGCTGGGCACCAGCCATGTGCTGGCACCATTCTGACTCTACATACAGCACATCAACCTACAAGGCTGGCATCATCATACCACTGACAGGCATCATCATACCACTGGCCCAGGTGAAACGGGCTGGGAGAAGTTAAATATTTGCCAGTTCACACCACTAGGAAGCGGCAATACTTGGATTCGAAACTAAGCCTATACCTCATGAAAGCCTTTTTCCCCTGAAACCCATTGCCTGATTCCAAAAAGGTATCAATATTTCATACTGGTGTATTTCAGGAGAGAACAGGGGAGAAGGGAGGAGCCCCCAAACACAATTGTTTAAAAAAAACAACTATCTCAGTCACTCTGCAAAACAGACCACAAGCTGCCCTGTGGTATTCAGAGGTCACAAAAAGCAGAGGTAAATCCCCCTGCAAGTGAGCTCTCAGGACCACAACTGTCAAATAAGACACTACTATGGCTCACCCTGCGTGCAAGATTCCAACAGTGGAATCTTAATTATATTCAATGTTGTGCAACCATCACCAGATCTAATTCCAAAACAGAAACTCTGTAACCATTAAGCAATAATCCCATCACCTCACCCCTACCCCCTCAGGCACTGTCCCAATTCCCTGGTAACCTCTAAAATACTTTGTTTCTATGACTATTCTAAGTGCTTCAGATAAGTGGAATCACAGAATATTTGTCCTTTTATGGCTGGCTTCTTTCACTTTGCAAAACATTTTCAAATTTCATCCATGTTGTAACATGCATCGGTGCCTCATTCCTCCTTATCCTATACTAGAGGCCCAGTGCACAAAATTTGTACCGGGGGGGGGGGGGCGCGGGTGTCCCCTCAGCCCAGCCTGCACCCTTTCAAATCCGAGACCCCTTGGGGGATGTCCAACTGCTGGTTTAAACTGGCAGTCGAACATCCCTCTCACAATCCGGGACCACTGGCTCCTAACCACTCACCTGCCTGCCTGCCTGATCACCCCTAACGGCCTCTTCCTGCCTGCCTGATCGCTCCTAACTGCCCCCCCTGCCAGCCTGATCACCCCAAACCACCTCTGCCTGCCAGCCTGATTGCCTGTAACTGCCCCCCCTGCCGGCCTGGTCACCCCTAACCGCCTCTGCCTGCCGGCCTGATTATCCCTAACTGACCCCCCTGCCAGTCTGGTCGCCTCATGCAGCCTGCTGTTCGGTTGTTTGGTCGCCCCTCACTGCCCCCCTTGCCGGCCTGGTCGCCCCACACAGCCTGCTGTTCGGTCGTTGCATGGTGGCATCCCAGACAATTTACATATTTCTCTATTATTAGTATAGATAAGAAAAGCCTAATATGCAAATCAACTGAACAGAACAACAGGTGGAACAACAGATCGCTATGACACGCACTGACCATCAGGGGGCAGACACTCAATGCAGGAACTGCCCCCAGCCTGCAGGCCCCAGGCAAGCCAAGGCAGGTGATAGTGGGGCCCTCCAATCACCACACCAGTCACCCCGCAGAGGGAGGTGACTGGCGGTGGCAGCGGGGCAATTAGGGGCAGCACCAGGCTGGCCAAGATGGGTGCAGCGGGGGCCCCCTGGATCACCCCGCCGGTCACCCCACAGATCAGCCCTGATCACTGGCCAGGCCTAGGGACCCTACCCATGCACAAATTTCGTGCACCAGGCCTCTAGTGACTAAATAATATCCCACTGTATTCTATGTTTTGTTTATTCATCTTTGATGGACATGGGCTGTTTCCATCTTTTGGCTACTGTGAATAATGCTACAATGAACATTAGCACACAAGCATCTGAGTGCCTGCTCTCCATTCTCTTGGGCATATACCTAGGAGTTGCTGGGTCATATTCTATGTTTAGCTCATTGTGGAACCACCAAGCTGTTTTCCACAATAGCTACATTATTTTACATTCCCACCAGCAATGCAGAAGGGTTCCAATTTCTCCACATCCTCACCAATACCTATTTTCTTTTATTTTTCTTTTTTTGGTACTAGTCATCCTAAGGACATAAAGTGGTATCTCACTATTGTTTTAATTTGCATTTCCTTAATAATGCTGTTGAGTACTTTATCACGTGTTTCTTGGCCATTAATATATCTTTCTTTGTAAGTCATGTAAGTTTTTTGTCCAATTTCCTCTTTTAATCATTGAGTTGTAGGAGTTCTTTACATATTCTAAAACAAGTCCTTTGTCAGATATATGTATTGCAAATACTTTCTCTAACTCTCTGGCTTGCCTTTTCATTTTCTTCATTTCTTTTGATGAGCAGATGTTTTTAGTTTTATAAAATCTAATTTGATAGTCAATTTTTTCTTGCATGGTTAGTGTTGTGTCCTGGATAAATGTTTGCCTACACTCAGGGCCACAAAGATATTTTCCCATGTTTCTTCTAAACATGTTATAGGCCCAGCGGTGTGGTTCAATGGTTGAGCTTTGACCCAGAAACCATGAGGTCACTGGTTCGATTCCTGGTCAGGGCACATGCCCAGGTTGTAGACTCGACCTCCAGTTTGGGGCATGCAGAAGGAAGCCAAGTGGTGTTTCTCTTCATCGATGTTTCTCTCTCTCTACCATTCTCCCTTCATCTCTAAAATTAATAATAATAATAACAATAAACACATTATAGTTTTAGTTTTCATGTTAGGTCTATAACCCATAAAGAGAGAATCTTGCCGAGACCGGTTTGGCTCAGTGGATAGAGCGTCGGTCTGCGGACTGAAGGGTCCCAGGTTCGATTCCGGTCGGGGGCATGTACCTGGGTTGCGGGCACATCCCCAGTGGGAGATGTGCGGGAGGCAGCTGATCGATGTTTCTCTCTCATCGATGTTTCTAACTCTCTATCTCTCTCCCTTCCTCTCTGTAAAAAATCAATAAAATATATTTTTAAAAAAAAGAGAGAATCTTAAACGCAGCAAGAGAAAGAAACTCAGTTACCTACAAGGGAGTACCCATACGACTGTCAGCTGATTTCTCAACAGAAACTTTGCAGGCCAGAAGGGAGTGGCAAGAAATATTCAAAGTGATGAATGCCAAGAACCTACAACCAAGATTACTTTATCCAGCAAAGCTATCATTCAGAATTGAAGGTCAGATAAAGAGCTTCACAGATAAGGAAAAGCTAAAGGAGTTCATCACCACCAAACCAGGATTATATGAAATGCTGAAAGGTATCCTTTAAGAAGAGGAAGAAGAAGAAAAAGGTAAAGATACTAATTATGAACAACAAATATGCATCTATCAACAAGTGAATCTAAGAATCAAGTGAATAAATAATCTGATGAACAGAATGAACTGGTGATTATAATAGAATCAGGAGCATAGAAAGGGAATGGACTCACTATTCTTGGGGGGGGAAAGGGGTGTGAGGGGTGCGGGAAGAGACTGGACAAAAATTGTGCACCTAGGGATGAGGACAGTGAAGGGGTAAGGGCAGAGGGTGGGGTGGGAACTGGGTGGAGGGGAGCTACGGGGGGAAAAAAAGAGGAACAAATGTAATAATCTGAACAATAAAGATTTCATAAAATAAAAAAATTTAAAAAAAATATTTTTTTGCAAATGGTGCAAGGTGTGGGGTCAAGGTTCATTTTAGTCCAATTATCTATCAAGTTGTTCTACCGCCATTTGTTGAAAAAAGTCATTTTTAGATTGTTTTGATTTTGAGTTTTCAAATATTTGCAAAGGGAAGATACCTGAAACTGACCTCAATTTTTCATGTACAACATTCAGCATTCAAAAAAAAAAAAAAAGACAGAACCAAACAACTAAACACAAGAAGACAAAAACTGACAATAGAAAGTTATCAGGCACATTAACTATAATTAATACATTCAAGAAGGTAAATGACAAAATGAATTCAACAGTGTAACCTATTTTTAAAATCAAATAGAAATTCTACAATACAATGACTCAAAAATACAACACCTGAAACTAAGAGCACAATAGATAACAACAGCAAATAAGATGCAGAAAAGAGGATTAGAGAACTACAGCAAATTAGTACAAAATTTTCAAACAGAAACTCAGAGAGAATAGGAACTACAGAAAGGAGCCTATGGGATATATAAGTAGAATGAAAGGTTTAACATATGTGCAATTGGAGTCCTAGAAGGAAATAAAAAAAACAGAAGACAAACAATATTTGAAAAAATACTGGCTGACAATTTTCCAAACTGAGAGAAGACATCAAATTCAAGCAGCATTATCCAAATAGGATAATCATGAAAAAGCCAAACATCTCTGCCTTATGGGTCTTCCATTCTGGAAGGAAACATCGAGAATAAAAAACCGCTGTATATTATTATATGGTACATTAGATTGTAATAAGTGCTTTCTTTAAAATGAAAAATAGAGTTTATAAGGTAAAGGGATTCAGAAGTAGAAGGAAATACCTATGCTATTAAATAGGATGTATAAAACCTTGAAGGCAGTAAACAGAAAAAATTATCTTAACTAAACACAGACAGAAGAGGAAAAATAAGCCATCTTAACAGAAGACTTAAAAAAATTATTGTCTACATGGGTATGGGAGAAAAAGACCAAGCACGCACAATGAGTAATAAGTTATACAAACAGAAGCAATTCCACGGGAATTTGTTAAGTACCTACAATTATCAGACTCAATGCAGATGCTAGGCATACAGGGAATGTGACATGCTCACTTCATTCAAGAAGCTTAGCTGCTGGAAGAGCAATGAGGTATCAGTTAAGTATGAGAAGAATGTATAGAAAGTAGAATCCAAATGTTACATGATTTCATGAATATTCAAGAAGTGGAACATAATCTCTATAGAAAAAAAATAAATTATAGAGCAGCACTATCCAACAGAACTTTCTGCAACGATGGAAATATTCTATATCTGCATACCAATGAGGTAGTCACTGGCCGCGTGTGGCTATTGAATACTTAAAAAGTGACTAATGCAAGTAAGGAACGGAATTATTAACTTTACTTATTCCTAATTAACTTAAATAGCCACATGTAGCTAGTGGCTACTTAATGTACAGCAGAGGCAGGGTATGACAACCAACCTCACTTGGCTCCACATTTTTACACAGTGGATAAAATGTGTTATCTGGATATGTATCATAAAGACAGATAATGTAAAGACAGAGATACATCACAAAGTTGACTAAAAAGTTGAAAAAGAATACCTCTGGGAAAAAGCCAAAAATAGACTTTTTAATGCATTTATATCTTACTTCTTCCCAGAAAGAATTTAACAAGACTTGCAAAGACTCAGAGCACAGCAAGAAAAATCACGTTAAATGTTTAAAATGCCTATATGGTCCAGCCAGTGTGGCTGAGTGGTTGAGCATTTGACCTATAAACCAGGAGGTCATGGTTCCATGCCAGGGTAGGACACATGCCCGGGTTGAGGGCACGATCCCCAGTAGAGGACGTGCAGGAAGCAGCCAATCAATGATTCTCTCTCATCATTAATGTTTCTCCCTCTTCCTTCCCCTCTGAAAGCAATAAAAATATTTTTTAATGTAGTTATGTACATTTAAAAAAAGGTATGATACAAACTTAAAATAAGTTTAAAAAAAAGAATTATCTTCTGAGAAGAAATAGTGGGCAATATCTTAATACTGATAATTTATGACCATAAGCATTTTTTTGTGGATTTAAGTGATTAAGATACTATTCAAGAAATGGGTTATTGAATCTGAGTTTAATCCAGATCGAGTAGAATTTAGATTGGAATACTAATTATCCATTGCTATTTATTAAATGCATATCAAAGCCACTGCAATGAGCCAGGAGAATTACCTCACTGGGTTGGGGTTGGCTAAACCCCAAAATTAGCATTATCACCTTTTTAATAGCGTCCATTGCTTTCTACAAGGCAGATTAAGCACACCTGGGTTCTTGGTCGCTTACAGCCCAGTTACTTTTTAACAGCAGGTGCTAAATGGCACCCACTAGGCATAAAACACCGTGCTATACATATAGTGGTACAGACCCTCATAATAACTACAAAGTGGGAGGTATCATCCGCATTTTCAAGTTGAGAAATAAGAAGTCCAGAGAGATAGATAAGCCCAGGTTTTTGTCCAGGTCTACCTGGTTCCCAAGTCATTGTTCTTTCCACTACATGACACTTCTGTCACTCCAGCTACCACAAACAGAAGCTGGTTTTGTAGCATCAAGTCTTCGAAGACCCACAAAATACATTTTTTCAGCTAACATGCAAATCTTGTTCCATCAATTGCTTTCTTACTTTCTTCAGTCTGTTTCTGTTTTGTCGGATGTTTTCTATCTGCTACTCTGAGGCCTCATTTTGCTTCACTTTTCCCATCCAGCTCCTGGCACTGCGGCCCATCCCCGCTCTGGGATCCTCTGCAGTGGAGGGATCCTCTCAGAGCAGCTGGACTCTGGTCTAAACCATGAGACCCCTCTGAGGGCAACTAGTGATCTGTCCAAAGACACACGGAGAAGCAGAGGCAGAACCAGGACCAGAAGCCCGTCCTCACAAACTCTCATCAGGTCTCTGCCTCACCAACAGCCTCCCCACCCCAAGACCTGAACACCAGTTCACCTTTCCTGGTCGCCAAATCCTGCCTGGAACAGGACAGGTTCCAGAAAAACTCCAGCCAAATGTGGGCAGCATCTGTTTCCTCATTCTCCCCTAATAATCCATTTGGTCCCCAAGTCCTGTCCATACAACTTGTAAAAACTTTTCAACATTTATCCTATCCCTCCCCATGGGCAATGTCCTAATTCGGCACTTTTCTCTCTCACCTGGGCTTCTGCATCAGCTCCTTCAAAGTCCCCTGCCTCCAGCCTCCCCCTAATTTAGCCCCCACAAGGGCAGCCAGAGAGCTCTTTGTCATATGCAGACCTTCTCATGCCACTCCCTGGAGAGGACCTGCCCTAGTTCCCATTAACCCCGCCTCCCCCCAAGAGAAGAACAGAAAAAGGCCTTGTAAGTTGGCTGAGGGTCTTGGATTCTCTCTTCAGGTTACAGAAAGGGGTCTGATGTTTGAATGTCTCCTGTTATTTCCTTTACCCTTTCGGGAAGCCTGCAAAATCAGCCTATGGCCCCTCTGCATATGCTGTTCTTCCTAATCAGCCCTCTCATCTGTAAGCCACACAGCCAATGTCATCTAAAACCTTTCCTGGCTCATCCATGTATCCAACAAACAGACCCATATGGTCCCCTGGGCCACCACCTCTTCTTGTCTAGATCCTCCCATTACAGTTTGCTTACGCAGCAACTTCCCTAATATGCTTGGAAAAGGGGTCACGTCACATTCACCTTTGTACCCTCAGCCCCTAGCAAAGAGCCTGTTTCATAGGGGGTGCTCAAAATGGTTGGGAACTAGTCACAGGCCCATCCTGGTTTAGATCTGCTGAAGCCTTAACTCAGTCAACACATCTCCCATCAGTACCACATCAGTTAACATCATCTCCCAAAAAGCATTCAGCGCTCTCTCAACAGACACGCACCATTGTGATCTGAGGTAGAAGTGCTCCAATGAAGGGGTCAAGTTTAAAGACAAGAGGACCTCCAGGGATCATCTGGACCCACCCAACCCTAGTGTGCCTTTCCTGTATGCTCTCTCTACCCTCTGTATGCACCCCCCGGGACTGCATGACTGTCTGCTGGCTTCCCAGAACAGGACTTTTCAAAAAACCTGGTATTTGGGGACATAAATATATGAAGTGACGATATCAGCTAACATTTACTTAGTACTACTAGGTGTACCGGTTAATAATGCGGATTTTTTTCACTAGATGGAGTTATACCTATGGGGATATATATGCGATTTGATATGTATGCTATTTTGTTGTATTGACAACAAGCTTCAAAACATCATATGTCAAATTTTCTGAAGGTGTTAACATCATAGATATTTTTACGCTTAAAAATGTCGAAATTCATGACAAGAAAAGAGCATTTGCAGAAAGTTTTAATTCATTACTTTATTTTGAAGAAAAGTGCTGCTGAAAGTGATCGTATACTTTGGGAAGCTTATAGCGAACATGCTCCATCTCAAAATACTTGTGAGCGCTGGTTTAAATGCTTTAAAAGTGATGATTTCGATGTGAAAGACAAAGAACGTCCAGGTCAACTGAAAAAGTTTGAAGACCAACAATTACAACCATTAGTGGATGAAGATGCATGTCAAACTCAAAAACAACCTGCAGAAAGATGAAACGTTGCTCAGCAGACAATTCTCGATCGCTTACACGCAATGCGAAAGATTGTAAAGGAAAATGGGTGGCACATCAACTGAACGAAAGATAAATGGAAAACCGAAAAGTCATCAGTAAAATGTTGCTTCTATGGCATGAAAGAAAGTCTTTTTTGCATCAAATTGTGACTGGCGATGAAAAGTGGATTTATTTTGAGAATCCCAAACGCACAAAATCATGGGTTGATCCAGATCAACCATCAACATCAACTGCAAGGCCAAATCGCTTCGGAAAGAAGACAATGCTTTGTGTTTGGGGGGATCAGGGAGGTGTGGTGAATGATGAGCTTCTAAAACCAGGTGAAACCATTAATACTGATCGCTACCGACAACAAATAATCAATTTGAACCACGCTTTGATGGTGAAACTACCAGAATGTGCCAGAAGCAATGGCAAAATAATTTTGCTTCATGATAATGCACCATCACACACTTCAAAACCAGTTAAAGACACGTTAAAAGATCTTGCCTGGGAAGTATTAACCACCTGCCGTGTTCACCAGACCTTGCCCCTTCAGATGACCACTTGTTCTGATCGATGGCGCCTGCACTTTCTGAGCCGCACTTCCAAACGTACGAAGAAGTGGAAAATTGGGTCTCTGAATGTTGCCTCAAAACAAGAAAAGTTCTATTGGGACAGTATCTACAAATTCCCTGAAAGATGGGGGAAATGTGTAGCTAGCGATGGACATTACTTTGAGGAAAGCACTTTTGATGTGTCTCTTGAAATGATCGTGTTTTCTTTCATTACAAAACCCGCCATTATTAACCGGTACACCTGGTATGTACCAAGTACTGTACAACATTATTCCCATTAAACAGATGACAAAACTGAGGCCGAGATTCGAACAAACTCAAACACGCGCTGACTGAGGGCATCACACACTTGATACTTCCGCGTGCTCCCGCCTTCGTTCCTCTGAACGATCCGGAAACGCAGCTGTGTATCATGCACCCATTTTCAGACCAGGAATCCAAGGCTTCTAGAAACTGGTCCATAATGCGCAGGAAGCACATGCTGGGCTGTCGGGCTCCGGGGCACCTGCGGCCCTGGCTGTGGTGCCGGGGGCAGCACCTCTCCGGGCCGGTGCTCTCCCACGGCCGCCCCGCGGGCAGTCGGCACCGGGGATGCCAGCCCAGCCCGCCGCCCAGTGCCCGACCGCCCGGTGTGTCCTGTCACCTGCTCCCAGCCACCGAGACCCGCAGCCGGCACGTCGCAGGAGCGCCATCGGCGCAATCCCCGAGACGGCCGAAGGTGGCGAGGGGCTCGGGGGTCGTACGGTCCCCCTCCGCGCACCGGGACCGGCAGGTGGGGCAGCGGGCAGCCCCGACCCCCAGGCGCCCGGGACAGAGCGGCAGGAAGCGGCTGGGCCAGCAGCCCGGGGCTCGGCGGCCTGGGGCCCGGCCGGGCGCAGGGGCCTCCGCAGCCTCCGGGGAAGGGAAGGGCCGGCCCCCCGCCCCCGCCGCCCGGACGCCCGCGCCGCGTTACCGGTTCCGCTGCTCCTTGAAGAGCGCCGTCAGCGCGCGGAGGGCCTCCAGGTCCGGGATGGGCGCGGGCACCATGATGCCAGACAGCCCGGCGGGCGGCGGCCTGGGCGCCGCCATCTTGCCGCTGCCGAGGCGACGAGGACGAGCGGCGGCCGGGGAGGAGCGGCGGGCGGGAAGCCGGCGGGAGGAGCGCCGCACCTCAGGCCACGCCGCCGCCTCGCGCCCTGCAGCCCCGCCCGAAGCGAGAGCGCGCGGCACCGCGACGCCGGATCGCCCGGCGGGAGGGCTGTGCGCGAGCGGGGGGGGGGGGGGGCGCGGGCGGAAGTGCGGCCCGAGGGGAGGGGGCGAGCGGAAGTGCCGCCCGAGGGGAGGGGGCGAGCGGGGGTGCGGGCCGAGGGGAGGGGGCGCGGGCGGAAGTGCGGCCCGGGGGGAGGGGGCGAGCGGAAGTGCGGCCCGAGGGGAGGGGGCGAGCGGAAGTGCGGCCCGAGGGGAGGGGCGCGGGCGGAAGTGCGGCCCGAGGGGAGGGGCGCGGCGGAAGTGCGGCCCGAGGGGAGGGGCGAGCGGAAGTGCCGCCCGAGGGGAGGGGGCGAGCGGAAGTGCCGCCCGAGGGAGGGGCGGGCGGAAGTGCCGCCCGAGGGAGGGGGCGCGGGCGGAAGTGCCGCCCGAGGGGAGGGGCGCGGGCGGAAGTGCCGCCCGAGGGGAGGGGCGCGGGCGGAAGTGCCGCCCGAGGGGGGGGGGCGAGCGGAAGTGCCGCCCGAGGGGAGGGGCGCGGGCGGAAGTGCCGCCCGAGGGGAGGGGGCGCGGGCGGAAGTGCCGCCCGAGGGGAGGGGGCGCGGGCGGAAGTGCCGCCCGAGGGGAGGGGGCGAGCGGAAGTGCCGCCCGAGGGGAGGGGGCGCGGGCGGAAGTGCCGCCCGAGGGGAGGGGGCGGGCGGAAGTGCCGCCCGAGGGGAGGGGCGCGGGCGGAAGTGCGGCCCGAGGAGGGGCGCAGCGGAAGTGCGGCCCGAGGGGAGGGGCGCAGCGGAAGTGCCGCCCGAGGGAGGGGCGCGGGCGGAAGTGCGGCCCGAGGGGAGGGGCGCGGGCGGAAGTGCGGCCCGAGGGGAGGGCGCGGGCGGAAGTGCGGCCCGAGGGGAGGGGGGCGCGGGCGGAAGTGCGGCCCGAGGGGAGGGGGCGCGGGCGGAAGTGCGGCCCGAGGGGAGGGGCGCAGCGGAAGTGTGCGGCCCGAGGAGGGGCGCAGCGGGAAGTGCGGCCCGAGGGGAGGGGCGCGGCGGAAGTGCGGCCCGAGGGGAGGGGCGAGCGGAGAAGTGCGGCCCGAGGAGGGGGCGCGGGCGGAAGTGCGGCCCGAGGGGAGGGGCGCAGCGGAAGTGCCGCCCGAGGGAGGGGGCGCGGGCGGAAGTGCCGCCCGAGGGAGGGGCGCGGGCGGAAGTGCCGCCCGAGGGAGGGGCGCAGCGGAAGTGCCGCCCGAGGGGAGGGGCGAGCGGAAGTGCCGCCCGAGGAGGGGGGCGCGGAAGTGCCGCCCGAGGGGAGGGCGCGGGCGGAAGTGCGGCCCGAGGGAGGGGCGCGGGCGGAAGTGCCGCCCGAGGGGAGGGGCGAGCGGAAGTGCGGCCCGAGGGAGGGCGGCGGAAGTGCCGCCCGAGGAGGGGGCGAGTGGAAGTGCGGCCCGAGGGAGGGGCGCGGCGGAAGTGCCGCCCGAGGGGAGGGGCGCGGGCGGAAGTGCGGCCCGAGGGGAGGCGCGGGCGGAAGTGCCGCCCGAGGAGGGGCGCAGCGAAGAGCGGCCCGAGGGGAGGGGGCGAGCGGAAGTGCCGCCCGAGGGGAGGGGGCGAGCGGAAGTGCCGCCCGAGGGGAGGGGGCGCGGGCGGAAGTGCCGCCCGAGGGGAGGGGGCGCGGGCGGAAGTGCGGCCCGAGGGGAGGGGGCGCGGGCGGAAGTGCCGCCCGAGGGGAGGGGGCGAGCGGAAGTGCGGCCCGAGGGGAGGGGGCGAGCGGAAGTGCCGCCCGAGGGGAGGGGGCGAGCGGAAGTGCGGCCCGAGGGGAGGGGGCGCGGGCGGAGCTCTGCCTGAGGCCTGGGGAAGCGAGGCCTGGAGTGTCCAGGTCTGAGGGGAGGAGCCTGGGCTCAAGGTTCACCCTGATGAGGAGGGTACAGCACAGGTTCACCTGAGGGGGAGGGGGTACGGGACAGGTTCACCTGAGGGGGAGGGGGTACGGGACAGGTTCTCCTGAGGGGGAGGGGGTACGGGACAGGGTCTCCTGAGGGGGAGGGGGGACAGCACAGGGTCTCCTGAGGGGAGGGGTACAGCACAGGTTCACCTGAGGGGAGGGGGTACAGCACAGGTTCACCTGAGGGGAGGGGGTACAGCACAGGTTCACCCTGATGAGGAGGGTACAGCACAGGTTCACCTGAGGGGAGGGGGTACAGCACAGGTTCACCTGAGGGGAGGGGTACAGCACAGGTTCACCTGAGGGGAGGGGTACAGCACAGGTTCACCTGAGGGGAGGGGGTACAGCACAGGTTCACCTGAGGGGGAGGGGTACAGCACAGGTTCACCTGAGGGGAGGGGTACAGCACAGGTTCTCCTGAGGGGTAGGGGGTACGGGACAGGTTCTCCTGAGGGGTAGGGGGTACGGGACAGGTTCTCCTGAGGGGGAGGGGGTACAGCACGGGTTCTCCTGAGGGGGAGGGGGTACAGCACGGGTTCTCCTGAGGGGGAGGGGGTACGGGACAGGTTCACCTGAGGGGTAGGGGGTACGGGACAGGTTCTCCTGAGGGGGAGGGGGTACGGGACAGGTTCTCCTGAGGGGGAGGGGGTACGGGACAGGTTCTCCTGAGGGGGAGGGGGTACAGCACAGGTTCTCCTGACGGGGAGGGGGTACAGCGCAGGTCCACCTGAGGGGGAAAGGGGAGTCCGGGAGGATGCGGGGACCTCTAAGGGCCTGAAGACCATTTCCTTTGTTGAAGGGATCAGTGCCCGGACTCCGACACTGGGAGCAGTCTGTCACCAGCTTGAAGTCTCGGCCCCGAAAGTTCAGTTCTCCTTCCCCAGCTGTTTACCAGGCACTGCACACAGGGCGAGAAAACATTGTTCCAGCTCATCCGGGGCTGAAAATACAAGCCATAGACTATGGATTGTTGTGCTTTGTTTCCTAAGGGAAATGAATATGTTTTACAGGGATCAGACAAGATTCTCTGGAGGGTGTTGGTAACTCACTTCATTTCCATGCCCGTGATCGTATCAGGTATCCTTCCAACAGGCATTGTGGCTGAGCACTAGGCCAGGTGAGATGATCCCAACCCTGAAGGAACCCAGACTATTGGGAGACAGGCAAACATGACCGAGTACAGTTAAGGGCTATAGAGGACTGTACAAATGGCTGTGGAACCACTTAAAATACATAGATACGTGCCCTCTACAATTTAATTTGAAGAGTAGGAGCGTGTATATAATGTGTTTTTTATGTTCTTTCCTAAATAAATGTAGACACAATAATAAGCACCACCAGAGTGTGCAGGAGAAATGAATCCTGCACAAGCAAGTTACTTGGTATTGTAATTCAGCCTTACCATTTAACTGACTACATAATCATTTCGTTCCACAAATATCTCTATGTGCCAAGCATTAGATCTCCTAGCAGTGCTCCAGACAATTCAAAATGCTTAACAATCCTTAGAAAACATTCCCCCTGATGCAGTGGTTCTCAACCTTCCTAACGCCGCGACCCTTTAATACAGTTCCTCATGTTGTGGTGACCCCCAACCGTAAAATTATTTTCGTTGCTACTTCATAACTGTAATTTTGCTACTGTTATGTATCGTCATGTAAATATCTGATATGCAGGATGTATTTTCATGGTTACAAATTGAACATAATTAAAGCATAGTAATTAATCACAAAAACAATATGTAATTATATATGTGTTTTCTGATGGTCTTAGGCGACCCCTGTGAAAGGGTTGTTCGACTCCCAAAGGGGTCGCAGCCCACAGTTTGAGAACCGCTGCCCTAATGTTTAGCCTAGATCATTGCAATATAATCCTGATTGGTTTCTTTGCTTCTATTGCCTCCCAATATTCTAGATCCTTTAAAAATGCAAGTCAAATACTTGCAGGGTTTACTTCCTTACTTCAACTTATCTGCTCAAAGGATCTAATGAGTTTCCCTTATCAATCTTTTTTTTGAATCCTTACCCAAAGAGTGAGGATATTTTTTCCATTGATTTTTAGAAAGTGTGGAAAGGAGGGAACAGGTGGAGGGAGAGAGAAACACTGATGGCAGAGAGACACATCAATTGGTTGTCTCACACACACACACACACACACACACACACACACACACACACACACACCGATAGGGGTGGGAATTGAACCTGCAACACAGGTACCAGCCCTTGATCTGGAATCAAACCAGAGACCTTCTGGTGCACAGGCCAATGCTCTAACCACTGAGCCATGCTGACCAAGGTTCCCTTACCAATCTTTAAAATTGTAACAGCAGCACACCACCCAAATTCCTGATCCTCAGGAATTTTTCTCCATAGCACTGAACACTTTCTATATCATAGTTTATTTCTAATTGGTTTATTGTTACTTATCTATTTTGTTTACTGCCAGAATGTATTCCAGCACCTAGAAAAGGTCCTACTATAAGGTAATTGTTCAATAAATGTTAGTTGAATTAATGAACAAAGAACATTTCTGAAAGATATATTTTAGGACTGTGACTTTGCATTTTCTCTTCTCAGTAGGCCCCGAGCCATGGGCATCTCTCAGGACAACTGGCACAAGTGCCACAGGCTGGGGACAAGAGAAAGCCCTATCAGAAGAAGCAAATATATGAGGTGGGCCGCCCTGCTGCCAACACTAAGATGGGCACCCACTGAATGCACACAGTCAGAGTGTGAGGAGGCAGCAAAAAGTATTGTGTCTTGAGGCTCGATGTGGGCAACTTTTCCTGGGCTCCAAGAGTTGTACATGCAAAACAAGAATTATCGATGTTGTCTACAGTGCATCCAACAATGACCTGGTCCACACCAAGGCCCTAGTAAATGACTGCATCATGATCATTGACAGCACACCGGACGGACAGCAGTACAAATCCCACCATGTACTGTCCCTGGGCCACAAGACGGAGGCCAAACTGACTCCTAAGGATGAAGAGACTTTACACAAAAAACATTTAAAGAAAATTAAGAAGAAATATGACGAAAGGGGAAAGAATGCCACAATCAGCAGTCTTCTAGAGGAACCGTTCTAGCAGAGCAAGCTTCTTGCATACATTGCTTCAAAACTGTGCTGCAGATGGCTGTGTGCTGGAGGGCAAGAAACTGGACTTCTATCTGAGGAAAATCAAGGCCCAGGAAGGCAAATAAATCCTCCTCTCTCCTCTCTTCACTCATGTCATAAAGGTGGTCTACAGTCTATGGGAAAAAAAAAGATATTTTCAGAAAGGAGAAAGAAAATAACAATCAAAAAAGTACAGGAAAGAGGAAAGATGGAGGAGAGGAAGACAAAAAGTATAAGGAAGATTAAAAGAGAGAGAGATTAACAGGATAGGCTAGAAGTATGGGCAAGTAAGAGAAACAGAAGGATAGCAAATCGGTCAAACAGTGGGGTGTTATTTATTGCCTGGAATCGGCTGGAGGATTTTCAACCTTGACTGAATTGACAGAACTAAGCTAATAGTTCACTTGGGCTAAAAGGCATTTTTTAATGTTACATATCTTATGTAATTGTTTACCTTAGATCAGCAATTTTCTACCGGCATGCCACAAGATTTTTTAAAGTATGCAATATGTGACTATTGGGTGAGGGGCCCTGACCTCTTTTCCCTTAGATTGTCAAATTAAAAAATTACAACAGCCACACAACAATTGCCATCTGGTGTGAATGAATCAAAATTATATCTATTTTTGTCAGATTGGCAAATATATATATATTCTGGTGTGTCGCAGAATTTTAGTAATTAGTTTATGTGCCATGAGACAAAAAAGGTTGAAAATCATCGCCTTAGGTAAACATGCCATCATTTTGATGTACCTGAATTAAACTTCAGATGAAATCTGTGATCTGAGTTTGTCTTGAGCCTGCTGCAGAAGAACCTAGATCAACAATGACTCAGTAGTCAAGAAGTAAAAATAAATGAAAGGAAAGAAGGAAAGGAAAAAATAGAAAGCAAGGGAGAAAGGTGAGGTGCAAGCAAGATTTGGACCAAAATGTGTATGGTTTTTGTACGGAAAAGAGAGAACAAGGATACTGGTAAAGAGAATGGAAGATGAATGATGGAGAGAAAACTTCTTTCTTGTGCTGGCTCCTTTATCTCACTTTCTCCTTATTATCTCTGCCTATGATTCTCTCACTAGAAAGCTTATGCCATTGCCACCTATGCCACCAAAGCATCCTGTGTCAATCAGCAAAAGCTCTGGTCAGTCTAGACCAGCCGTGGGCAAACTACGGCCAGCAGGCCAGATCCGGCCCGTTTGAAATGAATAAAACTATTGAAAAAAAAGACTGTACCCTTTTATGTAATGATGTTTACTTTGAATTTATATTAGTTCACACAAACACTCCATCCATGCTTTTGTTCCGGCCTCCGGTCCAGTTTAAGAACCCATTGTGGCCCTTGAGTCAAAAAGTTTGCCCACCCCTGGTCTAGACCTCTCTTGGCTCTGACTTTTCATAGACAGCTTTGGGCTATAAACGTGTTTATGTACCACCTTTCTGCATCTGAAGTCCCTCAAGTCAGGGATTTTGTCTTCCTCGTTTCATCCAGGACCACGCTCAGTGGCTTGCACTTAGAATCTATGCTATAAAAATGTATTGATGCCCTAACTGGTTTGGCTCAGCGGATAGAGCGTCAGCCTGCGGACTGAAGGGTCCCAGGTTCAATTCCGGTCAAGAGCATGTACCTCGGTTGTGGGCACATCCCCAGTAGGGAGTGTGCAGGAGGCAGCTGATCAATGTTTCTCAGAGATGTTTCTAACTCTCTATCCCTTGCCTTTCCTCTCTGTAAAAAAAATCAATAAAATATATTAAAAAATGTATTGAACTGAAAACTTTGGAGCCTATAGGAAAAAAATAACAGAATAGTGTAATTGTTAAGAGCAGAGATCAGCAAACTGCAGCCTGTGAGCCAAATCTTTTCCACTATCTATTTTTATAAATTGTACTGGAAACTATCACAGTCATTTATTTACATATTGCTTATTTGACGCTACAATCAGAGGGTTGAATAATTGTGGCAGAGATTGTATGGCCCAGAAAACCTAAAATATTAACTAATTGGTTTTTTGTAGAAAAGGTTTGCCAATCTCTGGTAAAGAGCATGAGATGGTGTGAATCCTGCTCTCCTTTCTTAGCACCTCATCTTGGACAAGCAGACATCTCTTTAAGCCCTTTATTTGTAAAATGAAACAGTACTAATACCTACGTAATTTGGCTCAAGATATAATTGGTAGTAAGTAACTAACAATAGACTGCTGGTATTTAAGCAGTAGTTCTGATCTTTCTAGTAATAGTTTCATTGTAGGAATTAATGATTTTTATATAATTTTGTAAAGTTAGCAACCGAATTTCCTATTGTTGTTACTAATTCATTTTAAATGTAATTTTCATTTTTCAATTTAGCCAATATTTTTAATCATCTATCATGAACTATATTAGAATCTCTATTACAAAAATGAATAATATAATGCCTCAACCATCAATCAGCTCTCAGTCTATTAGAGAATCCAGAAATATAAACATATACTGATGATACAATGTAATAATACCAGAAAGGATGTACAAAGAGCTAGGAAACTGGAAGGTGAATAAGGGACTACTAAAGAAGATATTTAAGCTGAATCTTAAATAAGTAGATGAATACTGGACAAGCAAAAAATAAAAGTACATTCCAGAAAAATGGCCTAAGCAGTTGGTTTTATATCTGAATTCTACCCAACACAAAAGATACAATCTCTGCCTTATACAAGAAGTTTCACAAAATGGTAAATGTTTCACTTTTAGTAATGACAGGCTAGGTTATTTAAAGCAATCCTTTGAGTAAGAAAAACTTTTTTAAAATACTGAAGGAAAACCCTAGCTAGTTTGGCTCAGTGGATAGAACATCGGCCTGTAGATTGAAGGGTCCCAGGTTCAATACCTCGGTTGCAGGCTCCTCCCCAGCCTGGGCCCTGGTCAGGGCTCCTACAGGAGGCAACCAATCAATGTGTTTCTCTTACACTGATATTTCTCTCTGTCTTTCCCTCTCTTCCACTCTCTCTAAAAATAAATGGGAAAATATCCTCAGGTGAGAATTAAAAAAAAAAAAAAGCAATAAGAAAAGTGAACATTCAGCTTCCTCTAAATGACCATCCAAAGTATAAAGCAATAATAAAGCAGCCATGTGTCATGGGTTTAAAAATAAACAATTGGAATATTTATGGCATGGTTCTGCTCCAAACCATCATGAAACCACCTGGGGACTTTGCCTCCACTGGTATCCTCATTCATGTTCCCAGATCTCTCAAAATGCCCCTTCTGTATAGGCAGCAAAAGAAAAAACAAGCAAATTGGACTGTATGAAAAATTTATAATTTTGTACATCAAAAGAGACCACAGAGTAAAAAAAGCAGCCCTCAGAATGGGAGGAGATGTTTGCAATCACATATCCGACAAGTTATTAATATCCAGAAAAACAAAGAACTCCTAAAACTCAACAAAAGCAAAAAAGAACAAATAATCTGATCAAAAGTGACCAAAGGATTTGACTAGCCATTTCTCTTAAGAATATTTACAAATGGGGCCAACAAGCATATGAAGAGACATTCAATATCACTAATCAGCACGGAAATGCAAATAAAACTAGGAAAGACCACCTCATGCTCATTAGGAGTGCTACTATTTAAAAAAAACACCAGAAAATAACTAACATTGATGAAGATGTGGAGAAATTGGAATGCGTGTGCACTGTTGGGGGTGGGGAAGTAAACTGGTACAGCCACAATGGAAAACAGAATGGCAGTTCTTCAAAAAATTAAGGAGGGAATTACCACGTGACCTAGCAATTTCATTTCTAAGTATATATCCAAGAGACTTGAAAGAAGGCTCTCAGAGGGATATTTGTACACCTATAGTCATAGCGGCATTAGTCATAAAAGCTAAAATGTGGAAGCAACTCAGTGTTCATCAGTGGATAATTGGATAAGCAAAACATGGTTCATCCACACAGTGACTATTTATTATTCAACCTTAAAAGGGAAGGAAATTGACATACACTACAACATGGATGAACCTTGAGGACATTAAGCTAAGTGAAATAAGCTAGTCACACAAAAAAACCAATAATGTATGATTCCACTTATATGAGGTACTTAGAGTAGTCACATTCATAGAGCTAGAAAGTAGAATGGTGGTTGCCAGGGGCTGGGAGAGAGGAAGGAATGGAGAGTTTTTAGTGGATAGAGTTTCGGTTTTACAAGAGAAAAAGAATTATAGAGATGAATGGTGGTGATGGTTGCACATTGTGAATGCACTTAATACCACTGAACTGTATACGTAAAAATGATTAAGAGAGAAAATTTTATATTATGTATATTTTACTTCAAGTGTAAAAATTGGAGGAAGAAAAGACCACATCTGTGGGCACAGGCCCAGGTATATCTCTTGCCTGAAAACTTCCTCTGCTTTACACTTCCCAGCAGCTAAGATCACAGAAGGTTGAAAATCAGTAAAGAAAAGAAATCTAGGGGGATAAGGACACATATGTAATACCTTAACCAATAAAGAAAAAGAATAAGTAAAAATAAAAAGACTGACAACACCCGAAAAAAGAAAGAAAGAAATCTATTGGCAGAGAAGAAGAGAAATTCATTGAGAACAATCTGCAAAGGCCAGAGTTACTTTTTATGAAGTGGACTTTGTCAAGTCAATCAGTACCAAACAATATTCAGATATTATTAGCACTCCTCCCACCTTCTCTGCCTGAACTTGGAATTTCTCCACTGGCATTGACATTGTCTGACATTGAGCTCTTAATTATAAACATTTGGCAGAAAACTATGGAAGAGAACTTACAAATGCCATTCTGAATGTAACTACCGCTGGTCTAACAGTGGTTTAGACCAATGCTATTCAAAGTGTTCTGAGTAAGATGGATGAAGGACTTCAGTATTTTATTTCAAGACTTGTAAAGTTACAGTCATCAAG
Organism: Myotis pilosus; assembly: GCA_036010255.1. Classification (NCBI taxonomy): domain Eukaryota; kingdom Metazoa; phylum Chordata; class Mammalia; order Chiroptera; family Vespertilionidae; genus Myotis; species Myotis pilosus. The sequence continues at coordinate 6,636,194 of JASKON010000032.1, read as the reverse complement.
ACAGTGGAGATAAATGTAATAGAATAGAGAGATCAGAAATTAACTCACACTTATATGGTCAATTCGTTTTTGACAAAAGCACCAAGGTAATTCACAGGGGGAAAATAGCCCTAGCTGGTGTGGCTCAGTGGATAAAGCGTCGACCTACCGACTGAAGGGTCCCCGGTTCGATTCTGGTCAAGGACACATGCCTGGGTTGTGGTATCAAGTCCCCAGTGTGGGGTGTGCAGGAGGCAGCCAACCAATGATTCTCGCTCATCATTGATGTTTCTATCTCTCTCTCCCTTTCCCTTCCTCTCTGAAATCAATAAAGATATGTAAAAAAACAAAAATTTGAAGGGGAAAACAATGAGAAACCACTAAGCAACTATACAAAGTAACATGTACGTAGCCCCAATCTGGAAGGAACCAAGTGTCCATCAACTGGTGAATGGGCAAACTGTGGTATATCCACATCAAGAAACCAGGCAAACAAAGACTGCATGCTGTATTATTACATTTATATGAACTTTCTAGAAAAGGCAAACAATATGAAGACAGAAAGTAGATCTGTGCCCAGCTGGTGTGGCTCAGTGGTTGAGCATCGACCCAGGAACGAAGAGGCCACCAGTTCAACTCCCGGCCAGGCACGTGCCCGGGTTGCGGGCTCCATCCCCAGTAGCAGGGATGCAGGGGGCAGCTGATCGATGATGTTCCTCTCTCATTGATGTTTCTGTTCTCTATCCCTCTCCCTTCCTCTCTCTGAAATCAATAAAAAACATATTTTTAAAACAAAAACAAAAAACTCGTCAAAGTATTAAAGTAAAAGGCCCCTGCCTGGCATGCTACGGGTCCCTGCAAGGTATGGAGCACCTGACCATGATGTCAAGTAACCACGTGGCCAGCGCTGCCCACCATGAGCTGGATTCTTCCAGACCCTCCGCTAGTGCTGCAGCAACTCGTCTACGACCAGAGTAGCAGGACTGGGATTGAGAGCTCGCAAGGCCAGAGGGCGGCCGTAAGTAACACCAGCAAGCGGCCCAAAGTCATGACACCCGCCGCTGTCGCACGGGCACACGTCCCGAAGCTCTCACTACCTCTGGCCATACGGATGGGAGTCGCTCACGGTCAGATGGAGAAGGGCAAATGCCAGCTTGGGGCACAGGTGGGAGTGCTTGGCGCGCAGTAGTTTCCGCCGGCGCCACTGTAACACATCATCACAAACTCAGCGGCTTGAAACACAGACTTAGTATCTTAGAAATCGAGTCTCTTACACATCTTCACAAACTTCGTGGCTTGAGGTGACTCAGTGTCTCACTGTTCTGATGACTGAAATGGATGTCACTGGGCTAAAACGAGGTGCTGACGGGCAGGCCTGTGTTCCTTCCAGAGACTCCAGGGGAGAACCCGGGTCCTGGCCTGTTCTCGTTCTAGAGGCCACCATGTTCCCTTTCTCCAGCCTCAAAGCCAGGACCCAGGGCTGAAGGGTGAGTCCTTCGCACACTGCCCTCCCTCTGCTCTCCGCTTCCATCGTCTCATCCCCTTTTCTAACCTCACACGGACCCTCCCTTTGCCGGCACTCCGCTACCCATATTTATTTCACGTCGTCATGCACGTATTACCGTGTTGGTCCTGTAAAATGTAAGCTTCAGGAGGGTGAGACCTGGTCTGCCTTGTGTCCCACGATCGCCTTAGCCTGTGGCACAGCACCTGGCTCTGTGGGTTCAGAGCGCACATCCGAAGACACTCAGCACCCCCTCCCGGCCCCCACCCCCTGCCTGCAGGCTGTGGAACCCGGGACCGGCCACTGAGCCTCTGGCTCCTAATCTGTCAAGTGAGACCAGAGGCAGGTTGTTGCGAGGAGAAATGAGAGAGCACAGTCACAAAGCACGTCGCATGGTGCACACAGAGCAAATGCGTGTGTGGGACGGGGCGCAGAGCCTGCGGCATCCGTGCTCCCCCCAATTTCCCCTGTGAGCCCGGAGCAGAACCATCTGCTGGGCGGAGCTGTGGAGGCCTGGAATGGGTGCTGAGAAGAGGCGGGAGGGGGAAGTCTGAGGAGTGAGCAGCTGACCGGGCACCATGGCTCTGTGGGCAGCACACATCCTTGGTGTGGGATTTCCTCCCTGGACGCAGGAGCTGGCGGGGGGCGGGCAGGACAGGTGCTTGTGCAGAGCTGGGCGGATGAGCAGGGCGGAAGGACGAAGGGGCAGCACGGTGAGGGTCCTGGCCAGAGAATGGCTGTGCCCTGGCCTGCGTGGTCTGGAGGCTGGAGGCAGGGAGCCGGAGGGGGGGCCGCACGGGAAAGTCCAGGGCCAGGAGATCAGGATGAGGTCGCAGGGGTGGGGGACGGAGGCGTGAGGGGACTGGCAGCGCCGTCGGAAGCTGTGGTCAGGGAGTGGGACCATGGAGTGCAGTTGGAACTGTCCACTGGTGACCAGGCCCGGGTGTGGGCGGCCGGAGGGGAGTGGAGGTGAGAGTCACCGGTGAGGAGGAGGTGTGGGGAGGACAGACATCTGGCAGCTCCCTCCCGTCTCCAGGCCTCGGTGCTGGTTTCTGGGACTTGGTCTGTCCTCCAGATGACTCACAGATGCACCCCCTGCCCCCACCTCCAGCCCGCAGTTCCTCCTTTATGTTTTCCTTCTACCTAACATGCGAACCAGGCTTCCACCACCGACGACCAAACATCCCTCAAACGGAACTTATTTTCTTTATACCAAACCCTTCCCTTTCTTAACCACCCTATCATTGTCTTCCCAACCCCCCAATTTTAATGTCATTCGCTTCCTCTCCTGTGTTGTTGGTTTTGCTCCCATCAGCGTGTCTGCAATGAATCCTCATGAATTATTTTGTCCATAACACAGCGCTCAGCAAAGCCCCTTCTTTCCGTTTTCAGAGCGAAAATCCTGCGCAGGAATTGGCAGCACAGATCTGGAGAGTGAGGGCTGAGAAAGGGGCCGAGTCTGCGGTGGGTGCCGGGAGCTGGTGGGAAGGAGCCCTCAGATGGGCGAGAAATAGCACAACTTCGCAGCCAGACACATGTGTCCTGGCCAGACAGAGAGATGTGGGTTCTGGGCTGGCTCAGGGGGAACCTCGGACGAGCCACTTCTCTCGCCTCAGTGAATGGAGGAAAACGACCCCTAACGAGAATATTATAAATACTCATTGCCATTACCTGTGAGCCTGCCTGGCACACAGCCGGCGCCTGTGGGATGCAGGCCCCCTTCCAGGAGAGCCACCGGCTGCAGGCGCACCCGCGTGCTGGATGGAGGACAAGGCTGCTGCACCCTCACTGGTCACTCACCTGGGCCTCAGAGTCGCTGTTCCTTTGTCTGCTTTGCCCACTGGACAAGGCTGTTGGGAATCAAATCCTATATAATAAAAGGCTAATATGCGAATTGACCAAACTGCAAACAACCAGTCGCTGTGACACCCACTGACCACCAGGGGTCAGACGCTCAATGCAGGAACTGCCCCCTGGTGGTCAGTGCACTCCCACAGGGGGGGTGCAGCTCAGCCAGAAGCCGGGTTCACTCGCGGCTGGCGAGTGCAGCAGTGGTGGCAGGGAGCAGGCCTAAGCCATCAGTCGGACATCCCCCAAGGGCTCCCAAACTGTGAAAGGGCGCAGGCTGGGCTGAGGGACATCCCCCCAACACCCCCCGCCGAGTACACAGATTTCGTGCACTGGGCCTCCAATATAGATGTGCAGTTACAGACGTGCAGATGCTTTGCAGATGGCGATGTTTCCCTCTCAAGTGACTTAGCAAATCATCGCCCCAGGCAATGCTGTCCACACGAGCCCTGCAGTCCAGGCCCATGGAGAACACTGTCCCTCAAATGCTTTTATTCATGTTGCTCTGAACTGTCACGGTGCAGGCTCATCACTGTGGACTGCGGCTGAGAGAGTCCCGGAGCCAGGCTGCCTGTGCCCAAGGCCCTTCCTGTGGCACTGCCAGCCATGTGCCCGTGACACACAAGGTAACCATCTCGTTGGGTGACGGTGAGCACCTGCGGGCCTGGGACGCTGTTAGAACAGTGTCTAGCACATAGTAAGTGCCTTCACCCCACGACCCAAATGTCCCCACCTGCATGGAGGTCTCTGTCACCGCTCTCTTAGGGAGGTCCCGGCTGAATGCCCCCAACGCTGGACACTCTCCAGAGTGACCCTCCCTGGGGACCAGGATGAGGTGGGGGGAGGGGAGGGGACGGGGCGGGAGGGGATGGCGGTGTCCTCTGTGTCCCCCATTTTGCTTTATGTTCTTTTTATGCCGCCTACAAACCCACCAGCACAGGCAGCACCGCCCGGAAACAGCAGAGGTGCCGGGGGCTGGGGGCTGGGAGACCTTGTACGTGACCTGGACCTGGGACGGGAAGCGAGGCCCTGGGTGGGGAGCAGGTTGCGGCAGCTCTACCAGCTTACAGGAGTTCCTGGCTACGCTGTCTCTCCTTTCTGCCACCCCCCCCCGTCCCCCAGCACCCCCCAGTACCCCGCCAGAGCACTGCCTCTCCCTGCGCCTGCCTGGGCCTCCATACAGGCGGCCACACATCACCCACCCAGCTCTCCCCGCGGCTCCCCCAGCCTCGCTTTCTCCTCTGCGTGGACACACACTCCCTGGCTCCCTCACTGCTATGACGGGAACTGCTGCTGGTTTTGAACGTTTCCTTGGCTCCGGGTTTAAACTGTTTCTTTTCCTTTCCTTCCCACACGCGGTAGCAACCCCGAGATCTGCCTCTGCCACCGGCGTGGCTGTGCGCGGAGGGATTGGAAGTGGGAGCCACTCGGGGCTCGCCATCCAGAAGGCGAGGCGGCCGTGAGGCAGGTGTGGGTGCAGCCACGAGGAGTGGGCGATGGGCAGCAGGGCGAGGAGTGAGCCAGGTGTGGGTGCAGCCACGAGGAGTGGGCGATGGGCAGCAGGGCGAGGAGTGAGCCAGGTGTGGGTGCAGCCACGAGGAGTGGGCGATGGGCAGCAGGGCGAGGAGTGAGCCAGGTGTGGGTGCAGCCACGAGGAGTGGGCGATGGGCAGCAGGGCGAGGAGTGAGCCAGGTGTGGGTGCAGCCACGAGGAGTGGGCGATGGGCAGCAGGGCGAGGAGATGTGGGCCCTACGCGATCGTCCCGAGGCCCAGCTCAGGCTCCCTGGCCAGGCCGCCTCTCTGGCTCCCGGGGACTCACTGGGGCTTCCCACGAGGTCCTGAGGCCCCCCCACCCCCCTCAGGAGCACACCCACACCTGCAAGGAGGTCCCCCACAAGGGGAGGAAGTTTGTGGAGGAGGCGGGGCGGGGAGAAAAGAGAGAAGGCCACTTCGCAGGAAAGCAAAGATAGCTGTCGTGGAGAACACTGGAATGTTTGTGCCGGAGGCAAAGGGGCGGAAAAGGTAAAAGTCTGGGGAAAAGCAGCAGAAAAGAGCCGCTCAGCCTGCGGCACCAGCGAGCAGTCATTCCAGACCCCAGAGCGACACCTAGCGGGCACCTGGGGACATGCTTCCGCGCGGAGGCTGGGGGGGCTCAGGCCTCCTGGCCGGGCGCTCGCCTGCACAGCTCGCCTGCCTCCGCGGGGGGGTGTGGAGGGGGGGACCCTGGGTTCAAGTCCTGGCACAGACACCAGCTAGGCACCCTCAGACCAGAAACTCCTTCGGGAGGGCTCCTCCTCCTGCCCCAACTCCCTGGGTTCGCAGCCCCGCCTCGCACAGCCCTGCCCCCCGCCCCTGCGGAACTGGGGTGCCCTGGCAGGAAGGGCTGGCTGCTCCGGGCATGAGGCCCACCTTTAAAGCCTTCAGATTGCTCCTGACACAGGACTGCACCCCCCAGGCTGCCACGCTGCCAGCACAGGGCTCTGCTGGCGGGAAGCTCCGGAGAGTTCTGATGGAGGAAAGAGCCAGGGTTCTAGCCTGGCAGCTGCACGGCTCTTCTAGAAAGTTCTCCCCGTGCCTTAGTCAGACTGGCCTCTACAGCTTTGCCCCATTTGTCCTTGTTCAGCCTTCCGAAGCCGCTCAGAATCGCTTGTTAAGGCGCTGCCTGCAAACGGCTTCTATGTTCCCTGAAGATATTGTCATTTGGGACTCACTGTGCCCACCTCCCCTGATCCTTTAGGGCAGTGGATCTCCATCCAGGACACATGCTGTCCCCCAGGGGACCTCTGGCCTTGTCTGGGACCTTTTGGTTGTCACCCCTGGAGGAGAGAGGCTGCTACTGACACCTAGTGGGCAGAGACCAAGAAGCCTGCCCTCCAAGGATGCCCAGGGCGGCCCCGCCCCCACAGCACACACAAAGAGCCACCAGCCCCGAGGTGAGGGCTGAGCCTGTGGAGCTTCGGGAGTCCGGAGGCTCCCCCACAACCAGTCCCCCGGGGACACTCTCCAGGGGTCATTGCCGTGGCTGCTGCGCTGTGGTCCTGCAGTGCAGCCCAGCCCTGACCATCCCGCGGCCTGGCTGGGGGCCCCTTCACGGGAGACTCCATCCCCTCTCTCCTGGGGTCGCCGTGTCCTTCGTGGCTCTGAGCGAAGAACCTGTGCACGCCAACGTGCGTGCAATGCAGTAAAGCACACGGGCACCTGGAAACACTGTTACCTCCACACGTGAAAATATGGGTACAATGAACACTCCCACCGGGTAGCGCCCATTCTGAACAACCGCCCTGTGTAAGTATGTCTTCCCAGCCCTGCCGCTAGCGGAGGAATGGCGAGGCCGCCGAAGCCCAAGGAGCAGCGGGACGAAGGGAAGGGCGCTTGTCAGGTGAAACAGAAGGCGGGCGGCTCCCCAGTGACCTCTGCGGCGGGGAGCTGCGTCCCCTCGACATTCGGGCTCATTTTTCACGAGCTCAGGTCACCCCCTTGGAGGTCTCGGGAAGCTCCATGAGACGGGGACGGGCTGAGAAGGTGGCGGTGGAGGCTGCTAAGCGATCGGACCCCGAGATCAAACCCGCTCTGCCCACCGAGGCCGGGCCGGTGAGCCCTGGCAACACGAGTCTGCGCCTTCTGGCCGGGCTGATACGGCGGCGGGCTGTCTACCGGCTCCGTGTGTGGTTTTCACCCCACGCGGCTTGGCTGAGGCGCAGACGGGTCTCCGATACCTGACATATTCTGTCGGCACACATGTCGGTTTCTACGGAGCAGCAAATACTGGGTTTATTTCTATAAACTGGAAGCAGAGGAAAGAAAACCCCTTTCGCCAGCCCCTTAGGTCTTTCCTTTTGGAATAGCAAGTCCTAAAGTAAATCGTGGGTTACTCTTGCCCCGTCCTGAACGGTAAGTGTTTCCTGCCTAAACTGTCATTAAACGCAATGAGATTAAACTCACTTGGCTGGCGGAGTCCCGGCGCGCACACCTGGTTTAGGCTCGGGAGACGGGGGAGCGGATTTTATAGGGGCTCCAGGTCGTCAGGAGACCTCTTGTTTCTGCGCTAGCGAGCCCTCATTCCCGGGAGCAGGAGTGTCTCGCAAATAGGAGTATATTATAAATCACATTTTTAGTGAGAATGACAAAGCTCAGTAACCCTCGCCTCGGGGAACCTGTCCAATTTGTCAGTTAGAACTCAGCCTCTGATATAAGCGAGCCCGTTCATGTCGTGTTCGGGCCGATTCCCTGTGGAAAGAATCTGTTCGGAGCTGTCAACAACGCCGAGAGCGGGAGCAACGCGGGTGGAATGTGGGGACCCCTGGGGGATCTGGGTGGGGTTCCCTCATTTACCACCTGTCCCTCCATCCCTCTCCCAGCAGGCGTTCTCCGGCCTCTGAAATCATGGGGGTCCCTCCCATCAAGATGAGTTTCTGCTCGTAAAATTAGAACACAGATTGCATCTGTTATGTTTATGAACAGGACAATGGAAACATTGAATGTAAAAACAGCAGGCAGCCAGGCCAGCGTGGCTCAGTGGTTGAGCGTTGATCTATGAACCAGGAGGTCAGAGTTCAATTCCTGGTCAGGGCACATGCCTGGGTTGCAGGCTCGATCCCCAGTGAGGGGCATGCAGGAGGCAGCTGATCCACGATTCTCTATCATCATTGATGTTTCCAACTCTCTCTCCCTTTCCCTTCCTCTCTGAAATCAATAAAAAATTATTTTAAAAAATCTTATCTAATAAAGAGGGAATATGCTAATTGACCCTCATGCCACCACAAAGATGGCGGCGCCTACAGCCACAAGATGGCTGGCAGGGGAGGGCAGTTGTGGGCGATCAGGCCAGCAGGGGTGGGCAGTTGGGGGCGATCAGGCCGGCAAGGGAGCAGTTAGGCATCGATCAGGCTGGCAGGGGAGTGGTTAGGGCAGCCGTGGGCAAACTACGGCCTGTTTGAAATGAATAAAACTAAAAAAAAAAAGACTGTACCCTTTTATGTAATGATGTTTACACAAACACTCCATCCATGCTTTTGTTCCGGCCCTCCGGTCCAGTTTAAGAACCCATTGTGGCCCTCGAGTCAAAAAGTTTGCCCTCCCCTGGGTTAGGGGGTAATCAGGCTGGCAGGCAGGTGAGCAGTTGGGAGCCAGCAGTCCTGGATTGTGAAAGGGATGACTGACTAGGATCGGGCCTAAACCGGCAGTCAGACATCCCCTGAGATGTCTCAGATTAGAGAAGGTGCAGGCTGGGCTGAGGGACAACCCCCACCCAGTGCACAAATTTCATGCACCAGGCCTCTAGTAATAATATAAGAACATAAAAACCGCAGGCAGAGTACCAGGCGTTTCATTGAGAGGAGAGGATGCAGACCAACCCACTTCCGTCCCCACTGGGGTCTAGACTGGACAGGTCCCCCAGGATAGCAGGGGTGGGTTTTGATGTTGAACCCTATTATTTGATGATTCTGAAGGGTCTACGGCCCAGAAGGTGCTGTGGGTAGGTCCAACAAAGGGCTGAGTAGGCAGCAAGTGAAAGGGACTTTATTCTTAATAATCACACTGTTTGGGGAGCAAAGAGGATGCAGTCATGTGATCTCCACACCCGAACCCGGGAACCCAGTCCCCATGGCCCTGTCCTCCCAGGGCCTCCCAGCTCTCAGGCAGCCCAGCCCCCAGACACTCCCGGCTGCAGGCCCGTCCCTTCGAAGGGGCAGAGCGTGCGTGTCTCAAGCAGGAGCCGTGGCTCGGGAGGGAAACTCGGGCACTGCTCTCTGCAAGCACCTCCAGAGCCCCTTCCCCTGGGACACGGGGATCCCCCAAAGCTCCCCCTGCCCCTGCCGGGCCCCAGGACCCTGACCTGCACTTGGGACAGGCCCCTCGGGACCAGGGACCATGGGTCCGAGAGGCCATAACTCTGACAGACCCCGAGGGCTGGTGCTGCCCCCAGCGCCCCAGGAGAGAAACCCACAGACCTCCCCCCAGCCCAGCCCTGGGTTAGGGTTAGGATGAGCTCACCTCAGAGACCTCAGGACCTGGCACGGAAGAGATCTCCTTGCCTTCCCAGACCTCCAAGGACTGAGGTGTGAATGGTGGGTTTGCTCCCTGGACTCCCTGAGTCCCTGCCAGCTGCTCTCCATTCAAGACTCACCTCAAAGGCCGCCTCCTCCAGGAAGCGCTCCCTGGTCCCACCTTTTGAATTGCCCTGCCTGCACCCCTCTGCTCTCGCCTGGTGCCCGGGCAGCTCTGGCTCAGTGTGCCCTGGGCCGTGGCTCCCTCCTCCCTTCACAGCAGCATCTGCCCTCGATGCCGTGTTGATCAACCACTAGACTTCGTGCCAGTCTCTCTGGGCCGGCATTGCACCGGGGTCCTCACCGCAGTCACGGAGGCAGAGGAGCTGCCCGGGGACACTCCTCCCGGACCTGCGGGGTGATGGAGGCAGGTCATCCTCCGGGCCTCAGGGAGGGACGACTGGAGGAGGCCCGAGGTGCCGGTGCCGATGCAGGGCCAGGGAGTGGCTCCGCCGCCCACCAGCCACCACCCGGGGGCCTCCGCTTCCCTCGCTGCTGGAACGTTAGCGATGCCAGCGAATCCTTCCAGACCCTGCCATCCACGGCCCTTTGTGGGAGGAGCAATGGCTGACTGGGTGATGGAGGAGGAGACCAGGGCACAGAGAGGTTCAGCAACTGGCGCAGGCCACACAGCCCGGACGGTGCAGCTCCGGGAGCCCACACAGCACGTGCACCGCCCGCGCTGGCGGCGGCCCAGGGGCGGCCGTGGCAGGAGGCCGTCTTCTCCTCACGCTGCCTGGGCGGCGGGAGCTGTGGGCACCGCTCAGACTGCACTGGCGTCCGAGAGAGAAAGGTGGCCGCCGGGGGGAGGGGGTTAGGGGGGCGGGGGGGAGGGGGATGGGGGAGGGCAGCTAGAGCTGCCAGGAGCACCTGCCGGGAGCACCTGCCGGGAGCAGAGGCGGACTTGGGACAGAGGGAAAACGTCCGTCTCTCCAGATCCCGCGCTCATGCTGTGAGGATGGTCCGGGCCCCTGTGGAGGGCCAGAGGCGAGCCCCGGCTGGGGCAGGTCACCTGTCCCTCACCCTGCGGGGCCGGGCCTGTGGGCACCCGAGGGGACCACGCGACTCCCTCTCAGCCGTGGGGCTGGGACACCCGCTCCTGTCGCCACCACGGCCTCCCGAGGCGTCCTGTCCCCGCCCAGGGCCCCGGCCTGCGCCGCCGCGTCCCATCGACACGCAGGGAGCTTTCGGTCTCCGCACCCACCTCCTCCTACCCCTGCGCCACGAAATCTGGCCGCTGACAGGCCGCCATCGGCGCAGGCAGAACCGTGGGTCAGCCAGCGTGGCCTGGCCTCTCCTCAGACCTGTTTGCCCATCCGAAGGCGCTTTGTGTGGAAGTCAAACTGCCCTTAATGCAGTCTCCGCTCTCTACAAAAACCCCGCCGCCAATTAAGAAACAAAACCAAACCACGAAGCCCACTCCTCGCCGGTGCCCATTTTCTTTGATCCATTAGAATCGGAGCGCGAGGCGCCTCCGCCTCTCGAGCGGGCGGAGAGGGAGGAATGGCCGTGAAGTGGCCACGAGTGTTTGCTCGGCGATGAAAGGGAGCGTTTGAGAACGCGGCATCAAGGCGGAAAGCGCCGCCTCCCCAGACCCCCTCGCTAAGAATATTAACGAATTAATGGTTGACTCGCCCGCAGATGTCTGTTTGCTCTGCTGCTCGGAAGCCCAGAGCGTTTCCTTAGCAACCGCGCCATCGCCGCCTCCATCTCCCCGAGGGCGCGGGCGCCCCTCCAGCGGCTCCGCAGTGTTTGCCGAAGGGAAGGTGATGGATTGAGACATTCTAAAGGGGCCATTTTTCTCCTTTCCTCTTCCTTCCCGTGGCCATTGAAACCTGACATGGGGAACACCTCCTGAGTCAACACCTAATTCCCCCGTCCGCCCCGACAAAGCGCTCCGCCTTAACCAAACAGCCCGCTTGCACCGCGTGCCGCGCACTCGTGTGCGTCTGTGTGGCACACGCATGTGCCGTCGCTTCCTGCTGACACACGGCATGTGGATGTGTTTGCCTCGCGGTCTCCGGGGTGCGGGCCGGCCGCCGGCTGAGCCAGCTCACGAAGGGCTGGTCGCTGAGCGTGGACGGACCCGGATGTGCGGGGTAAAGAACCCACTTACCCGCAAGAGCTCAGGTGGCAGCACGTGGGAGCTCCTCGCGCAAATGCTCACACAGGAGCTTAGCCAGACGGGCGGACCTGGGGCCCAGAGGGAATTCACAGAGGGAGGGCCTGGCCCGACGGCAGACCACCTCCCTCTGGCCCAGCACTGCCGCCCATGGTGTTCTCCGGAGCGGGTTCTGTCACTTCTCTCTTGGGGGACAGATTCTGAAAGAGACAGAGGCGAGGGGAAGCAACGCAAAGGCACAGTCGGCGTTTACAAGGAGCACAGCCCCAGAGGTCCGAGCAGTGGCCCGTGCCCATGAGCCTCTGAACTTCTATTTGTGTCTCCTTTTCTGCAGCAGCTGCTGCGGCGTGGATCTGAGAAGCCGTGGTCACAGTCAAGGGCGACTCAAGGAAGGAGCCACTTCCGGCTGGCGTGGCTCAGTGGTTGAGCATGGACCTATGAACCAGGAGGCCACGGCTCAATTCTCGGTCAGGCCACATGCCCGGGTTTAGGCTCAATCCCCACTAGGGGGCGTGCAGGAGGCAGTCAACCAGTGATGCTCCCTCATCACTAATGTTTCTATCTCCCTCTCTGAAGCCAATAAAAATTAATGTGTAAAAAAAAAAGGAAGGAGCCATTTGCCTGCCCCCAGTGAGGGTGCCCTTGGAGGTGGGACACTGGCCTGGGTCTTGGGAAGCCCCGTCGAGTTGGCTGGCAGTCCGGGCAGCAGTGAAACAGGGAGCTGTCATGGAGACGGAGCACAGAGAAGTGGGGCTCCGTGGCCCAGGGCATTTGGGAAGGCGTTACCTGGACGCAGAGGTGGAGCAAGGCCCGGGCAGGTACACAGGTCGGGGGAGAAGACATTGCTTTATGGCAAATTCCAGATTCCAACCTATCACGTCCCTTCCTGTGTAAGCACAGGTCACCCGAGCACACACCTGGCCAGGTCACCTGCCCATCACCCCTTCGCTCCTTCCCGTCCTCACAGCCAGTGGGGGCCTGGCGCTCACACATCGGCCAGCTGGTCATGAATGTCCCGACCATCAACGCAGGAGACAGCGCCAGCTCTCTGCTCACGACAGGAAAAGGAAGGTGAACTTGGATCTCAGAGGGAGATATATGCATCACCCTTAGACACAGGCAATACGGTGGTGAAGGCCTGGGGCGGGGGGCGGTGTGAGCCAATAGGGGACGAAAGGGGACATATGTAATACTATCAACAATAAAGGTTTAAAAAAGAAAGAAATGGCCCATTTCACAGACAGCTAGGAGGCCGTGTTTCTGAAAGTCCCCGGAGATCTGACGTTGTGGGGCGGGAATGCTAGAACCTCCCCCGTGGGCTCCAGCTGGCCCGGGCGAAACCAGGAGAAACCACAAAAACTTTCCACTTGTTTTCACCAAACTTGGCGCTCACTTATCTACCACCTGACCCAGGTTCTGTGGGAGGGAGCTCAGCCAGCCTGCACGGCCCTGGGGAACGTGAGGCCGACCGTCCAGTTTCCCGCCCGCTCAGATTTTCCAGAAAAATGTGGACGACAATGTCTATAAACTGTCCCCACGGACACAGCCCATCTGCAGCCAGGAGCCTCGACCAGCGGGGCTCAGAGCCGCGGAGGCAGGCGGAGCCGGAACGGCCACCCCTCTTAGCAGACATTCCCGACGCAGCAGCATCTGACCTGCAGCCTCGGTGCAAAGAAGCAAGGCCCGGGAAAGTGTAGAAGCTTCTGGAATCAACTACGGCCCCAGCTTCTGGCCTGGCTGAGGCTCTGCAGGGTTCCGAAGGGCTTGTAAAGAACAAAGATCTCGGCCCAGCCCAGCCAGCGTGGCTCAGTGGGTGAGCGTTGACCTAGGAACCAGGAGGCCATGGTTCGATGCCCGGTCAGGGCACATGCCCGGGTTTAGGCTCAATCCCTAGTAAGGGACATGCAGGAGGCAGCCTATCAATGATTCTCTCTCATCACTGATGTTTCTATCTCTCCCTCCCTCTCCCTTCCTCTCTGAAATCAATAAAAATCTATTTAAGAAAAAAAAAAAAGACTGCTGCCTGGAACCCCCAGCGCAGGACATTCCTCACCTCACCTGGCTGTGCATCTGACTGGGGGCGAAGAGGTGAACTTGGACGTTATAGTGACACATGCACGAGGGGTCCCTGCCCCTTCTGCCCCGAGCGGGGCCTGTTTGCAGCTGACAATGGTGGCTCCTGCTGCCACCATCGCGTGCTCGGGGCCTACCTTCCGAGCTGTGTGGGCGGCCCGGGGGGGCCTGGCTGGGAGATTTCCGCGGAGCCGGGGCCACAGCCGTTTCCCTGTGTTTCCCTTGGGAGCCTGCCTTTTCTCCCAGACCCCGTTCTGCAAACGTCACCCGGAGTTTAGGAAAGGCGAGGTCCACCCAAGCCCAGCTGGTGGCTCGCATGCAGTGTCCTCCCTGAGCCCCTCTGAGGACACATCCTGACACGCTGAGAGGGCCTAGAGCACAGGGGGGCCCCACATCCCGCCCCAACCCCCGGCGAATTCTGGTGCTGCTGCTACTGGTGTGAGACCTCAGCTCCGTCAGGCAGCCCCCCCGTGCCTCAACTTCCCCTCAGCTGTCTGCCTTGTAGGACTTCGGCTCTGCATGCCCGTGGCCTGGGGTCCACGTGCGGGGCCGGGCTGGTGTGACTCCAGCCTCCATCCGTCCACGGAGGCCTGAGCCAGTGGGAGGCAGCGCCCCGCTCCTGGGAGCCGCGATTAGCAGGCGTTTATCAGCCCCGGTCCCTGGGCGCGTCTCAGTTTCCATGACTAGCACTTTCCAGGGCGACCCTGAACCACACGCTAAGGTCTCTCCTTGAGACAGAACAATAGGAGCGCATTCCTGCCGTGGGTTTGAAGTTGGGGCAGCTCCCAGGCTATCTCTCCCTTAGGAAAATAAACAGGGCGCCCCGCCCGCCCGCCCGCGCCCCCACGCCCCCCACCCCCCCAGGGAGGGAAGGCAGGCTGGGGGCCGGCTTTTTCCATCCTGCGCTGCGGGATAAAGAATCACTTGCCAGGTGGGGCCCAGACAAGCGAACAGCCTGCGCCCTGGCCCCTGGGGAAAGGACAGACCCATCCCCCCTGGGCTGGTGGTGGGGACGGGCCCGGAGCCACTGCGGCAGGACGGGGCCGGGTCTAGTGGGTAGCAGGTCCCTTTCTGAGGGCCTGTAGGTGGCACCAGGAATCCCGCTCCTCCTGTCCCCGCTTGGAGCCCCCCCACCCCACGCCTCCTCGTCCCCTCTCCTGCCTCCTCCTTGTAGGAAACACGCTTGTTCCTTTATTCCTTGCTGTTGGTCACGGGGAGGGGCCGCCTCCGTCCTCGCCCTGGAGTCCGAGTCCACGCTCAGTGGCCTCTGTTCTTGTTTTCCCGACGCATTCTCGCCTCCGTCCGCTCAGGGTCCCGCGGGCGGCTTCTGTGGTGGCCTCAGCTCTCCTCCCTCCTTCATTCTCTGCGACTTCGGGATCCTTTGTTTCCTGTTTGCTTTGGTCCCAGTGACAGGTTCCCTCTGTCCTTGCTCCTGGGGGTTCCTCACGATTCCGGGAGGCACCAGCAGGCTGACGGGAGCCCTGGGCAGGTGGGCAGGTGGGCGGGGTGGGCAGGGCCGCATCGCCGCTTCTGCTGGGAGGGACCTGGGGGTACGGCTCCCACATGTCAGGCGATGGGAGATGGGTCTCTGGAGAATTTGGATGGGGAGGGGGGAGGGCAGGTGCCCACCACCGAGGAGGGGTGGCTGCCTGTCCTAGAGACCAGCTTTTGGATTTATCTCGGAGAGACGGGCCCAGAAGGAGAGGGTTCGAGTCACTGAGCCACTGGCCCTGCTCCCTCTGGTCTGTGTGGCAAGGGCACTGCGCAGGCCGGTGGCTTCAGGGTCTGCACTGTGATGTGCGCTCCCCATCCACCCTCCCCCCCCCCCACCGCCCCCGTTCAGGGAGGCACCCCAGGTCTCCAGGACCCCAGGCCGGGCGGCGGATGTTATTTTTCCACAACGTTCCCACAACACCAAGCCCTCCTCTCTCGTTCCCTCCTTTGTCTGCTGCGCGGATCCCTCCCAGACCTCCCCCACCCAGCGCCTCCCCAAGGGCAGGCTGGGTGCCATTCCCACTAATTGCAATTTGCCTCATTTGCATGCGGCTTTTTCATTATAATTCTGTGAACCTCCGTGGCTGTGTTGCCAGGCAACCGAGAGCTGACTAGCTTGCTGGCCCCTGCCTGGCAGGCAGGAGCGGGTATGTGCCCGCCCAGCTGCAGCTGTGCTCTGGCCCGGGAGGAGGCACCTCTGTTGTGTCTGTGAGTCCGCAAGGTCTGGCGACACTTCTCCTTGCCTGTGCCCCAGGTCCACTCCGTGTCTCCTGGCTAACCGGAGGCCGAAGCCCGCCTCCAACACAGCGAACCCTGGTCTTACTCCCCCCTCCCACCCCCATGGGGTCCCCCTCTGGGGTTCTCCTGATGCTTCCGGAGACTGAGCACCCTGCAGTCCTCAGGACCGGCTCCGAGCGCTGCCTGCCACGTTCCAGCTGCCCCGCCCACACCGGCGGCTCCATGCTCCTGTGTGGGCCCTTCTCTCCCGCCCCCTCCAGCCCGTGCTGGGATGGCTGGTGCTTCCTTCCTCTCATCCCTCCAACTTTTTTGTTTTTTATCGATTTCAGAGACAAAGGGAGAGGGAGAGGGAGATAGAAACATCAATGATGAGAGAGAATCATCGATCGGCTGCCTCCTGCACGCCTCCCACTGGGGATCAAGCCCGAAAACTGGGCATGTGCCCTGACCGGGAATCGAACCGTGACCTCCTGGTTCATAGGCTGAAGCTCAACCGCTGAGCCACACCGGCCGGGCTCATCCCTCCAACTTTTAAATTGGGGCCTCAGGAGAATCTAATGGAATGTGGCTCCATCACAATCCTTGGCTCAGGACTCTCTGCAGAATGAATAAGTGAATGGACAGGTGACCCTCCACATGCTCACGCCCCACCATCTATTTCAGAGACGTCGGTGTTCAGCTGTCTCAGGTAATCTGGTGAGGAGCAAGGACAAAATGCGGTTAAAAAGTCCACAACTAAACATCCGTCCACTCTGAGCTCGAGCTCCACACCTTTCCTTATGGTTATTAAGTAGCCCAAATGGCTAACCTTTCTCCCCAAACCCCTCAGAGCAGCGGTTCTCCACCTTCCTGACGCCGCGACCCTTTAGTACAGCTCCTCATGCTGTGGTGACCCCCAATTTCATTGTGACAAATTGAACATCATTAAAGCATAGTGATTCATCACAAAAACAATATGTAATTATCTATGTGTTTTCCCATGGTCTTAGGCAACCCCTGTGAAAGGGTCGTTCGGCCCCCAAAGGCGTCGCGACCCACAGGTTGAGAACCGCTGCCTTAGAGGGAGTGTGACTATGCTGTGAAAGTAACAGAGTGTGGGCAGGGGAGCATCTAGGAGGGCGCAATTCAAGATCGAGTGCACAGACTCTAGTGAGCCTGGTGTGGACGGAAAAGGGGCCACACGCCGAGCCCCACCAGCCCAGGGGAGGCCTGCTGGCGGCCTCATAAACGCAGAGACGTACGTAGGTCTGAACACAAAGTTCCTAACGAAAAGCCAGTCACGTCTGAGGCCTGTGGCTTCCTTGACAAAGGTCAGTTTTTACCTTAGGTGACCCTGTCCGTTGTCTTTTTGCATCTAAGATAACACCCTTGGAACATCAGAGCCCGCAGGGCACAGCCTCCCACCAGAGCACCAGGCCGCAGAATTCCTCTGTTATCTCGTTGCCCACATACCATCTCTGAGCTGCAAAGGTCCCTTGTTAACTATCCTGCGCCCGCCAAACAGAGGCATGTGTCTGTCCTTGTACTTTTGATCCAATCCCAGAGACGCCCCCCGCACCCCCGCTTTGCTCTCCCCACCTCCACCGCCAGTGAGTTTCGTGCAACCCCTTCCGCCTCCTCCTTGGATTCTAATGTACGAAACGAGCTGTAACGGGCCATTCTCGGCGTTTTCTCAGTCCACTGAGATTCTGCTGCCCAGCAAGGGCCGCCAGTTTGACGCAAATAAACGGTAAGACTTGTCCTCAGGCCGGGCGCTCTCTCGCCGGCTCGGCCAGTTGGACGTGGCCCGCCTGACCACTGCGCGGACGTCCCAGCATGTCTGCCTCCTCCTGACTTCTGGCCGAGAGGGGGGTGGGGCAGGAAAGCCACACACTAACTATTCATGTGACCCATTGGGTACAGAAGGTCCCATTTCCAGAGGCGGAACTCATCCACACTTCGGGGGGCGGGGAGAGGACTTAAACAGCAAAGAACAAAAAAGCAGCTCCGCCTCCTCATTGCCCCTCACTCGGCTTCTTACCGGCTTTGCGACCTTGGCCAGGCCATCGAACCGACCTGAGCTGCCCCCGCCTCAGCTCCGGCTCCAACGGGAGGCTCAGTAAAACCGCGCTGCAGACCTGGGGGGCCGCCGAAAGGACGCTCCAGGCCGAACAAGGTGAAGAATTACAGATGCCTGAGGTCATCCGGGACCGGAGGGCCGGAGCCCCACAACCCTGGGTTTGGGGATGGGAGGCAGAGGCGTGAAAGGACTCCAGGCGGCTTTTTCTGGGCGGGGCGGGTCCTGGGCAAGTCCGAGGGGAAGGATGGTGGTCTCGCCAGTGGAAGGTGGTCTAAGCGACGGAATATGGGCTGTGAAGTGGCCTAAGGCCTGTTCCCAGGGGAGGGTGATTCCATTATCTGATCAGATCCAACCAGACACCCCCCGGTTCGGATGGCGAGAACTCGTGATAAACGATAACCCGCCTGCGGCTGGGCACGGGACCGGCAGCTCACATTCAGAAGCCCCCACGGGTGCCAGCTGTGCCCACAACAGCACAGTGCCAGGCCACGCTCCTGCCCCCGCCCCTGCCCAGCAGACGCACGCAGAGCTGAGGGGCTGGTCCGCCCCCCACACGGCCGGCCCGTGGCTGCCGGGACTCAGGTCTGCCTCCCCCAGGCTCTGGGACTGCACCTGGGGGCTGGCTGCCAGGAGCCATTTTGACACGACATAGGCCGGATCTCCCTAAAGACACATGGGGTTTTACTGAACACGCCTCCAGCTGGCATCACAGGAAAAGAGAAAAAGGAAAAAGAGAAAGAACTCTTCTAAGGATGCACAAGTCCCATCAGGGTGTGCTGGGAGTGGCGCTCAGACCAACCAGCTCCCTAAAGTCAGATGATTCTTATTTTTTATTTTTTCTCTAGATGTATCACTACTCCTGCCACAACGTGTGATCACTGAACTTGACGCCAGCACAACCCGGTGGCCACCCACTTCGGCTGAAGTGAGCTCGGTTACCTGTGAACCTTCCTCCATGTTCCCAAGTCACTTTCACGTCACACTGAGGGGACCGGCGCGTGCCGGGCGGGGCAGGGTCCGAGCAGGGAGCCCGGGGGTGGCAGGATCCTACACAGCGAACGGCCTCACTCTGGGGTTTTCCAGTGTCTGTGATACCCCGTTTCCTCAGAGGTTTGGGATTTGTTTTTTGTTGCTGTTTTGTTTTAAAAATATATTTCTATTGATTTTAGAGAGGAAGGGAGAGGGAGAGAGAGAAACATCAGTGATGAGAGAGAATCATCGATTGGCTGCCTCCTGTGCGCCCCCTACTGGGGATCGAGCCTGCCACCCAGGCATGTGCCCTGACCGGAATCAAACCTGAGACCCTTCAGTCCGCAGGCTGACTCTCTAGCCCAGGGGTCCTCAAACTACGGCCTGCGGGCCACATGCAAATACAAATATTGTATTTGTTCCCATTTTGTTTTTTTACTTCAAAATAAGGTATGTGCAGTGTGCATAGGAATTTGTTCATAGTTTTTTTTTAAACTATAGTCCGGCCCTCCAACGGTCTGAGGGACAGTGAACTGGCCCCCTGTTTAAAAAGTTTGAGCACCCCTGCTCTAGCCACACCAGCTTTGTTCAATGCAGTCCCAGAGAAGGAATTCAGCCCAGCCAGTGTTGCTCAGTGGTTGGGCATCAACCCATGAACCAAGAGGTCACTGGTTCAATTGCCGGTCAGGGCACATGCCTGGGTTATGGGCTCGATCTCCAGTAGAGGGCATGCAGGAGGCAACTCATAGATGTATCTCTCCTATTGATGTTTCTATCTCTCTATCCCTCTCCCTTCCTCTCACTTTAAAAATCAATAAAACATACTTTAAATAAATAAATTTAAAAAAAGGAATTCAAGGGTGTGGCCTTCACCTCTGCCCACCCCCTGGCCCTGAACCGTCGGTGGTGGCTGATGCACCTGCCAAGAAGCCACGGAGTTGGGGTAACTGGGGGGCGGGCGGTGGAGGGGTGCAAGGCGCACATGACTGCAGCCCGTCAGCAAGCCCAGCCTCTGCACCGCGGGTACAGAACTCACCATTCTACATGTCAGTATCTGCAGTGATTGCCTGCAGTGCCCTTCGAGGGTTGCTTTGGCTTTTCTGGTCTTGTTTTCCCCTCTTCGTGCCTCCTGCCTGAGTCAGACTTGGGCCTCAGTCTCCTCATTCGTCAAATAGGAATTTCACACAAGGAGCGACTCCTCCGTGAGGATGAGAGCTGACGCGTGGAGTCCGCGACGCCTGCTGTTCCCGCACCGACCAGCCTTGCCACAAAGCGCCCGGGATGTGACGGGGCCGTTCCATTGGGCGCCCACTGGGCCCTGCGCTGGGCGGCGCTTTGTGGGAGACAAAAAAGAAAGGACACGATACAGAACCCTTACTCTGGAGGAGCCGAAACCAGTTGTGAAGATGCAGCTTAATAAACAGTTGCTGACTCAGAGTGACTTGCTAAGATAACCATTTGTGTGAGTGATGTACTCTCCCCAGATAACCACATGTAGCCCCTCGCCCTGTTTGAGACGAACATGTGTGCATTGATGTAACTCATTGATAGCCACCTGAACTGCTGCGGGTACGAACAGGCTTTAAAAATGGGTCCTGGCCAGCCAACGGCGCTCGCCTGTTGAGACAGCCACAAAGGCACGTCCGTTTGTCAGTCTGGCGAGCGACGCAGCTCCACGCTCCTCTTCCTGCCGGACGACAGAAGAACGGCTAGTACCTCCTGATCGAGACGCACCGAGCTCGGGTGAGGAGTGCCGGGCCTCTGCGTCTGGACGGGACCAGCCCAGCTGCCGGACCCCCGAGGACAGCACCACCGGGATCCCACCAAGCCTGTACCCGCAGCATCAGGAACTTGTGTGAGTAATAAAGCGCTGTGTGATTTGCAACTGCATGTGTGTCATGTTGTATGATTCCTCCGGCAGTCAGTTGGATTGTTTTGCGGACGCTTAAAACTGAAATTAAAGCTTCTGGTCTCTTCGGTCCCAGGCCTGCCCTTGGTCCTGCCTGCGTAGAGCAGCCTCTTCACTAGCCACTACCTGAATGTCCCAACACCTGCGCGGTTCAAGTTTATTTCAAGGGGCGCCCTGGATAAACCCCCCAGACCCTTTCCCAGGATCTACGTGGGACACCAAGAGACAACAGAATAGCCTTTCTAGTTGCTGAGAAAACAGCTGCCCCTGCCCCGTGCCAGCCTTTGTGAAGAAGCTGCTCTTAGAAAGGAGGCTGAACAAGTCCCCCAGCAAGCGCTGAGCGCACCGGCCACCAGCACAGCGGCCGAGGCAGCCGCGGGAGGGCCGCCAGGGTGAGCCCCTGGCAGCCTGGGCCGCAGGAAGGGGGAAGCACACGGCAATGGCAATGTCCCTTATTAAAGCGATAGTAAGTGACCAAGCGCTGAAACACAGCGACCGGCGGCCCCAGGGCAGGGCAGGGCTCACGGCGCCTGGAACCCTCCCCAACGGGCCAGATGCCGAGCAGGTCTGGACAAAGCGCGAAATCACAGTGCGCCCTGAGCGAGGGCAATTACAGGAGAAATACTAACAGGAGGTGCCGCAGGGTCCCCAAGCCTCGGGGAGGTAAGCAACACGCTCCGGACTAACCCAGGGGCCACCCAAGAAAACAATGGATATTAGAAAATACTTTGAACGGAAGAATAATGGCAATAAACATATTGAAACTTGGGAGAAGTAGCTCAAGTGCTTCCGTGGAAATTGTAGTTTTAAACGCATGACTCAGAAAATAAGAAGGTTGAAAACCAACGATCTGAGCTTCCGTCTCATAAACCTAAACAAACAAACAGCATGGGGTAAGTTAAGCCCAAAGAAAGTGCAAAGAGGACTGTAATCAAGAGCAGAAATCAATGCGCTTGAGAACAGACGCACAACAGAAAAAATGACGAAGCCAAGTTAGGTGCCTGAAAAGATTAATGAAATTGATGATCCCATTCAGACGGGTCAAGGAAGAAATAACCTCCACATTTTTCATCCCAATATCAGAAATACAAAGGGGCCATTACCGCAGGTCCCAATGATATTTCAAGTGTTATAATAAGACTAGAGGCCCAGTGCACGGATTCATGCACCGGTGGGGTCCCTCGGCCTGGCCTGCACCCTCTCGCAAACCAGGACCCCTTTGGGGATGTCGGAGAGCTGGTTTCAGCCCAATCCCCACAAGCCAGGCCGAGGGACCCCATTGGTGCATGATCGGGGCCAGGGAAGGACCACAGGAAGGCTCCAGGGTGTGTCCAGCCCGTCTCGCCCAGTCCAGATTGGCTGGACCACAGCAGCAATCTAACCTACTGATCAGAGCGTCTGCCCCCTGGTGGTCAGTGCACGTCATAGCGACTGGTCCAACAGTCCAATGAACTGTCACTTAGCATATTAGGCTTTTATTATATAGGATATTATGAACAACTTTTATGCCAATAAAAGTGACAACCTGGATAAATGAGCACCTCCTCTAAAAACCACAATTTAGCAAAACTACCACAAGAAGAAATGGAAAATCCCAAGAACCCTATACCGTTAAAAACCAATCTATAAGTTAAAATGTTCTCACAAAGAAAACTTCAGTTTTGGGTGGCTTCATGGGTAATTTTGCAAACATTCAAGGACGGAATAATACCAATTTCATACAAACTCTAATAAAGAACACCTCCCAACTTACCTTATGAGGCCAGAAAAACCCTGATATTAAAAGTTGACAAGGACATTACAATATCAGATATTCACAAGCTTATACCTCTCATAAATAAGGATGGAAAATCTTAACCAAAACTCTAGTAAATCTAATACAGAGATATAGTCAAAGGATACTCCTTCATCACCAAGCAGAGTTTACTCCAGAAATGCAAGGTTGGTTTGACATTTGAAAACCAAGCAGTGTAATTTGACATAATAACAAAATGGAGAAGAAAAAAAAAATATGACCATGCCCATGGACGCAGAAAAACATTTGGTAAAATTCTTGTTCATGACAGAAAACTATCCGTCAATTAAGAATAAAGAGAAGATCTTGGGAGACTTCTGGGGAGTTGCCAAGAGACCGTCCTCACGCTCTTCACTGTCCATCAAGGAGGCTGCCCATTGCTGAAGCCATCAGACACCCTGTTCCTCGCCAGGCCTGGGTTCTGATGAGCTCTGAGACTTTTTAAAAATATATATTTTTATTGATTTCAGAGAGCAAAAGAGAGGGAGAGAGAGAGAAACATCAATGATGAGAGAGAACCATTGATTGGCTGCCTCCTACATGCCCCCTTCCTCGCCCCGCCCCCCCCCACCCCACACACACACACATACACACACACACTGGGGATGGAGCCCGCAACCCCGGCATGTGCCCTGACCAGGAATCAAACCGCGACCTCCTGGTTAATAGGTCAACGCTCAACCATTGAGCCACACTGCCTCGCCCCCTCTGGTGTGGCCCAGACCAGAAAGCTGCTAAGCTGGAGTGTGGGACGGCTCCTTGCCACAGGCAGCCTGTCCTCGTGCTGAGTCACGGGTCCCCTTTGTTTTGCTGTCACTGGCTCCGGCGCTGCTCTCCCTTGCACTGTCTCATCCCCAAAGGGCTCACTGTTTCCACCGCCGGTTCCGTGGGGCCTGGGCCTCCCTGGCCTCGCGCTCACAATGGGAAGCAGCTCATTCGTATTCCAGGAGCGAAGGGGCTGAGGGAGCTGGGTGTCTGCAGGCTGGCTGCCTGCTGGTCCCTGCACCCCACGCAGCGCCTGTGACCTCTGACAGCCTGGCCCTGGCTGCGGTGGCCTGTGGTCCTCTCCGCCTATTTAGCCCCTGGGTGCCACGTTACCATCTCCATCTCTTGTTTGGCTGCAGCCGATCGTCCAGCTGAGACTCGACGGGCAGAACATCCAAGTCAGACCTTAGGGGTTGGTCCCGCTCGGCAGGACACCCGCCCGGGCAGTTCCGAGGAGGGGCGCTCATCACTGTCCTGCTCAGGCCACCTTCTCCCGGGGGGAGGGGCGTGCTGAGCACCAGGGGGCTCTGGAGTCCTGCTCCCCTTGTGCTGACGGGGGAGGGGGCTGGGTGACAGGCACCCTGCTAGGAGCTTTCGTGGGTAGCATCCTGTCCTGTTCCCACCTCAGTCTCAGAGAGGTTTAGCAACTTGCCCACGTCACACAGCATGTCAGTGGCAGAGCCGGGCCGTCTGGCTCCACAGTCTGAGCTCTTCCCCGACCCAATCGGGCTGTTGTTAGGGTTCCTGCCCAGCCACAGGATGGCCACGGTCCCCTCTGGCTCAGAAGACACCCTGAGACCCCCGGAGGCAGGCACCAGTCAGCAGGGGCCCGGCCTTGCTGGCCTTCCATAAAGCTGGCTCCCAGGTCCCCGCAGGCAACAGGGAGTGCGCCCAGGGCCTGGCCAGAGGAAGCCTTCAGCAGCCACAGTTACAGGGCGCAGTCACCTCCCACCATCCCCTCCCGAGAGAGCCGGCCCCTCTCTCTCCTCAGCGCCCCTCCCCCACTGGCTGACAAGCAAAATTGCGGCTGATGATATAATATGACTAATAACGGGGAAGCGGCGTGAATGCCCGGAGGCCAGAGATAAAATAAACCGGTGATGACAGTAGCAGCGGCTGCTGAAAGATGCATTTACGGGGTCCTCTCCAGCGCGCCTGTGGGCCGGCGGTGGGGGGTGGGAGGAGGGGGGTAGGAAGGGGTCCCCGCTGCCCCGCAGATGCCCCTCTGCTCGGGGACAGCGGGCGGGCGTGGGGCTGCGCGGTGGCGAGTCGGCACGTGCAGGACGGGGGCCCCTTGGAGAGGCCCAACGCCGTTCCCGGTGGAGGAGGGACAGGAAACCGAACGGGAAGCCACGACCTGACCCTCCACCAAGAAAGAGAGCAGAGGCGCCAGGGCTGGCAGTGTCCAGCGTCCATTTCAGGGGACGTCTTTTTTCAGTTTCCTTTTAAAATATTTCTTTATTGACGTCAGAGAGGAAGGGAGAGGGAGAGAGAAACATCAATGATGAGAGAGAATCGTGGATCAGCTGCCTCCTGCACGCCCACACTGGGGATCAAGCCCGCCACCCGGGCCTGTGCCCTGACCGGGAATCAAACTGTGACCTCCTGGTTCATAGGTTGACGCTCAACCACTGAGCCACACGGCCGGGCGGGAGTGTCTTTTCTTTTGCCACCTGTACGAAGACTCCATGGTGCTGGGCGGTTCCATCTGCGAGCTCTGCCCCTTCCTTGGGTCACGCACACACCTGCCTCTCCCTGGGCACAGGAGGCACCAAACCAGCCTTACCTCCAGCTGCGAGGGAAGGCCGCAGCCCTGCCTCCTGAGGAGCTGGCATCGGCCTCCCGTGGTATAACACCCAGAGAGGTCGGCAGGAGAGCCACAGGCCCACCGAATGCACTTTCTCATGCTACCCTAGGTTGGCATCCGCTGCCAAATTCTTGTGGCACAAAAGAAAAAAGAAGCCCCCCTTTTTCCTCCCACGAAGAAGTCTGGCGAGTGGAAAATGCCCGAACCCTCACTGGGCCAACGATGCAGCAACGGCGCTCTTCTCGTTCACCCCAAACACTGACATCATTGACAGTGGGTTGCCATGGGCGCAGGCCAGCGTGGGTTCCCAGGGCCCCCCAGCGACTGCATTCTCTGCTGCCATCTGGGCTTGGGGCTGCCAGCTCAGGTTCCCCAGGCAACGAGAGATGCTGCTGGAAGGAAGGGCGGAGGCGCAGGAAAAGCCGTCTCCCGGGGCGCTGCTTGTCTGGGGGGACGGGGGGCAGGGAACAGCGTGGAAAGAGCTCTGGGGTGCAGATCCGGCCTGTCGTGCTCTGGTCTCTAGAGCAAGAACGAAGCCCCTGCTGTGTGCACAGCCGTCAGGGGATAGGGGAAAGGTGGTCAGGATGGGAATCTGAGCGTCTTCCAGCATCTCTCTGACTCTGCCCACGAGAAAGGTGGGAGGGGCGCTCGCCTCTTAGCAGGGATCCCGGCTGCTGGCCACTCAACAGCGTGACCAGAATCATGGGCCCGTGAAGGCGCAGGAGCTGGGCAAGGCGGCCAGGCCTGGGACTCGGCCCGCGAGTGAGGGTCTGGGGCAGAAAACCCACTGTCAGGGTCAGGGTTGTGGGGTGCTGCTACCAATAGAGTTGGCTCCGCTAACAGCTTGCCTTTCCCATTATGGACGTTGGAACGTGGCCACCCCCCCCCCCAAAGGTCCGTGAGCGGGCGTTAGATGGCCATCTTTGTTCTGGGACATGTCAATAGCTTCCGGTCCCACCCTCCGGGTGACCCCTCTTCCTTGGCCCAGTTCATTGACCCCAGCCATTCCCTTTTCTCAGTGCCACGAGGGGCCCACCTCTCCCCTCTGCCCCCGCCACACACCCCAGAGCCAGGGTTCCAGGGCACTCCAGGTCCCTGCAGGGGTGTGTGGGGAGAGAGGGGTGCTGGTGGGGGGGGGGGGCAGGCTTTCCTATGGCTGAGGCTCCTGCACCATACGCTGGGGCCCAGCTCACAGGCAGGTGGGCACAGCTGCCCATAGAGACACCCTAGGCTTTGTCCCTGAACTTTCTGCAGAGGGAGAGGGAAAGCGAGAGGCAGGAGACGAGGTCTGCAGGCCCTGGTCCCAGGTGACAACTCCACTGCCCCTTTCACACCACCTGGACGACCCCTCCACTCGGTTCCCCCAGCACCAGCGGCTGCTCTGCCTGGACGTGGAGAGCAGGGTGGGGAGGGGCCCTGGAGCTCTGTGCCCGACAGAGGAGGCAGCGGAGGCCACAGTTGTGCTCACGGTGGTGAATGGGGGTAAAGAATCAAGTTTGTTTAGGGCCATTTCCCCGCCCCTCGAACCCAAAGCACTGGGTGCAACGGAGCCGGGGCCCATGCAGGGCACACCTGCTCTAGGTAACAGCCTTCTGAGCAATGCTGAGCGATGGCCTGGCCCCCGAAGGCACAGAGCCCCCAGGAGGGGCTGCAGTGGCTCCCAGGAGCTCGGCGGGGCTCCTGGGCTGGGCTCGGGGGCATCAGATCCTGGAGAGACCGCACAGCTACATGGACCATGGCGGGGAGCAAGCGGAGGTTGGCTTTCCAGAAGGGTCTCCAAAGCCCAAAAGGTGAGTGGCGAAGCCCCAAGGAATACCCCCTGACTCCCCACCCTCAAGGGGATGAGACATGTTCCCTCCACCACCCGGCAGGGCCTTGGACTTGACCCAGCAGAGCGGACAGCCGCAGCCAGGGCCCCGGCTCTCAGGCCGAGCTGCTCCTGTGGTCAGACTGGGCGCAGAAGACCCTCCGGGGGCTCCTCCGGGCCAGGCCCGGGCACAGAGGCCAGCCTGGCGATGCCCAGGGGGCGGGCGGCAGGCTCCCCGCGCCTAACCACCCACCACCTTCTCTGGCGAGTTACCCGCATGCAATTGATTAAGCAATTACTGAGGCGGGTGGGGAACACATCAAGTTGCCAGGGGAGGCGCGGGATGAGCGTCTCCAGCCGCAGGAGGAACATTCCTGTTTCGGAACCCGCCTGGCCCTGCCCTGCCCTGGCCTGGCCGGCGGGAAGGCAGCACCGGCCGTGGGGAGCCCGGCTCAGACGCCCATTTGTCATTTCTAAAACCTAAATCGCAGTTTCAGGGGTACCCGTCACACAAGGGCTTTGCAGCACTATTACCGCTTCTCCCCCCAGAGTCCATGGTATTTACACAACATGGCAGCATGGAATTGGAAGGGGAGACGGTGGTCCTTGGGTCAGGTCAAAGGTCAGAGGTCAAGGCTTCTGGTTTTTGCCAACCCCAGTTACGTGCACAGAGGAACCTGGGGAGGAGGCCCAGGGCTTCAGGCTGGTGTGGGGCAGAAGTCTGGCCAATCCTGGTTTGGTAAATATGGAGAAGAGAGGGGGTGAGGGTGGATTTAGGTTCGATCAGAGAAAACTTCTTATGCCCGGAGACTCTAGAGCAGTGTCCCCAGCCTTTTCATGGCCACGCCCTCCCCCCAAGCACCTCTAACATCCTGACACCCCCGCCCCCGCCCCCGCTGTGACCTAGAATTCTTATTATTCAAAAAGTGACTCCTATTCACGTGGAGGAAGCCTGAAAAGCCATTCACTTGGTCTAAACAAGCTTCCAAAGAACATGGCGTCCATGAGAGAGAAAAATAAAAGAACGAAAGGACAGTTGAAGGACTGAGGAAGAAACCACTAAGAAATTGTTAAAATAATCATATGAAGTGATATGAAAAAATAGCAAATAAAGTTTCAGAACATATAATAGAGAACTGAAATGCACAAATGTCACAATGTATATTTATAGACTGTATATGAGGCCCCTAGAACCATATGAAATGCAAAAAACTCACTGTTAATAACTCATTCTCGAATTGCCCCCCTTAAAAATCAAACTGCCCCCCTGTGGGCGTGTGCTCCAGGCTGGGAACTTCTGGTCTAGACGATCTGAGTTCTTGAGAGACCAAGAAGCCCCCAGGAGCCCTCGGACCTTCTTCCACTCCCAGCACCTGAGCCACCCCCGCTGCCTCACCGACACCAGTCACTGAGCAGCTGACAGCCGGTGACTGTGAGCGGGGGGTCCGACCGTCCGTCCGCAGTGCGTATAAATTAGCGTGCGCGGCCATAACAATACCAGGGACTGGGTCCCCTTTTGTACTCATTGTAATTCTTTCAACTTTGCTGTTTGAAAATTTTCATAAAAAAAATATTAGGAAAGAAAAAAAATGCAACATGATTCCCAGGTTTTCGCACCTGAACTGACTTGAGAGCCTCAGTGCAGCTCAGAAAAGCTGGCTGACGTCCTTGGTCCTAGCTGGAGGGCGCGGGGTGCCGCTCCATTTTGCAGATGCACAAACCGAGGCCGGGCAGGCGGCGGTGACTCACCTGCTAGCGCAGCCGCGGCGATGGTCCCTCTGCCCCGCGGACTCCCGAACCAGGCGGGGCCGCAGCTTGGCTCCCTCTCCTCCGCTCCGCTTGGGCACCTGGCAGCTCCCTGGCAGCTCCCTGGCAGCTCCGGGCTCACACCTCCCCGCCCCCAGACGTTCCCACGCCCCAGCGCCCGCCCTCAGGAAGGGCTGATTGGTCAGCTTAGGTCACGTGCCCACCCGAGGGCCAATCCACGGCAGGAGTCTTGGCTCTGCCCACCAATGGCAGCTCCCACCCTAACACCTGTTGAGCATGGGAAGCGTCTGTGTTCCCACCCGCCCCACTGCGGCCTCGGAAGGAGGAAGCTTCCAGAAAACTCCGTCTCCAAGGGCCTGGGCCCCAGACGTGCCTCCCAAGCTGCAGGTGGGGACCTGGAGCCCATGCGGCCTCCCCATTCCCTACCCTCACCCCGAGGCCCCCACCCCTTCCCTGCAAGACCCCAATCGGGCATGGCCGGCATGGAGAGCTGCTCAGATGTCCCCTGGGCCTCCGGTCCGGGGAACTGGCTCCGGGCTGTCCGGCCGCACTGGTTTCCCCCCGCCCCCAGGCTCCAGCGGGCCCTGTGCCCGGCTGGCCCAGGTCTGGCTCTGATGGACGAGGGCCCCACACGAGTGGCCGCAGAAACGTTCCCGAAGGTGGTGAGGGACGACGCTCCGCGCAGGCTTCCATGACAACACCAGCCGGAAATCCCGAGGCTGGAGGCGGCGGTGCCGGGCCAGACTGCTGGGATGGGCCGGGCCCAGGAGGAGGGAGGCCCTGGGGCGCGAATGGGACACGGAGCAGGTGGGCTGAGCTCAGGGCCAGATGGGGTGCAGCTTGTGTGGGAACGAAGGGCTGGATGTTGAATCCCTGGGGGTCAGAGTGGGCCTCGGGGGTAGGGTGCTCTTGGTCCAGAGCCCCTGGCTGAGGGTGGTGTTGGGACACTCCACACATCCAGCCTGTCCACCTCTCGCCTGGCACAGGGTTTCCGAGGGGAATGGGGTTTGGAGTCTGATCAACGGAATTTGAATTCCATCTTCGTCTCTAAAATGTTCTGTGTCTTTTGGCAGTCGAGTTCCTCCCTCTGAACCCAGCCCGCTCATCTCCGATTGGGCAGGGCCACGCCCACCTCGCTGGGTCCCCAGGAGGAATAAATGAAGGACCACCTGCCAGTGGCCAGGACCTGGGCGCACTGCTGGAGAGAATGGTCATTGCTCCCAGCGGGTCCCCGAGGGGCACTCAGAAGCTTGAGTAGCGGGGCTGGACGTGGGCATGGACTGTGGGCCTGAGCCATGCTCCTCAGAGGGTGGCCATGGTACCGGAAATGGTGTAGGTGGGAAGCTTTTCCAATACACACACCAGGCCCCGCCCCAGAACCTTGGCAGGCAGGAGGCTCTTGGAGAAGGCCAGTGGGGACCCCCCCCCCCAGGCCCTTGGCTAGTGGGAGCCCCCTTTTTGTCAGACTCCCATGCACAGGCCATCAGGAGAGTCACAAAGCTGTTTATTTTCCCACCTGTGGTCAGAGAAGAGGATGCAGGGAGCAGAGAAAACCCTGCCGTTCCCCTGTGAACATACCGGGGCCACACACGGAGTTTCTCTGTTGCAACAGAACAGCGGTTTACCTCCCCAGGGTCCTGTGAGGCACTGTGCCGCGCTGCTTCTGGGCAGGGCCTGCCAGACCTGCTAGTCTACAGCAGCGTGTCCGTGGAATGGGGCAGCTGATTGGCCAAAAAGTACCAAATGTCAGCTTCCATACAATGAGGGCAAAAACGGGTCTTTTCTTGGCATTCTGAGTAGTTGCCCCCTGAAAAGCGTCTCTCTTTCCTTGATCCTTAGCCATGCCCAGCCCACAGGGAGAGTAAAGGCAGCAAAATGTAACATTTGCATTAAAAAATAAGCAAGGTTTTCAACCAAACAGGTAATTGCATTCATTATTTCAACACCAAAATACGCCAGGTAGATGTCAGCCCACCTCTACGAACAAATACATAAAATCCAGAAATGTCTGGGCGGTACAAACAGGGGCCGGGCACAGTCGCTGGCAGCAATGACTTGGCCTGGAGGTGCAGACTTGGCTGTGCCATGGACCAGCCCTCAGAACCAGTACTCGGAGACGAAGATGTGGACGTTGACGATATTTCGGTGGTTCACCACGCCCCCGAGCACGTAGTTCATCTCCAGCTTCAGGACCGCGTGGAACGGGCCCACGATGGGCCGCACCTGGCGCACCACCCCTGGGGAGAGAGAAGGTGTTTTGGAAGTTAGCAGGGGCTGTGGGCACACGGAGGTCTGGGAAGGGACTTTCTCTCGAGGATTTTGAGAACTGAAGGGGCCTGAGGCCTCCTCTCATCCCACCCTGAGCCAGATGCTGAGGCCCCTGCACAGCCTCTTCCCCCAGGTGGTCCCCCCGGGCTCTGCTTCCACCTCCGGGGACGAGTGACGTGAGCTCAGCAGCCTTTCCGTCGCGCGCAGCTTGGACTGTGAGGGGAGTTGGCTCTGGGGCCATGCCAGCTCCTGCTCTCTCCCAGCCCAGGTTCCTCCTCTCCCCCTCTCCCCGACAGAGGATTTAAGAGCCTAGAAAAGGGCCTGGCATGGGGTAGATGCCCAGTAGATACCTGCCCCCTCCCTCCTGCCCACTGTGCCCAGTCTAGACCCTCAGGAAGAAACAAAGCAGGAGGGAATCTCTTCCCCGTCATATCGAGGACTCCTGCGGGGACCTGGGATCCCCTTATCCAAGCACAGGAGTCCCACCTCCCCATGGGACAAATCCCCAAACCCCTCACTCTCCACGTCTCTGTGGACGGTGGCACCTGAGCTCGTTGCTCAGTGTTTGTGGTAACAGGTGAGCAAGAGGTGGGCGGCAGAGGTTCAGAGGGGGTCTAGCCCGCGCAGCAGAGATGGGCAGGGCCATCAGGAGGACAGGTGATGACGGAGGGAGGACAGGTGACAGGGGAGGCAGGTGACAGAAGGGAGGCAGGGATCAGGTTCCGGGAAGCAGAACCTGCTGTGACGCTGCTGGGGGTGGCAGGGAGCAGGCAGAGGCCATGACCAGTGCCGCCCCTGCTGGGGCTCAGAGCACGGGGTGCAGGTGGCAGTGGGAGAAACCACCGTGCCCTGCAGACGCACAGGGGAGCAGGACTGGGTGGCAGGAGTGGATTCCATGACTCTCCCCAAACCTGTGCCTGCCTGGCCAGCCCTGTGTCTCCAGGCCAGGCCCTGCCCGCCCCACCTCACCTGTGCAGGGCGCCCACAGGCTGGAACCCTGTGCCTCTGGACGGTCGATCCAGACCTCTGTCTGCCCCTCCACTCCCCTCCCCACAGCGTCTCCCAAGGTGTGAGCCCAGGCGTGCGGGCACCGTCCCTCCCCAGCCCCAGCAGCTGTGCTCTGTGACAGACAACCATGGACCCTCTCGCAGCCAACGAGGACCTGGGTAGGCACCGCGCTGCCACGCTGTACACCATCCAGCGGGGGCAGGGGCCAGAACAGAAGGGAGGGGCGGGGGCAGGAAAGGCTGCCTGGAGGAGGTGCCCTCCCTGCAGAGGGGGCAGCGGAGCCCGCGGGCTGGTCCAGTGCCAGGTGCAGCGCACGTGGCCACAGCTGTGACATTTAGGCATGGACCATTTCAGGCCCCTTTTCCGTCGCTGATGCTCCAGGTGGGACCTGCCCGAGTCACGCGGGGAGGGTGGGACCGCGGGACCATTTCCGTGGCTGGTTTTAAGCTCCCAATGGAGTCACCGCAGGTGGCAGGAGTGAGCTGGGAGCTGCGGCTCTCAGGCCACCACGGGGGAGCCAGACTGCCCACGCCCAGCCCTACCGAGCAGCACGTGGGCCCGGCCTGGCATCGCCCGGCCCTGGTGCCCGCCAGGCACGCAGCAGAGCTGGGCAGACTGCAGGGTGGGAAGCCCGGGGCGGGAACACCAAGTTCAAGCTCGGAGGGGAACCTGGGAGCGCCCCCCTCACTCCCTGGGCTAAGGTTTCGAAGGGAAATGCCCGCAGCCCGGATGGAATTCCAGGCTGTTCTGAGCAGACGGGCACTGGCTCTGATGGAGAGGGCGCGGCTGCTGTGCTGTCAGCCCCCCTCCCCGCCCTGCCCGGCAGCTCCGTCCTGCGTGGACCCCCACCAGCACCTTCCACTCCCGGCAGAGACAGGGCTTGGCACCGCCCTCGCTGTGCAGTGGCCCCTGCTGACTGGGCCACACCCGTTCCCCCTGGGCACAGTCTGGCGTGGGCTCCCCGTGGCCCCTTGTGGGGCAGTCCATGCTCCCCTGCCCCTGTGTCCCCATCAGCACCACCTTCTCCCTCCCCAGGTCTCAGCCCACACGGTGCCCACCTGCCTCAGTGCCTCGGTTACCCCTGACTTCACTCAGCTCAGGGGCAGAAACGGTGTTACCATGACTCCAGGCTCAGAGGCGGAGGGACCTTAAAGGAAGGAGGGGCAGCTGGGGGAGCCCAAGAACTGTTCTAGGTACATATTTCTATGTTATTATTATGTTTAATGTGCCGTGTAATTATCATGTAAAGATATAGTATAATCATTGATACAAAACATACAGCTATATAACATTTATACTTGTATACAAATAATGCTTTAATATAAATATACTAGAGGCCCGTGCACCAGTGGGGTCCCTCGGCCTGGCCTGTGCCCTCTCGCACTCCGGGACCCCTCAGAGGATGTTGGAGAGCTAGTTTCAGCCCGATCCCCACAGGCCAGCCCGAGGGACCCCACCAGTGCCCAAGTCCATGCACCAGGCCTCTAGTATGCATATAAGATCTTTGGTTAATCTGTTCCCGCCCTCCACCCTCCCCCTTTCCCTCTAAGATTCATCATTCTGTTCCAAGTTTCCATGCCTGTGTGTTGAGCATCTGCCCCCTGGTGGTCAGTGCATATCATAGCTACTGGTTGAACCGTCAAACAGTCGAACGGTCGCTTAGGCTTTTATATATAGACTAGAGGCCCGGTGCATAAAATTCATGCACTGAAGGGTGGGGTTCCCTCAGCCCAACCTGCCCGTCTCACAGTCCAGGAGCCCTCAGTGGATGTCCTACTGACGGCCACAGTCTGGCAGCAGAGGCTCGGAGCAGGCGTCCCGTGTGTGTGTGTGTGTGTGTGTGTGTGTGTGTGTGTGTCTGCTGGGGGCCTGCCCCCAGCCGCACTGGAGGCTCAGAGCAGGTACTGTGTGTGTGTGTGCAGGAGGCATGCAGGAGGCAGCCGATCAGTGATTCTCTCTCATCGTTGATGTTTCTCTCTCTCTCTTCCTCTCTCTGTGAAATCAATAAAAATATATAATGTATTTTAATTTCATATAAATGTTTTGATGTACCTGTATATTTTGTTTATATAAATTTATATTAATATATAAGATATATAGCATATGTTATATAAGACACAGTATAAATTTATATATAAAATATAAATATCACAATAGAAAATGATTATGTTACTCCCACAGATTTAAATAAACATTCCTTGCTCCTGCGGGGGTTGTAATGGTCTCAACAGGCAGACCCATACGCCTCAGGACATGGTCGTGTGCTGGCACCGGGCTCAGTGAGGAGGGAAGTGACAGCTGCCCTCGCTGGGCTCATCCGGGGGCAGAGGGAAGAGAAAGCCTCAGGCAGAGAGCGCGCCTTGGGGACGGCCCCGCAGTCCCAGCCCCGGCCTACACCCTCCCGGGTCTCAGCCTCCTCTTCTGTGAAGCAGGGGTTCAAGGCAGCAACCTTCAAATCACACACACACACACACACACACACACACACACACACACTATGACCACCACCTGTCAGGGTCTCCAGTGTCTACAGGGGACCTGGTTCAGTCCAGCGCGGCCGCCACCTGCTCGGCTGCAGGGTTGACAGATGTTACGAGAAAAATGTGCAGACGAGGTGGTAGTAAACGCCTCACACTAGGGCGCTGCCAAGTGTTAGGGTCTGGGGGGTGCAGGCAGTTCTGGGAACAGGGTCAATCCCGGGAGAGATGGCAGAGGAGGCTGAGGAGGTGGTAGACGGCTGCTCGGGGCCTCACCCCTCAAGGGAACCAGGACCCTGGCCTGCAGCCTCCTGGCCGGGGTACACCCCCCCGGGGTACCCCCCACCCCCGGTTCCAGGCGGGTCTCTTCCAGAGCCTGCCAGGTTGGTCTCTTTCAGAACCATCGCCAGCCCTCCTCGTGCAGGAAACAGGAGGGGGGCGAGGGCGGGGGCAGAGCACGCGTGGCCCATCGGGCTGTGCACACATCAGGAATCCCCACCGGGTCCCCACCCACCCACCCACCCACTTGACTCCACAGACGGAGGTGGGCACCTGCCACGCGCCAGGCCCAGGCCCTATGACCTGGTTCGTGAAGCCTCCCAGTCCCACCTTGTGTCCCCTGGCGCCTGGCCTCCCTCAGCTGTGACCCCCATCTGCCCACTTGGGAACCTTCACAGTGGGCTCCTGCTTCAGGGCAGGGTCTGCACCGTGCTCATCTCTGCCGGGGTCCAACCCCAGTAGGTCCAGGGGTCCCCAAAGGTGTGGACGGAGTCGGCGAAGAAGGAATGAATGGCACAGAGGCAGTGTTCAGTTCATCAGCATAGTTGGGTTCTCTTGTCAGGATCTCCAGCCAGGTTCTGTAGCCATGTTCCCTCACTAGGTTCTCCAGCCAGGTTCGGGTTAGGCTCTCCAGCCAGGTTCGGTCGCCAGGTTCTGTAGCCGGGTTCTCTTGGCAATTTCTGTAGTCAGGTTCAGTCCAGGATCTTTTGCCATGTTCTCTCCAGCGAAGTTCTAGGTTCTGTGTAGGTCCTGTCTGCTAAGTTCTGTGTTCTAAGTTCTGTGTTCTAAGGTCCGTCTTCTGAGGTCTGCCTTCTGAGGTCTGCCTTCTGAGGTCTGCCGCTAAGTTCTGTCTCTAGAGTTCTGTCTCTCGGTTCTGCCTCTCTACGTTCTGACTAAGTTCTGTCTCCTGTTGTCTTGTTGCATCTGTATTTATACCAGGTGATTCTAATCCTATCAATCTCTATTCCAAAGGTTAGGCGTTTCTTATCTCCATTCCAGGGAGTAAAGATTATGTAGCTTAAGCATGATTGTTCATAGTTAAAGTGATTAATTACCCACCTGGCAGTTAAGAGGTTTTATTCCCTCCCTAACTTCAGGGGAAAATCCCTACCTGGGGAAACAACCTTTCTCAGAGAGGTGACCTTGGTTAAAACACATAGTGCCAAGAAGGTGAGCAAACATATTAAGAACAGTATGCCATATATGCCAGGTCCCTTGAAACAGCAAGGATGGACCGGCTCCCGGCAAATTCCCCCTTTTTTATTTTTTAAAAGCAAGCATTAAAAGGAAAAATCCCAAATGCTCTCTTGTATCCATTTTAAGAGTAGGATTGGTGCTTTCTGCTATCACCTGAGTCCTGATCTATCACCCCAGGGAGAGCTTGCCAATCCTGCACTTTCCCGGGATGGAAAGGCTGCAGTGGGGTTAAGGATAAGGCTCCTTGGGCCTACCTTCTCCCATGCCTCTACATTTACCTTTCCTTCCTCAGAAAAGCATGGACATATTTCTTGTATAAAATGTTCCATCTGACTGGGAGTAACCTTAATTCCTCTGCTAGCAAGCATATGTGTTAAAAGATCAATACAGAGTCTTCTTTCTTTGGACTCAGTATGGCACATCTTCTTAATCTAAAGATCAATACAGAGTCTTCTTTCTTTGGACTCAGTATGGCACATCTTCTCAATCTAAGTTCTGTACTATCCACCTTCTTACCCTACTTATCCTCTATAGGGGGGTTTGCAGCACCCTGGTGGAGTCCTATCCGTCCCGAATGTGGGGATTCTCAATAGGGGGGGCTTACCTATGGGAATCCTGTTCCAGGGGTTCCCAAAGGTGTGGACGGAGTCGGCGAAGACTATCCACCCTCTTCCTACGGTGGAGTCCTATCTGTCCCGAGTGCGGGGCGCTTACCTAGGGGTGCCTGTTCGGGCGCCATATGCTGGGGTCCAACCCAAGCAGGTCCAGGGGTCCCCAAAGGTGTGGACGGAGTCGGCGAAGAAGGAATGACACGGAGACAGCGTTCAGTTGATCAGCAGCCTTGCCAGGATCTCTAGCCACAATCTCCAGCCAAGTTCTGTGTCCATGTTCTCTTGCTAGTTTCTCCAGCCAGGTTCTCCAGGTCCTCCAGCCAAGTTCTGTAGCCATGTTCTCTCGCCAGGCTCCCCAGCCAGGCTCGGTCACCAGGCTCTGTCTAGGCTCTCCAACCAAGCTCCGCAGCCAGGTTCTGTCCAGGATCCCCCGCCATGTTCTTTCCAGCGAAGCTCCTCCGTCTCCAGGCTCTGCGCAGGCTCTGTACTCCAAGTTCTGTCTCTAAGTTCTGTCTCTTAAGTTCTGTCTGTAGGTTCTGAGTTCCGTGTCTCAGGTCCGTCTCTCGGTCTGCCTCTCTAGGTTCTGACTTCTGAGGTCTGTCTCTAAGTTCTGTGTCTCGGATCCTCATCTAAGTTCTGAGTCTCTAAGTTCTGTGTTCTAAGGTCCGTCTTCTGAGGTCTGCCTTCTGAGGTCTGCCTTCTGAGGTCTGCCGCTAAGTTCTGTCTCTAGAGTTCTGTCTCTCGGTTCTGCCTCTCTACGTTCTGACTAAGTTCTGTCTCCTGTTGTCTTGTTGCATCTGTATTTATACCAGGTGATTCTAATCCTATCAATCTCTATTCCAAAGGTTAGGGCGTTTCTTATCTCCATTCCAGGGAGTAAAGATTATGTAGCTTAAGCATGATTGTTCATAGTTAAAGTGATTAATTACCCACCTGGCAGTTAAGAGGTTTTATTCCCTCCCTAACTTCAGGGGAAAATCCCTACCTGGGGAAACAACCTTTCTCAGAGAGGTGACCTTGGTTAAAACACATAGTGCCAAGAAGGTGAGCAAACATATTAAGAACAGTATGCCATATATGCCAGGTCCCTTGAAACAGCAAGGATGGACCGGCTCCCGGCACATCTCCGTCCCTGTCCCCAGCCCGGGCGGCAGGACACACAAGAGAGGCCATGACGGCGGGGGGTGAAGGCAGAGGAAGAGGAAAGAGGAGGGAAGGAAGATGAGAGAGAAAGGGGAGGAAGGAGAGAGGCGAGACAAGGCATCAGGCGTGGAGCCCCCACTCCAGGCGGGAAGATGGGACTTTGTCCCGAAGGCCCGGGGAGCCACAGCGGCTCTGATGAGGCAGCTTTTCCTGGAATGGCGGCTGTAGGGAGAGGGCCTGTCCGCATGCCTGCCTCGTCCCCCGGCTGCCAGAGCCCCAGGAAAGAGGAAAAAGAAAACAAGAAAAAGGCCGTGGTGCCGAGTTCAACCGTGTTCATCTTCAGCCCTCGTCCTGGCATTTCTGCTTCGGGTCTCAGACTCGCTGGGATTCCTCGGCGTGTCTGTGCCTCTTAAGATATAATTAAGCCTTTTTTTCCCTTTGAAAAATGTAGGCCCCTCGGGCACTTCACCTTCTTGTCTGTCTCTGCTGGGAAAATTGCAGCTGATGCGCGGGGGACCCGAAGCCTGCACAGGAGTCCCGGGTCCAGTGGGGGACGTTGTCGCCTCTGGGTCCGTGGCCTGGGTCCTGGGCCCAGAAGCCACCCCCACGCTCCTGCCGCCGGGGCTGCACGGGGCCGTCCGTCAGGTGCTGAGATCAGCCCCGGGCCCTCTGGGACGAGGGACACTGACCCGAGCCTCGGTCACAGCCGGGGCTCCTCTGTCGCTCCCTCACTGACCCCCCGCGTGGCCGGGCACGGCACCGTCCATTCTCAAGTTCAGCCTCCAACTGGGAAGGGCCGGGATTCTGACTGGGAACGTGGACCGGCGTGAACAGAGGTGTCCGTGTTTTAACAAAGAAGGCGGTGGGCGACTCAAGGGGCCGCGTGCGCCTCCTGCCAGGGACACTCCCTGAGCTCAGAGGCTGAGATTGGCGTTAGAACAGGCAGAGGTGAGGTGAGGAAGCCACACGCTGCATCGTAAAAAGAACCGGAAATCTCCGCCACCTGAGAACCGGTACCAGCCATGTGTTTTCTTGGTTACCACCCCTCTCCCCGCCGTGTAAGGCCAGGGGCCAACAGCTCTGCCTCTACTGGTCACTCTTGAATTTCTGGTTTTGGCACACAGTAGGTCCTTGGTCCTACTACGTACCTGACACATAGGAGTCACTCGATCAGCAGCTGTTGAGTGAATGAATGAACTCAAGGTCAAAGCATAAAGCCAAGCTGATAAGGTTGAAACTCATCCCTGGAAATGAGCATGTTGGTGAAGAACGGACCCCAGCAGAGTGTCTGGGTTTTCCGGGACCGACCCCCGGAGGGAGAGGCCACGCACGAGCGGCGGGCTCAGGGCGGCCTCGGTGGCTGCCAGGCAGAGCCCCGAGCAGGGGGGAAGGTGGAGTTTGGGCCTGTGGACAAGGCGCTGGAATAGGGGACCCGGGAGCTCCGAGGAGACCCACGTGGTCTCGCCAAACTCCGACAGAGGCCAGCCGGGAAGCAGCAAAGCACCGCGATCTCGGCCGACGTGCCCTGAGAGAGGCACCCGCAGGCTCGGGTGACCGCACAGACCAAGGCGGAGGGAAGCCAGGAACGCGGAGAAAGGCTGCCAGCACTCACAAGGCGCAACCCTTGAGCACGGATGGGCGAGGCAGGGGCACCACAGGGGGATGGAGGGAGGTCGCTGGGCCCCCTGCACCCCCTGCCACGGGAGGCGGGGAGGCTCTGAGAGCCGATGGCCAGACCTCACAGCTGCCAGGGCACCAAAGGGCCTGACCCCAGAGCCCGCCCTCCACCCACTGCACCTCCTCCCTCCTCTCCAGGCGGCGTGATGTGGGGAAACTTCCAGAACACACTGCCCTTGGCGGGGTCATAGATACAGGGTAAGCGCGGCAGAAGGCTGCTGGGGTCCAACCCCAGCAGGTCCAGGGGTCCCCAAAGGTGTGGACGGAATCGGCGAAGAAGGAATGACACAGAGACAGCGTTCAGTTGATCAGCAGCCTAGCCAGGATCTCTAGCCAAATTCTGGTCAGGATCTCCAGCGAAGTTCTGGTTAGGATCTCCAGCCAGGTTCTGTGTCCATGTTCTCTTGCTAGGTTCTCCAGCCAGGTTCTCCAGGTTCTCCAGCCAGGTTCTCCAGGTTCTAGTCAGGTTCTCTTGCCATGTTCTATCCAGGTTCTGTAGCCAGGTTCTGTCTCTAGGTTCTGTTTAGGTTCTCCAGCCAATTTCTGTAGCCAGGTTCTGTCCAGGATCTTTTGCCATGTTCTCTCGCTAGGTTCTGTGTCTAGGTTCTGTGTCCTGTTGTCTTGTTACATCTGTATTTATACTAGTTGATTCCAATCCTATCAATCTCTATTCCAAAGGTTAGGGCGTTTCTTATCTCCATTCCAGGGAGTAAAGATTATGTAGCTTAAGCATGATTGTTCGTAGTTATAGCTTAAGCATGATTGTTCGTAGTTAAAGTGATTAATTACCCGCCTGGCACTTAGTGAAGGGGTTTTATTCCCTCCCTAACTTCAGGGGAAAATCCCTACCTGGGGAAACAACCTTTCTCAGAGAGGTGACCTTGGTTAACAGCAAGGATGGACCGGCTCCCGGCAGAAGGCTGCTGGAGCGACCGCATCAGCAACTGGCAGGGAAGGGGCCGTGCGCCCGGCACACAGCAGGCAGGGCAGCATCGGGGCCGCATCCTTAAAACGCCAGCTGTCCTGCAGCGCGTCCCGGCAGAACCGTCCCGGCAGAACCGTCCCGGCAGAACTGTCCTGGCTCTCATTCATTATAAATGTGCTCCCTGCACGCGTCTCCCGAGAGCCCAGCCATACCGGGAGCGGGAGCGAGCCCGGCGCCCACGGCCCCTTGTGCAGGAGGAGAGGAAGCCTCAGCCTCACATGAACCCGCCTCCTCCCATGGCACCAGCGGCGGCTCCTTCCCTCCGCTCTCCTCCTGGGCCCGCAGCTCAGGCCGAGGACCCCAGGCTGGTGGCAGCGTGGGCGTGGGTGCCGAGCGCCAGGGAGGCGGTGCCTGGGCCTCTGCCCGCCACCAGCCACACGGCCTCCCGGGGCGTGTGATCCTGCGGCCTGTGTGCTGGGCCCGTGAGAGGGAGAAAGATAGTGACAGAGCACAAATGAACCCCATGTAGGCTCCTGCCTCTAGGAATTCCATCCGTGGAAGAGAAAGTCAAGCTAAAACTCATGGCCATGACTGCACACCTGCCAGCGGCCGGAGCCTTCCCCTGCTCCACCCCAGCACGGCCTCCAGACTCCAGCCCGTCTC
Source organism: Myotis pilosus (assembly GCA_036010255.1). Lineage (NCBI taxonomy): Eukaryota > Metazoa > Chordata > Mammalia > Chiroptera > Vespertilionidae > Myotis > Myotis pilosus. The sequence goes on along the minus strand of JASKON010000032.1, from coordinate 6,595,263 downwards.
CCCGGGGAGGGCCTTCCCGGGCTCCCACGCCGGGCGCTGCTGCATCTGATGGCGAACGCAGCGGGCACCTGACTAGACTCCCAGCAGCACGGGCGTGGCTCACTCGGCTTCCCCGGAAACACCTCCTTTTAGGGGGTGTCAGGGCTCCGAGCTGGGCCTCCTGTCCTCCCCGACCTCCTCCACCTCCCGGGCACCCGAGGGCCGCACGCCTGCTCTCCTCCTCTCCTCGCTGCACGCAGCCCCCGGGTGAGAGCGTCCGCCCGCGGGCCCTAACGTCCATCCACATGCTACGCCTCCCAGACCCGCTGATTCTCCCGCCTCCCGTGGGTCTGACAAGCACTTCACACTTCGTGTCCAGAGTGAACTTGGGGCCTCCCCAGGCTGCCACGTCACAGCCTTCCCACCCAGCTGACGACAGCCCAGGGTCACGCTGGACTCCAAGTCCAACTCGCCAGCAAAACCGGGCGCTTCCTCCCCGTTACAGCCCGAGCCTGCCTGCTGCTCACCCTGCCTGCCGGAGCCCCGGGGCGGACGCCGTCACCCTCCAGCCCGGTCACTGCTGTGCCTCCCTGCTCCTAGCCCAGCACCCAGTGGAGCCTTTACAACACCGGTCATCTCACCTTGAGACGCTCACACGGGTCCCACCTCACTCAGCGGAAAAGCCAGAGGCACTACAGCGGCCTCTAGACCCTGCCTCGCGCCTCTGCGCTGGCTGCACTGGCCTCCTCGCTACAATCCCCACACACCAGGCTCGCCCTGCCCCAGGGCCTTTGCACGTGCGTTTCCTCCGTCCCCCAGTGCTTAGACAAATGTCTCCGGCCACCAGACTTAAAGCTGCTCTTGTACCCGCCTCTTGCCTTCCCCTCCTCCTCTCCGGCCCCCTAATAGCACTCCCCACCCGCAGACGGTGCATATATTAGACTTGTTTCCTGCCTGCTCCTACCCTCGGGAATAAAGTGTGCATGAGGCGGAGGCCCATGTTTGTCTGTCTGGTCCTAGAGCAGGGCCTGTCCCCACAGAACATATACTGTTTGCTGGAGGAGTGAGTGTGGAGAGAGGAGTCCATGGGCGCACAGGAAGGAGGGGCACACTCAGCCAGTGCAGCGCGTGTGGAAGGGGCTGGTTGCTGACCTGGGCTTTGAGGGGTGGCTAGGAGTTTACCAGAGGAGGAGGAGGAGGAGGAGGAGGAGGAGGAGGTGAATGTCATGGCTCAAGGTCAGAAGAGACAGGCCCTGGGCTCTGAGTGAATGCTGATCAGGCCACTGCGGGTCCAGCTTGGGCCGGGAGTGGGGGCTGCCCGGCAGGAGCACGGGGACTCCAGCTCTGCTCCCCGGGGCCTGGGTGCCTCACTCGGGGGCTCCGGAGCGGGGCATTCCCCACCAAGTCCTCTGAGAGTCCAGTCCAAATGGGGGGCTGCCTGGGAGTTATCAGAGGTGAGCCTGGGTGACCCCTGAGGATTCCTGCGTCTGTGAAATTGGGCGAGAGCCGTCCTCATGGGATTCTGGAGGGACAAGAGCTGCTCTTTCTGGTGGTTGGTGTCCGGCATGGCGTGGACCTGCCACCTCCAACCCCACCCCTGCTCCATGGGCCCCACAGGGAGCACAAGGTGTCTGTCCTCCCCTCACCCCTCTGAGACCCCCACATGCCCCCCGCTTCCCCGGGACACCCCAGCCTCCAGGTGAAGTCGGCCTCAGCCCATCCCGGGCCTGGAGGCAACCGGCTGTCACCTGGGAAACCGCTTGGCCGCTGGCCAGGGTGCGCCCAGGGCGGGGGCCGTGCCTCCCGGGGGGAGAGCCCCTCATCCCCGGGATTTGCCCATCACTCATCGCCCGGCAGGGACGGCCGCGCTGTTGTCTTTAGGTGGAATTTCTGAATCTCGTGCGTAATGCGCGCTGATCCCAGGCCAAGCTCTTCGAAGCAGACGCAGGACGGGGTCAGCCGCGCAGGGTTAACCCCTTAAGAGGTAATGACTTTAAAGAGTTGGTCTGGGCCCTGCTCGCTGCGACACCTGGCGGTGACCTGACGTCAGTGTCTGGGCAAACCCTTGGCGATGCCAGAGGCCCGGCATGGGGGGGGGGGCGGGGGGGCCGGGGGGGCAGCTAGGCTGCCCCCTCACTCACAGGCGCTCGTCCTGGGCCGCTGTGCACATGGGCGGGTTGCGGGCCGCACACAGAGGAGGCTGCGAATGTACCCCCGGTTTTCACTGCCCAGCGTCCTCAGCTACTCACAGCGGCCCTGCCACTCGTCCGTCTCCCGCCGCCCTCTCTCTCTCTGACACAGGGCAGGGCCTTCCCTGAAAACCAGGCCGTTCCTCTGTGGGCCTCAGGGCCCTGGGGAAGCCAGGGGGAGCTTTCCAGCAGGATCTGGGCTCAGGCACACACCTGCTCCCCGGCACCAGCCAGGGCTTGGCCTGGAGCAGAACCGGATGTGCTTGTGGACCTTGTGGACGGAGCGAGGTAGCTCAGGGCTATGGGACCCGGAGGTATGGCCTCCACCCCCTGCTTCTAGCGGGGCGGACTCGCCAGCCCAGGCCACAGCCGTGCCTGCTGGGTGGCCCTCAGGTAGCCGGAGCCACTGTGGGGCGAACGATCCTGGCACCCGCCCTGTGCCTCCCTCTGGCTTGTTGTCCCTCCGGGGCTCCCGCTCCCACTAGCTCTCCGGCTCCCAACGGCGTCCTCACGGTGGCTCACCTGTCCCCCTGACAGCCCACCGGCTATGGTACAATACGCACTCCCTCCGGTCCCCATAACCCAGCACGTGTTGCTGAAAAGAGAAACGGAGGCTCAGAGAGGGTGTGAGGCCACACAGCGAGAAACAGAACCAACATCCCAGCCCAGAAGGCTTCGCTCCAGGTTCCGTGCATGGGCTTCGGCCACAGAGGCTCGGTCCTGTTCCCCCCCAATGGGCCCCTCCTGCCACCGAGAGTTTCAAACGGTAAACTCGAAGTAGAGTAACCATCCTGTGAGCTCACAGGTGAAGGTTAGGATGCCGGTTCAAACTGCAGAAGAGCTGAGCAGCCTCTAAGAAGGCGGGAGGGGACTGTTCGAGGGCGCTGCGCTCGGTCAGATTCAGACGCCCCACGTGGTGCTTCAGCACAGACAGGTGGGAAGTGGGAACCTGGGCCATTTTCAGGGAAAAGGTCCAGGTTCCCATTAGTATCAACATCCTGCGCACCTACTGTGCACCAGGCTCTGCTAGGCGCGTCCACATATCAGTTCACCTAATAACATTCTCTGGAGTCTGTAATTAGGACATATCCCTCCCTACCCTCACATGGATGACCACCTCTGAGGGGAGCCGACATCCACAGGACCCTCCCTCCATTCAGACATTACTGACCACAGCACTGGCGGCCACCGTGCTGGCCAGCGGGGCCTGGCCGGGGCTCAGGACAGGAGCCCTGGTTTGGCAGGGACCCAGGGGCCCGCGGCAGCCGGGGAGCCACTGAGATCGGAGTTGGATCTCGCACACCTGCTTGCCACGCGGCTCTGAATTGCTGGCTGTGGGACCTCGGTCCAGCCCTTCAGTTTTTTCTCATATTAATGGTGATGCCAGCCAAGCGTCTGTCCCCGGAGGCCACTCGAGGATCTCACAGCGAGGAGCCTGAGAAGGGCTCTGTGCACAGGGACAGGAGACAAGGACCTGGAACACTCTCTGATTCTTCCCTGGCCGGTACCAGCTCAGCCAGGTTGCCACCACCTCCCTGCAGCCTACCCTGATTTGCCCAGGCAGGGGCAGCCCCCGGCTCTGCCCTCTCCTGTCACTCTCTGGGGACTGTCATCCTCCCCAGAGGCAGAGCTGCCTCCTCTCCACCCAGCACTAGCAGATGCCAAGAGGCATTCAGAACAGATGGAACAGACGGAACAGATGAGCAGTTAGCTGGCGAGTCCTGGTGCCCCGTAGGCCTGCCCGCCCCGGACCACTGTGACTCCCCACAGCCCGCGGCCGTCCCCTCCCCGAGCCGGGCCACAGGGACGAGAGTGGCCGGCGTTAGCTCCCTGCAGCCTGGCTCCACTAGCTGACCCTCACGGGGAGGGACAGGCAATAGAGACGGGGCAGCTCCCAGGAGCAGCTGCTCTGAGGTCGTTGCTCGAAGAAAGATCTACATGAATCTACGTTCCTCTGTGTCCGGCAGCGGTAACAGGCGCACCCCGTGCAAGCGGCAGGACGGGTGGGGATCTCCGGGGCCCGAGGCGACACCTCGGGTGCCTCTAACGCTGGCGTCCTCTTTGGCGCTCTCACTTGTTTTACCAAAAGCAGCGCCTTCCTGTCAATCATGCGGAGGCCAAGCCCAAACCGCCGCTCCATCAAGAAAGAGCAACTAGCAAATCCATGACTTCGGCTCAGCTTCCCTTTGGGGCCGGTGGAGCGAAGCGACCCAATCAGCCGCTGAAGTTCCAGGGCCGCTCTCACTTTACCGTCGTTTGCAGGGGGCACCTCCCTGCAGCTGAGGTTGATGAATCTCAACTCACAGGCGGGCAGCGGCCGAGAGGCGCCACCGTCGGAGGCTGTGTGCAGCCCGCTCAGCCCCACGCTGGGGCCCTTCTTGCTGGGAGGGGTCGTGCCTGCGCTGTTGGTCCCCGGAGCCTCACGAACCTTCAGGCACGACTCCATGGCGAGGGAGCAGCCCGCGGGGAACAGTCCGGCTCGCCCACCCGCTGCTCACGCTCCACGTGGCTGACATCACCGCACGCGCGTCCTCGGTCTCACGTCACGTCTGCCACGGGAGGGCCTGACGCGCAGGGAGCGAAGTCCACCTTGCTGGGTACCACACCGGCCGATCCGCCGGACCGGACCCAACATTGACCGGGGCCTAAAAAGCCGCTTGCGCCGAGCACCGAGCTCCTGGGCTCTGGCAGCTTCTGGCAGACACCATGGCAAAGCCGCGCCCCGGCAGGCAGATGTCACCTCCTCAGAGAAGGCGGGGACGGCTGTGCTGAGGCTGGTGGTGGGTGGCCGAGACCAGCACCCGCGGGGGCCTAGGGGCCGGGGGCCGATCATCCACGGCCTGCCAGTCACCCCTTCTCCCAGCACGCCCACTGCAGCCGGGACCCATCAGTCACCCCTTCTCCAGCACACCCACTGCAGCCGGGACCCACCAGTCACCCCTTCTCCAGCACGCCCACTGCAGCCGGGCCGCAGAGCGAGGACGCGCTGGGGAGGGGGCTTTGTCAGGCCGAGAACCTGCGGCGCAAAGGGCGCCTTCGCACGGCTGGACCGCATCCTTCATGGCTCGCTGACAGCTGCCTCGGGAGGAATGCGGGCGGCGGGCGGCCCGGGCGCCACAGGCAGCAGGCCCGGCCCCGCTCAGAGCCGCCCGAGCCCCGCCAGGACCCGGTTTCCAGGGCTGGCACGAGGTGGCTTCTGTGTGTGCCCTCAGGGTGCCCCCCACCCGCCCTCCCAGCACACAGGCAGGCGCAGGCGGCACAGACCCCGACCCTGTTTCCTCCTGCCGGTCGGTCCTCACCCCACGTGCCTCAAGGCTCCTCCAGGGTCTCTTCCTCAACAATGGGGGACACTGAGGCAGGGGCAGCGGCTCCCTCCGGGGCAGCACAGTGATGGCTGCTGACAGGGCACTGTACCCCTCCCCCGGCTCTCTGCGGGCTAATGGGGCATTAATTGTAATTAACTAATTACGCCTGCTGCCAACCGGCGGGGGTGGGGAGCCCCCCATGACTCAGTCGTGTTTACAACTCGAGAACCCATTTAAGAGCTTGTAAAGTTGCTATAAATGGCCCTTTGGCAACGGGCGTAACTGCCAGTTTAACCACGCTGGGCCGGGCTCAGGGAGCCGGTCTGAGGGCCAACAGCGCCACCTGGCGGCCATATCCCGAAGCGCGCCGCCGGGCCGCCACAGGGAGGCCGGTTCTGGTCCTGCCCAGAGAATCCGGGGCCTGGAGACCACGAAACCCACGCCCCTCCCCCATCCACAATGGGGAAACTGAGGCCCAGGAGAGGACAGGGCCTACCCTTTGCTCAGCTGCTTTGACAATGTTCAGAGTCTATTCTAAGCCCAGATGGCAGCTACGATCGTTATCTTCCCCGGAGCTTACATTCCGTAAAACGGGCCAGTTTGGGAGGTACTGTGTGCCGGTCCCCAGGCTCACTCGGGGACTCACACAGCTTCCCTCTGCACCCGAGGCTCCGCTCAACTGCCACCTCCTGCAGCTGCAGCCGCCCTACCCTGCCGTCCCCTCCCCAGCAGTCCCCTCCCCTGCCTTCTTCATGTGCCCATGGTCCTGACTCTCCAGAGGGCCCCCCCATCAGAGGGCTGTGCATATGGGGGCTCCGTGACACACACTCTGACTGACACACAGACATCAGCAAGACCAGCCAGCTCCGGGCAAGACCACAGCGCAAGCCTGACTCCCCGAGTGACACTCCCTGCACTGCACCCCGAGAATAAACTCACGTCGGCTCAGTGAGCGGGGGGCTGTGCCGAGCCTGGGACAAGCACTTCACCCGCGATCTGCCTGACATTCGCGGCTGTGAGACGCCCAGTGAGGCGGGCCCCAGGCGGACCCTGCCACCGGGGCGCCCTGTGGGTGCGGGACCAGCTGGGGCTGGGGTGCCAGCCGGGGCTAGGGTGCCAGCCGGGCCCTGAGGGACAGGTGGAAGCGGGCTTAGGAAGAGGCCTCAGCGGGCAGCTGGGCTGGTCCAGAAGCTTCCCGCCAGGTGGCACACAGGCCGGGAGGACAGGGCATCTCGGCCACTCACCCACGGTCATGCCGTCCATGTAGCGCTTGACGATGTCGAAGGAGTCCCGCAGGTTCCCCTCCGTGATGTCGAAGATGATGTCGGCGTGGTTGGCGGGGTGCGCGGGCATGACGGCGCGGAGGAAGATGATCTCTGTGGAGGGAGCACAGTGTCGGGGGGCAGCCGGGCCCGCGGCTCCTCCAATCCGCCCTCGGTTCTGAGAGCCACCCCCCCGCCACTGCGAGTGGGGCTGGCTCCGCTGTCCTGCCCGCTTCATGCCAACCGACCAAGGCGTGGCCACTCACGGTCACACCAAGCCCACTCACCAGGAACACGCGAGCCCACTCACCAGGAACACATGAGCCCACTCACCAGGAACACACGGACCCACCACGAGTCACACGCGAGCCCACCAGGAACATGCGAACCCACCACGAGTCACACGCGAGCCCACCAGGAACATGCGAACCCACCACGAGTCACACGCGAGCCCACCACGAGTCACACGCGAGCCCGCTCACCAGGAACACACAGACCCACCACGAGTCACACGCGAGCCCGCTCACCAGGAAGGCAGGACCCTGAGCAGGGAGCCCCGGAGCCGGACCCCCAGGCCCCCCCTGAGCTCGGGGCCGGGAGGTGGATGTGAGCCCGCCTCCTGCCTCGTTGCCCACGGAGCTCGCACATGAAAGCTTTCGCTTTTCTCACAGCCGGTGCCACAGTATCGGCTCCTGTGCCGCGGGCAGCGAGCCCCCCGCACGGAGAAGGCGGGGGTGCCGAGGGGTCACAGCGCCAGCCCTGCTTCCTACCCACGGGGAAACCGAGGCCTGGAGAGGTTCCAGCTCTTTCCCCAGGTCAGGGCCAGCACCGAGCAGGGGGATGGAAGGCAGGTGCCTGAGGGGGCGGGGGAGGGTCAGGAAGGCGAGGGGCAGCCTGTCTCCTGCCCACAGTGACGGGTGGGCAGCCACTTCTGGGCGGGGCGGGGAGGGCGGGCAGCTGGGTGGCCTTGTCCATCTCCCAGACCACCTGGCAGAGGCGGGGCCGCTGCCCTGGGCTGGAGCACAGGCCGCCACGACCGGCTCCGGGCCAGCTCCGGGCGTCCTCTGTGGGCTCAGTGTCCTCCTGCCAGCGGTGCCCTCTACGGGGCCTTCCAACACCCAAGACCCAGGCCTGGACTTCCGGGCCCGAGAGGCCAAAAGGGTCTCTGCCACAGCCAACTCCCTGCGGAACTGACTTAGACGCGCCCCGTGAGGCCGCAGAGCGGCTGGGCTTTGGGGGGACCTGCCTGCCGTCGGGCGGGACCCCGCATTCTGCTCAAGGCAGACGCGTCAGTGACCTTCTCCGACCCAGTCCGCGCCTCCCGGAGCAGCCAGCGGGTCGGGCTGGCCACCTGCTCCTTCAGGCGCCGCGTCCTCAGAAGCCGGTCCTGCCCTCACCACCCCCACACCAGGCCGACGTGCTGGCCTGCACCCTGGTCGCCTGGGGGCCTCACATGGGGAAACGCAGGGTGTGGTCATGGGGGGCGGGTCAGAGAGTTCGCCTCATCCCGGGCCCAGGGGCTGGCCCTGAGCCAGACACAGGCTCGGCCTCCGCTTGCTGAGTGACAGCTCCTCGGAGGCCGAGGATGGAGACGGCAGCGGAAGGGGTGACTGAGACCACGCCAGCACCGGCATGTGGGTTACACCCCCAGAGCCAGTGTACAGAGCAGGGCCGCCTTCGCAGTCTGCTGGGCACTGGGGCAAGGCCCCTGGTTCCGCCCCAGTGAATGGGTGGGCAGGCCAGGAGCTCCCTGAGGGCAGGGGTGGGCACGGGAGCACTGGCTCCCTGGACCCATCTAGCTGCTCCAGCCCATCTATCCCCCCATCCAGGGTGGGTCCCTAGCAGGCTCCCCTGCTTCAGCTCATGCCTTGCCCAGCCTCCTGCTCCAGCCAGGAAACCAGGCTTAGTTCCTCAGGTGCCCACACTCCCCATTCACCCACAGGCCTTTTCAGGTTCTGCTCTGCTCGGCACCCTCCTCTCCACTTTCACCAGATTCCCTCCTAGTGACCACTCAGGCCCCAGAGTAAAAGTCACCTCCTCCTGGAGGCCCTCCCAGATTCCCCAGCACTTGGCACTGAGTCAACACTTCATCGCTATTTGCTGAGTGACTGTGACCTCTAAGAGGCCCTGACCTGGGAGCTGGCTGGGGTTGGGCCTACCCAGGAGTGGCTGCCTTGCAGGGAGCTTCCCTAGACAATGGCCTCCCCTGGGGACCCCCAAGCCAATTCCAGGCCATGGGGTCGCCGCTTACCTTCTGGGTGGGAGAACTCGCGGAAGGTGGGCAGCGAGACGACAGTGTAGGAGACGGTGTGCACCAGGTCCAGCATGCAGCTGATGTCGCTGGGGCGGCAGGACTTGATGCAGCGGACGGTGTCTGTCTTCTCCTGGTGGAGCCTGAGGACAGAGCACGGGAGGCGATGGGAAGGTTGGACCCCATCCTCACGGAGACGGGGCCGGGGAGGCGGCAGGTGGCAGGTGGGGCTGCGGTCCACAGCCCGGCTGCTCCCTGAGGATGCCCCGGGCTCCTCCTACACCCTGGACAGGCCCCGAAGGGCAGGGCCGCACCTGTGTCTGTGGATAACCAGCCAGGCTTTGCTCTCGTGAACTGAGCCCGTTCCTACAACAGCGGACACACACATTCATTCACTCGCGCAGCAAGTCTGTTCTGAGGGCCTGCCGGGGGCCAGGCCGCGGGGCACCAGGGGAGCCCTGCCTCCATGGAGCCCTCAGTCGGGCGGGTCACGGGGTCACAAACCAGGGAGCGGATATAAACCAGCTCGGTGCTCAGCACACAGTCAGTCTACAGTTCACGGGAGGGGAGGAGGGAGGAGAGGCAGTGTGTTACAGGTCTATGCTCCAGGCCGCGTGCTAGACATATTTTAAAAATCTTTTTAGTGTAAAATAAAACACTAACGTAAATGACACACAAACAAAGCTATACTTAAATGAGTATTATAAGGCAAACGCCTTAGTCACCACTCAGGCCAAAGAGAGAGAGCCTCGCCAGCCACCTGAGGCCTTCACGTGCCCCAGGCCACCCCTCCTGCGCCCACAGCAAGCCCGCCCTGACTCCCTGGCGGTCACCTACCAGGGTTTCATCATAGTTTCTATCACACACGTGTGCATCTTGAGACACAGTCGTTTGGACTTGTCTGGCAAAACTTTTTTATGTCTTTTTGGCTTTTTATTGATTTTTCAGAGAGAAAGGAGGGGAGAGAGAAAGAAACATCAACATGAGAGCAAAACATTGATCAGCTGCCTCCTGCACGCCCCCTACTGGGGTCCAAACCTGCAACCCAGGCGTGTGCTCTGACCGGGAATGGAACTGGCAACCTTTTGGTGCACAGGATGATGCCCAACCAACTGAGCCACCCCAGCCAGGGCACAATTTTTATGTCTTTTAAGTCCTTTTTAATCTACAGGCTTCCTCTCCATCCTCATTTCCCACAAGTGATCTGCTAAGGAACAGAAGTGTCTGAGCCGCAGAGCCTCCGACATCTGGCCTTGCCGACTGCGGCCTCGCGGGCTCAGTATGTTCCTCGGGCCCCTGCATTGCCGGCATGCTGGTCGCTGACCCAGGCCCTTGGGCCAGATGGTAGTGGGTGGCATGTCTCCCATCAGGGGGCACATGTTGTCTGGTCGTCTTCCTTTCTGTGACGTCAGCAGCTGTTTGTGCTCAGGGCCGAGACCCACTGATTCACCGGGGACTGGGAAACGCTGATGTGCTGAGTCTGTTGTTTCTTTTGCAAGTATTGGCTGGAAAGCTTCTGCAATAAACACTCCCCTCACATGCGAGCTGGTTTCCAGGGAGTGTGGTTCACAGAGCAAGATCTGGGCCTGATTCTTCCCCATGTTTACCAGTTTCCAGGGTCATGAGCCAACTCGCTATCCTCGCCCAGGTGTTAACCATGGGTGATTTAAATATCAGTGTGAAATCAAGAACTTCAACTACCTGATGAATTCCAACCCACTGCAATCATTATCTTTTGTTGGAGCTCAAGTGCTCTCTTCTTTGGCCAGAGGGAAATCAGATTGGTCCCAGGAGAACTGGAGACCCTGCTCTGACAAGGTGGTCCAGCTCAGCTTGTGGCTTTATTGCCCCAGCGATTTCTCCAAGAAGTCTCGGGTTTGGTTTTTAATTCTGTTTCTATTTTTTTAGTGGAAATGGTATTTTAAAATCACAATCCAGATACCAGAGATACCCAATGCCACTGAGCTGGTCAGTTTCTAGGCCTCTGCAGTGGACATTAAAAATATATATATATATATATTTTATTGATTTTTAGAGAGAAGAAGGGAGAGAGAAAGAGAGAAACATCGATGTGAGAGCGAAACATCGACCAGCTGCCTCCTGCACGCCCCCTGCTAGGGATTGAGCCCACAACCGGGCATGTGCCCTGACCGGGAATGGAACTGGTCAACTTTTGTTGCACGGGAAGATGCACAACCAGCTGAGCCACACCAGCCAGGGCTGCAGTGGGCATTTTAGGAGATAAAATACATCATGAGCTCATACTGACCACATCTGAGTTAAAAACAAGGCCCACGCAGTTATTTTCCCTAATCTCGACTCTTTTACAAAGGAATCTCCTCTCTTCCATATCAGAATCCTGGTCCTTAAGAACACAGGCGATGACAGAATGTCCTAAAATTATTTATTTAGTTTATCCCACACAGTAGTCTCAGAATAACAATAGTAAAATTGCCACCATTAATTACCTAAAAAGCATATTTAGGGACTATGTTCTCTCCGTTCTACCTGCTAATTTTAAATAGATGTGCTATATCTACACTGTCTGAGCACATAGCAATTCTACTGTACTTTTTCTTGTAACACTCATCTAGTTGTAGTTCTATGAGTAACTGTTTTTAATGCTTGCATGTTGATAATAGTTTGTACTCTTTGTACACAAAACGGTTTTGTTGGAGATAAGGTCCTAGTCTTCTATTTTCTTGAGCATTCTAATTATTCATAATTTCCTGGCAAAAGTCGTGCTGTGAAAAAGTCTGATGATAATATAATTTTTCCCTTAAAAGTTTACTTGCTGGTTTTGCCTCAATGCCCATAGTTTGCTTTCTCTTTCCTTTAAAGTCCAATAATTTCATTAGACTATGTTATTTTTAGTGGTGGTCCTGATTTTATTACTTTTACAAAGCTACTTTATCTCCCCCACACTCAATGCAAAGAAAGAAAATAACATGAAAAAATATGTCCTCATTATTATTCACAATAAAAAGGACCTGCTTCGTTCTGCAGGCCCGGCTGTGCTGTGCAAGAGGAGCACTTTGTGGCTCAAGTGGAACCAAGTACCATTTAGTTTGCAGACTTGGTGGCTGCACTAACTCCACAGGAACTGTGATAAACAGAACCATTTCTGTGGTGCCCCAGATCTCAGTAAATAAAACCTACACAAGAAAAGATAGCCCTGGCTGGTTTGGCTCAGTGGATAGAGCATTGACCTGTGGACTGAAGGGTCCCGTGTTCGATTCCAGTCAAGGGCACATGCCGGGGCTGCAGGCTTGATCCCCAGTGTGGGGCGTGCAGGAGGCAGCCGGTCAATGATTCTCTCATCATAGATGTTTCTATCTCTCTCTCCCTTCCTCTCTGAAATCAATAAAAATAAAATCATATATATATAAAGATAACAATCAATCTGTCCATAAACTGTACCTAAAAGGGGCCCTTTGAGTATAAGGACACACGGATTATTGTGGTCTAAAGATTGCTACCATGTCTGTTATAATGAAAATGAGGTAGACATCAAACCACTGTCAGATTAAGAAACTTCTCCAACTCGTCTCAATTCTTAAACTAGTGGAGCCAGCTCCTCCTCTAGGCGGACAGTCAGTCCTGCGTTGGCACTGCCGCTGGCTATGAAACACACCACCAAAGGCAAACGATTACATTGACCCACCTGGTTGGTGTTAGACTAGCAGGTGAGACGTTCATTTTTTGAAAGTCCGAGTTTGCTCCTTTGGCCTGTTGCAAGGGCAAGAGCAGATAAGAAACCAGATCTCAAGGGAGGTTCTGGAGCAATATCATTGGTCCCCTTAATAACAGGCGCTCCGCCTCATCAGACAGAAGCGCATGAGCCCTTCAACACTTGGTAACTTTTCATACAGGAGTCGCATTAGGCCATCTGCACGACGAACCCCTTTCTCTCTCAGGTCCAATATCCAGCCCAGCTTGCTGGGCTGCCTGGTTCTCTAGGCAGCAGGGTTCGTGGCTGCCTCCTGCCACTTCAGGGGCAGCTTCAAAGACCTGGCCTATGTCTTGATGTTGGTTGCTCTGAGTAGGTATGTTTGGGTATGTTGTATTTTTTCAATATGGAATTTCAATTTTTAAAAAATGTTTCCATAAAGTTTTCTGAGTTATTATTTGTTAGTATTTACTTTCCCCCTTATTTTGGGTGAGTTCCTTAGAGAGTTCTATTATTGGTATGTTAGATCTTTGCCTGCCTTCAGTATCTGTCACTTTCTCTTTAAACCTTTTCATCCTTTTGTTATGTTTTTTTTATGTATAAAACTTTTATTTTCAGCTTCCCTTTCTATTGAGTATTCGTCTCTGAAATTGCTTTTTGCTTTCATGTTAAATTGGTCTACTGGACTTTGCAGGGAATACCTGTGAACTACTTTGGCATCGCCCACTGCTTTCTCCTGCATGGATGCCAGCTGGGCATGGACTGTATTTGGGGACTCATGGGGACACCTTATCGCCTTGTGTAGTTGTAAATGTTTTCTCTGGATTTAAACACTTTCTTATCTGGTTATCGTGTGGTTTTGGTTGGGATCCAGAGAGCTTCAAACACGATGTGCTGTATCTTCCGTCTTCCAGAATCTCTTTGCTAGACACTTGGCACATGTTATCTCCTTTACCCTTCCCAGCTCTTTCCTCTTCACCACACTGCCTCCTTCTCTGGTGAATAAAAGATCCTGTTTTGTGCTTGGAAACTACAGAAGGGGCTGTATCCAGGGCTTCCTGAGACAAGGCCAGTTACGACCTGAGCAGCACTGACTAACCCAGTCAGCCTGCCGGCTTCCAACCTTCGAGGCAGCACGGGCACGGCTCCGGAGCTGACTCAGAGCCAGGCTGCCTGCCAGCTGAGGGGCTGTGGGCAGGTGACTTACTAGTAAGCTCTCCACACTTCCACGTCTTCACTGTGAAGTGGGGACCCTAACAGTCCTTTCCTTGCAAGGCTGTTGTGAGAGCAGTTAAGTGCTTAGAACGGTGGCTGGCCCGCAGGAAGCAGTACATAAGCGTCAGCTGTCATAGTTTTTATCATCATTCTAATAATGACGATCATGATTATTATCATTTCCCCATGGGAGCTCGGTTTAGTAGAATGACTCGGCCAGAAGTGAGGCAGCTCTACATACCAATGACCTGGATACATCCAACCCTCTGAACCTTCACTCCCTGTTTGTATCAAGATCCAAATGAACACTGTTCACAATGAGTGAAGAAACCAACATGTATGACTGCCTACCATGTACCAGACATGGCCCTGGGAGTTTCCTTAATCTCCACAGAAACCCATGGACCGCACCCACTCTGTGCTAGGCATCTTGCTAGAAGCGAGGGACAGGGCTCTGAAAGAGACAAACTGGGTCCCTGCCTTCATGAGCTTTTTGGACCGTGGGGAAGACAAACGAGAAACAGGTAAATGGCCACTGCAAACTGCGATCAGCATCACGAAGGAAGAATTACGAGGAAGACTGACAGAAGAAACCCAAGCCCAGGGGTCAAGGAAGGCCTCTCAGAGAAAAGAACACTTGAGCTGAAGTTTAACTAACATTCAGACCAAGGGTGCAAAGCATGTGCAAAGGGCCTGAGGCAGCAAAGAGCTCGTCAGTGTGGCCTGCAGGGAGTGAGCAGGTGGAGAATGAGCTAAGCCTGGAGATGCACCCGAGAACTAAGTCATGCAGGATCTTGACAGGCACATGGGGGACTTGGGTCAGTGGTTCGGCTGGAATCCTGGTGGAGATGGAGGGGCAGGTGGGTCAGAGCCCACATTGGAGGTCTTGTGACAGAATGGCACAGTCAGAGCCATGGAGTCAGCAAACTGAGTTTTAACACTGGCTGTGTGATCTTGGGCAAGTCGCTCGCCCACTCCGTGTCTCTTGAGGATGAGACACCTGCCTGGCAGGAGTGGAGACAATGCAGCGAAGGACCTGATGCAACCGGGTGTCCCCATGAGCAGAGCACTCACTGCCCCTCCGGGCGCAGGGCCGCATCCTGGCATCCTCGGCGCAGGCACTGGCCCCCTGAGGCAAGAGCTGCGTTAAGATGCGGCAGCCGCACCCAGCGTTTTCCCACCACCAGGTCGGGCTGCTTCTCAGGACAAACAAGACGGCCAACTTGAGCCACATCCACCAGAAAATGCTCTTTTTTTCTGCTTCCGTTAAATGCTCAGCTCCAAGCGACACAGCAAGGAAACCAGGCTGGAGCCTGAAGCCTGGCCTGGCCACAAACAGGCCAAGGCCCTCCCTTCTCTGGGCCTCAGTTTTCACATTTGTAAAATGAGAGGGGACGGAGCTCACCAATCAGTCTCCGAGGGGCCTTCTCCATCATCACCTCTGGGCTTAAAGGGGGCAAGAGAATTCCTTGGCAAGGGCACACGGAGCCTCTTCTGCCCTCGCCTGGGCTCCCTGGAGGAAGGAGCAGTGACCGCCATGGACAGCCACTCCCAGGCGTGCCCAGGCGCCCCGGGGGCACCAGGCCGTGGCAGGTACCCGGCTCACCCTGATGATAAGCAACAGAGACTCCCACCCGCACGCGAGGAATAAACCAAGGCACGCGAGGCATGCGGGTGGATCGCCTGCTGAATTTTATTGAGCCGGGCGAGGAGGGTGAGGAAAGCGACAAGAGGGAGCCCCGCGCCCACAGCAAATGCTCAGAGCTCTGCGGACACAAAGATGAAAAGCTTGGCCACAAAGGAGCTGACGGTGCCGTGGCGATAGAGGTCCATCTTGACGGTCAGGAGCAAGTCCCGGGGCTCAGGGACGGGCTTGGCGAGGGCCACCACCCCGCTGTGGGGGTTCACCTTCCGGGTGGTGAAAAAGCCCTCGTCATTGCCGCCGGTGATGGCCAGCTGCATGCTGTCCCCGGGGACGGAGCTGGAGGGGCCCATGCGGAAGACCACGGCGGGCACTTGGATGTTGGTGGGGAAAGAGAGGTGGTAGTAGGTTATTCGCAGAGGCAGCCTGTGGCACTCCTGATTCTCATGGCAAGGCAAGCGCTCGCAGCGGCTGCAAGACAAGTGACAGAGACAAGGGGGGTTAGGGCCGGTCCAGCAAGCGGGGGGCGGTGCGGGAAGCGGGTGCGGCGGGCTCCCGCCCCTCGGGCCGCAGACGGGGAGGAGCGCCCCTCACTCACCTGCGGGAGGTGCCGTGGGCCTCAGGGCTGCGGACTCGGGCACTAGCCTCTTCCAACACCCTTGGGGGGCGTGGGGGGCTGGGGTCAAGGGCTGTGCCCGGAGGGCGGGGTGGCCCCTTCTCACCGGCAGAGCCCCGGCCCCAGTGGTCAGGGCCACCAGGGCTCCTGGGGGGCTGCAGAGAGGACCCCGGGAAGGATCGTCTTCCCACTAGCAGCCCTGACTGCGGCCATCGGCCACGTGCTCGGCTCTGCACTGCCACACCTTCCCTCTGCACTGTCAGCGGGTACGACGCCATTGTCCAAATGGGGAAACTGAGGCTGAGAGAGCCAGTGCCTTCCAAGGTCAGAGTGAGGAAGCCAGACTCATGCTTGGGCGGGAGGTCTATTCCCTGTTCCCCCTCTAGGCCTGGACTCCAGGCCCAGGTCCTGTCTGTGTCACCTGACTAGCCAGGACTCGGAACAAAGATGGGGACAGACTCTAATTTCCCGTGACAGGATGGGGACAGGTTAAATCTTCCTGTGACAGGATGGGAACAGGTTCTGACTTCCTGTGACAGGAAGGGGACAGGTTAAAGCTTCCTGTGACAGGATGGGGACAGGTTAAAGCTTCTTGTGACAGGATGGCGGCAGGTGATCCCTGCATTCAGGCCCATCATACTGTGGAGACAGCTGCCTTAGGAACCAGAGTGGAGGTGGAGGCCCTAGGCCTTGGCCGACCTGCCCAGCAAGTCCTGCCACGTGGACTGATTAAATTCTCCAGTTGGAGCATCTACCGCCCTCGTCTTCCATCATGTCCCCCACCAGCTTGGTGAGTTTTCATCCTCGTGCTGGGTTACTTGGGCTTATTTCACACTCACGTGGTGGGTGAGCGTGGTCTCCTTTACTGCCTACCTCAGCCTCTCTCTCTGGCTGATGGCGCCCTCCCCGCTGGCCAGCCTGGGTTTTAGAAAGGCCGGCCCTGGGGTGGGCTCATGGCGCTACAGGTATGTGAGGAACGGGCACACTGAAGAGCGAGCCATGCCTGGGAGGGAACCCGGAGCAGAGGGAGAAGTAGGAGAAGAGGTGGCCTCGGCCCGGGACAGCCCAGCCGCAGAGACAGCCAAGCCCAGGCCGATGAGAGCGCTCCAGGCGGCCTGACCTGGGCGGTGCGGCTTCATGCTGCCCATCCCACCAGCTCACTTCCCTTCACATCCTTCTCCTCACTCTACTGACAGGAGACAAGCTCCGCGAGTGCATGACTCCAGGCCGCAGTCAGTGGCTGAGGCAAGTCAGCCCCACTTCAAAGACTTTGCATCCTCTCTCTCTCTCTCTTTCTCTCTCTCACACACACTTGCACACACACACATGCACACACACTTGCATGCAGGTGCAGCTGCTTTAGAAAGGGCCCGGTGC
This sequence comes from Myotis pilosus, assembly GCA_036010255.1. Lineage (NCBI taxonomy): Eukaryota > Metazoa > Chordata > Mammalia > Chiroptera > Vespertilionidae > Myotis > Myotis pilosus. The sequence continues at coordinate 6,577,757 of JASKON010000032.1, read as the reverse complement.
GCCTGGCCAGCAGGTGGCGCTAGTCTCCTTCAGCGCGTTAAGCTTGCCCACCTGTGTGGCCCGTCCCCTCTCCAGGGACAGGGTTTTGATTTGGAAACATTGACCCAGCACGTGTGGATGGCGGGGAACGGGAAGTGTGCGTGACGTCCTGGTACAGCTTCCGCAGCCATCACACACAGACAGCCAGACATGCCTTCCTGCTCACAGGTCCCCACAGTCCCAGCCCCACAGTCAGTCACAGAGCCCCCAGCCCTCCTGGCACTGGGCATTTCTCAGCCTGACTCCTAGGCCGCTCGCTGCCCAAGGGCATGGCGGGCACCCTGGCTTTATCTCTGTGCCCAGCATGGGCGCGGCACCTCCTGTGTGTTGAGCAAATGTGCACGAATCAGCATGGCCCCATTTTCCTGATCGGTTCCAACATCAGCCGTTCTGTCGAGCAGTGCCCTGATGTACCGAACCGCCCGGAACACCTGCTGCTGCTTCTGGCAAACCTCCTGCAGACGGGGAAGGGCACACTCTTCATGGGTCTGCCAGTGGTTCTCAACCTTCTGGCCCTTTAAATACAGTTCCTCGTGTTGTGACCCAACCATAACATTATTTTCATTGCTACTTCATAACTGTAATGTTGCTACTGTTAGGAATCATAATGTAAATATCTGATATGCAGGATGGTCTTAGGCAACCCCTGTGAAAGGGTCGTTCGACGGCCAAAGGGGTCACGACCCACAGGTTGAGAACCGCTGGTCTAGACTGAGGCGGGTCCATCACTACATCTATCACAGAGCAGAGGGGAGCCAGCCCCTGGTCCCCGTACCTCGGTGTCCACCTCATCGTGCACACGAGAAAAATGTGCCCCAATTTTTTAGTCACAACACCCCATATTCCATGAAAAAGTAATTTTGAAAGCCACCACATATTAGAGAAAAAAGGTCCTCAAGGCCCGTCCTTCTCCCGGGACACAGGGCCATTCTGGCCACCCCAGGCTGGGTGACGCTTGCCGCTGTCCCTGACTTTCACGATCCTGGAGACAAGCCCCAGGAGCCGCCAGGGCAGGGCCTCACCCCCTGTCCGCCGGCAACTGCACCCTCAGGCCAAGAGCCATGCCAACCAAGAACCAAGGCTGCCCAGCCCGCTCTGCCTTCCGAGACCATGAGTCTCAGGAGGCTCCATGGAGGAGAGAGGATTTCCAGTTCCACCCCAGGCGCCGGGACCCGGGGACACCCCTCAGGCGGGCAGGGGGATTGTGTGGTCAGGATCTGAACAGCCTGCTCGGTCCGCGAGGTCTGGCCCTGTGGTCTGTGGCCAGCCTGCTGGCCATGCTCCAGTTACTGCCCTTGGTCACCAGGGACACTGCCCAGGAGACTGCACGGAGAGAGGGAGGCTGAGGCCCAGTGAGAGCGAGGGAAGCTTCCACCTTGCCCCTCGAGGGCCCTGAACAAGCTGCTCTCGCTGAATGGCAACCACAGACGGGCTGCCTCCAGCCTTCCTAGTACAGCTCTAATGCCAACCCCTTCCCAAGGTCATTAAGAGGAGTTATGAGGAGGAAGGAAATGGACTGTAAAACGGAAAATTCCACTGATGCCACTTGTCAGTGACTTGTGACTATGTTCCCACTAAGGGATCGGAGCTCCCGTGGCCTCTGAGGAAGCCCCCGACTGGACCGGGCAGCCCTCGACTTGGACTCCAGGCTGGTCAGTGATTCCTCAAGAGGGGCCAGAACAGGAGAGAACTGTAACCAGACAGGTTCCTGGGAGCAGCAGTGGCGCCCTGTGACCATGTGGCCTGGCAGGAGACCCGCCCCGCCTTCCCATCGGAGGGCCGAGGAACCCAGCGGCCACACGGCCGGCCGCCAGAGCGAGGCTGCGGGGAGGCCACAGAGCCTCTACATTGACGCAGGGTCCGGAGGAAACCCCAGCAGGCAGACCGCCCTCCTGGCCACCACTGCGCTCTAAGACCAGCGCTCACTGGCTGGCGCCTGGGGCTCATCCCTGCCGGTGCCCACTGGTCCCCAAGGCCTTGCCCAGCAGGGATGACAGATGCAGCAAGGGCTCCTGGGTGGCAAGAGACTGCCCCGAGGCCACGGCACTGAGGAACAGGAGAGCCACAGACTGGCAGTAAGATAGGCCTCGGGGTGCCCACCCAAACCCCACAAGAGGTGAACTGGAGCGAGCTTTATGGAGAGGGCTTTGCCCCACAGTCACAGGTCATCCAACAGGAGCCCAGAAGGGGGGCGTCCCCACTCCCGGAACCACTGAGGACATGGAAGACATGAGGGGACCTGCTTCCGGTCAAGGTCAAGAGAGCTGCCTGACTACAAAGCCGTATCAGCATCCCGGGTGGTGAGAACAGTCATGGGCCTCCCTGGCCTCCTCAGGTCAGGACCCTCTCAGCTCCATTCTCCGCCTGTGCCACTGGGTGGCACCAGTGAGCAGGAATGGGCCTTCATACAGCAGCCACCTTCCCTGGAGGGGCCCCTGGGAGCCGCCTGCTGCCTCTCGCCTTTACAGTGGGTGGCCCACGTCCTGCCCTTATTTATGAAGAATGACGATCGCCCTCTTTACCAGCCCAGGGAGCGGGCGATGAATCCATGAGGTGGGGACAGACCAGGCTTTCGGGCATCAGCCGCTCCGTGAGGCTACGCTGCTCCTTGCTGAACACCCCAGGTCACTGCTGGGAGCTCCGTCCTTCCCTGTTTAATGGGCATCTACACCCCGCTGTGGGCGTGCCCTCCCCCCTCCCTCTCTGCCTGCCTCAGTTCTTCCTGCTTCATTTAAGCATTGCCTAAGCCAAGCGCCCCCGGCCGCCACCCCAGCTATGTGGGGGCCCTCCTTGGTCTCAGCACCCCTGAACTCTGGCCATTGCTGGTTTTGCAGTGCTGCTAGTGGGCAGGGGCTGGGGGCCTCTCAGCCCAGGTGCCTGCACACAGTGGGCCTGCGATGAATGTTCCCCAAGCCAGTCAGGAAGTTTCTCCCACACTGAGGTGGCGAGGGCTTCCAGAGCGCACAGCAACTGAGGGGAGGTCTGCAGATTTCACACAACCTCGGTGCGCAGTGCCAACCCGCCCAGCCGCAGCTCAGGAGGTGTGAGACCCGCACAGGGCGGCCTCCTGCCTTTTACTCTCCTGGCTGTGTGTGAGTGAGAGGCCGGCGGCAAACAGCAGAGGTGGACGGAGCTGTGGGAGGGGGGACTTACAATGACAAAGGGCAGCACAGTCTCCATGAAGGACACGGGCTTCCTTAACCAGAGGAGGGCCACCGCCCGCTGACCGTTGCGTAACCACAGCCTCTTTGGAAGGCTGCGCGCTCGCAAGCCCAGTGCTGGAGCGCTCTCCCGACCAGCCCAGGAAGGAAGCGGGTGCTGGGTTCCAAGCAGACAAAACACGGCGGGGGCACAGAGCAGCCCCGGGGGAGGGCGAGGCTGCCAAGGGCCTGGGCTGTCTGAGTCTGGCTGGAACCTGCTCAGGGTTTCAACACGCCGGAGGCCGGGCCAGAACCAGGAGCCAGGGCCCTGGGGCTGAGCAAGTGGACACTGGGGCCTGGTGGACTGATCCTCTGGCGGGAGGATCAGGCTCAAGGTCAAGGGGCCAAGCCCACAGTCAGCCTGGCTGGGTGCTGGCTTGGAGCCATGTTCAGGGGCCGGAGGACAGCTCGCATCTGCACATTCCTGAGACTGTCTCCCACGGGGAGCTTTTCCTGAAACAACTGACCGTGGTGCTAACCGAGACGAATAAAACCAGGTGGGATGGTGTGCGGTGGACCCGGAGACCTCACTGCTCCCTGAGGAAGGGGATCCCTGACACCCTGCAGGCAGCCCAGGGGCCTGGGACAGTGGGCTCACAATGGCATATGACCATGGAATCTTCCACACGATTCCCACAGCCACTGGGCTGAACACAGTCCGGCTTTCAGACGGGTTCTCCTAATAATGACACCCCAACCTGTCACGTGGGCCCACCTGGCATCGTCGCCACCTTCACCTGATTTAGAGCATCCTGACATTTGTGTCTTACAGATAAGGAAACTGAGGCCCAGAGAGCTGCCCCAGACCAAGTTTCCCACTGGGAAACAAGAGGGCTGGGTTCTGCCTGGCTCCAAGCACAGGCTGCTGGGAGAGCAGGCCCGATGACCTCCAGCTCCTGGGAGACCTTGGTATCTGTGACCAGTCTCCCTGACATTCAAGGGCCTGAGAATCTGGGGTCCTGAGTTTCCCGAGACCCCTGCGGGGGGCACACTCATTAACCACCTGCCCAGCCTGGGAGGCGGACCCCCAGGAAGGCCGACACAGACAGACAACTGATGGCCGAGGGACTTACGTGTCCGCGGAGCGACGGTAATTCTCTGGACACTCGAAGGCCAGACAGCGGAAGCTGCCCTGGATGTTGAAGCACGTCTCATTGATGGAGCAGTTGTGTATGCCAGTCACACACTCGTCAATGTCTGCAAGAGACCAAAGCAACACAGTGAAGGCCGAGGCGACCCGAGCAGTCCCCACCCACAGACGGGGGTGCTGGGGCCTCCTACCAGCCAGGGTCGTGTGTGACCGGGCCATCCTTGCCCTCTGTTGACTGCTCTCTGGAGCAGCGCCCTGTGCCAGCTCTTTTATTTCTAGGACGTTTAACTTATAGACTGTTTACTGATTATTCACAATCCCTGGAATGAGCATAACAATGATTACAGCTAACACTCTGATGCCCTGGAAATGCTTCACCGAGTTCTCTTAATTCTCCTAACAATTCACTGAGGCAAGGACTGTTTCCCTCATTTGGGGGGAGCTGGCCTAAGGTCAAACATCTTGTAAGTGGCGGAGCCGAGCTTTGAACCCGGGCAGGCTGGCGCCACGGCCCACGCTCTGACCAGCCAGCGCCTCTCCCGAGGCTCATCGCCCTCACCTTACGTGACCCAGAACATCCCAGCGAGGAAAGAGTGAAGCTGCGAGCCCCGTGTGACAGATGAGGAAACTGAGGCCCAGTGCAATTCTACGTGGTGCCAGGTGTCCAGGGTCAGCGATGTCTGGGCTGGACCCTGGACATGGGAGCCTTCCCCCTGCCCACACTCTCTGGAGCAGCCAAATGGTGGGGCCCAGGGGACATCACCGAGCCAGGAGGCATCTCTTAAGAGGGGCCGAATGCCTGACCTCAGTGGAGAAAGTAACACTTCTAATCTCACTGGCCCAGAGCCAGGGCTCAGGAATGTGTTTTTGCTGCGTCTGGCAGGACCCCGGGGCTGTGATGAGGGAGCCTGGGAAGTTATCTGCTCCCTCAGAAATGTGAAAACAGCCCGGACCAGCTGCAGGGGCCTCCCAGGACACGCCCAGCTGCTGCCTTGGGTCAGGGTCACCTTCTTCAAAACCAGAAATGACATCTACAGAACCGGGGGCCTACAGAGCCTCTGGGTCACCAGCCCATGTGGGGGCTCTGGAGGAGGGGGCTGGACAGATCTGACCTCTAGATCCAGCCTCGGCGCCAATCCCGGAGGTAAGGCCGTGACCCAGGCAGGTCACTCGCTCACAAAGATCTGCTCAGCACCCCCGTTACCAGGACAGGCACAGGCCGCAGGATGACCCCTGGAGCACATCACATATGGGAGCCCAGTGTCCCCCATCCATCCCGGCCAGAGCCAACCCCCAGCCCCAATGGACCCTCCCAGCCTTAGAGACCCTGGAGTTGTCACACAGCCAGACCACACCCTCCCCTCGGCTGGGCAGGGGTGGGCACCTTAGCTCCACCATCTGCTCACTGTTTACCCTTAACACCTAGCAAGGTCTGGGGTTTGTCAAATGACTGAGTGTGAACTCAGCAAACGTGCTGTGGAAGAGTCCTCAGTGAGGACTTCGCATTTCCTCCCGGGCGGGCCTCTTCCTACAGGCCATCAGCCCTGGTCCAGCCCTGGGGCTGCCGAGGGCAGGGTGGAGGGCTCAGAACCCTCTGTGGTCAGGGGTGTTGGGGGTGGGGGCAGGTCTGGGAGACCAGGGTACCCGTGGAGGCCTCCCCTCCCCTCCCTGAATGCATCCCGCCGATGGTGTGGCCCGGTCAGCCCCAACACCAGAGCCCCAAGCGTGCCCTGTGCCCGCGGAGCCCAGCTCGCTCACCCTGGCAGTTGCGTCCGTTGGGGGCCAGCCTGTACCCAGTCGGGGGGCAGCTGCACTGGAAGCTCCCGGGGAAGTTGATGCAACGGTAGGAGCAGATGTGGCCCCCGGTGGGCAGGGCGCACTCGTCGATGTCTGCAACAGCAAGGCCCACCCTCAGTGCCGTGTGGCCCAGGCCGGGCTGCGTGTCCCCAGGGGCCAGGCCAGGGCCGGGGAGGGCAGCTGCACAGGCCAGCTGGACACGGGAGCCTCGAAGTGCCGGGGCTGGGGCGGCGTCGGAGATCATCACATCAGAAGGGGAGACGGGCCCAGAGAGGGGAAGGAACTAGCCTCGGCCACACAGCAAGCTCACGTGGGGAAGGAGGCGGGATGGGGGCTGAGCAGAGGGGACAGGCGGGGCTTCAGAGGGACCCCAGGTCAGGAGCCCGCGCTGGCAGGGCCTGGTGCTCAGCATGATGAACGTGCTGATGGAGACCCTCCCGGAACGGCAACAAGCCCAACGGCGTCCAAGCCCTCGCTGGGCCAGGCGCCGTAGGAAGCGCTTCTGACTCATCACCAGGGTGCATCCCCCAACTCCCTGGAGAGTGTGGGGCGCACCCCATGCTGAGGAGAAGGGCCCACGCCAGGGAGGGGCCCTCAAAGGTCAGGGATGTGGGTGGCCCCAAGCCCCCTCCTCACCCCGGGGGTCCCGGCACACACGGTGATCACCACCGTTACGTGTTTATTAACGAAAAACATGGCGAGTGGCTTAGCTTCTTTCCCGACCTCCCTCTCAGGGCGGGTGAAGGACGCCCAGGAAGTCTCAGGCAGAGGGGAAAGGCGCGGCACAGACGGCCGCAGGGCGCAGACTCACCCTCGCAGGTGACCCCGTCCACGTCGCTGAGCTGGAAGCCGCGGCGGCAGTAGCACTGGAAGGAGCCGTAGACGTTGGCGCACTCCTGGCTGCAGGGGCTGCTGGTGCATTCGTTCACATCTGAAAGAGAGGGGGCGCGGGGCCACCTCAGAGCCATGGCCCCCGTCCCTGGGGCCTTGAACAGAGGCAGAGAGCCGGAGGTCCTTGAGTGCGGGGCTGGGGGTCGCCTGGGGTCCCCAGAAAGACAAAGGGCTGGATCCCCCATCCCCACCACGGCCTGCTTCCAGCTGCACCCTCTCCCGTTGGGCGGCAGTAATAGCCTCTGACCTCAGCTCCTTCCACCCCGCCGTCACCTGGTACCAGAGTCCTTCTAGCTCATGGAATGTGATCATGTCCTCCCGGCTTCACGTCCCAGACAAGGTCCCCGGCACTGAGGGCCTGCATGACCCTGTTGGTACCCCAACACCCAGAACGCTCAGAACTCCTCGGGCCACTCAGCAACTCTGGGCTCTCGCTCATCTATTCCCTTTGCTTAGAGCAGGGATCAGCATACATCGGCCCCCAACTTGTTTTTGTAAATAAAGTTTTATTGGCACACAGCCACCTGCATTCATTTACTGCAATCTAAGGCTGCTTATCCCCTATAATAGGACAGATCTATTAGAGTTGAATAGTTCAAATAGAGACTTTGGCTAGTAAAGCCTAAAACATTTACTAAGTGGCTTTTAGAAAGAAAAGCTTGCCAACCTCTGCCCAGAAGTCTCTTCTCACAGTGAGTTACTGCTAATTCTTAGCAGGGCAGGAGGGCCGAGCACCTGAGAACATCCATTAGCCGCTTCCCATCCTCCCCCCCATGTTCCATTCCTGCAGCCCCCACCCCCAGCCTGGCTGCACCTGCCCACCTGCCTGTGCCCAGCGTGGCTCCATCAGTCACATCCTAGAGAGATGCCCCGAAGGCGGGAACCATGGTCTAACTACACACTTTGGAGGTGCTTTGTAAAGGCCTAGTGGCATAACACGCCAGGTTGGCCGGGCCCTGGTTTTGTGTCCACAATATCGCCCACTGACACAGATATGAGTGTCTACTTTCCAGTCACTGATGGGGACCAGGGACGCACAAGCCTTGATCGATAATAACGATGATACAAGCCGTCGCCACGTTGCCAGCGCCCCACTTCACACCAGCCGTGTGATAGCCTGTGATCTGCTTCGTCTCGGCTCATCCTGAAGACCCCTCCACCGTGGGCCCTAACATCCCCATTGCATGGACGAGAACACTGAGGCCTATGCCGAGTGACTCCTTCGAGGCCACAAACAGGGCAGAGCAGGGATTTAAACCCAGGCCCAAAGGACCCCAGTGGGAAGCTGGTTCCTTGCGAATAGACACCAGTTGGGTCTGGTTCTTGGGGACAAATCCCAGGATCTCGGGGGAAGCGCGGGCGCCAGGAGCACTCGCACCGTCGGCCTCCGGTCTGAGAATGGCGTGCGCTGGAGTGCAGCCTGGCAGGCGGACCTCACTGACCACTTCCTCTTATTCCGGGACCTGGGGCCTCCGCGCCTGCACCCCGGCCCGGGCACTGCCCCGCACAGAACAGGGCCTGCCAGGCAACGTGGGGGATCGTCGGGGCTGTCACAGGTCTCCCTCCTGCTGACCTCAGAGCCTGGCCCCACAGAAGGCGAGGCCTGTGCTGAGGCCCAGCATGTCCAGACCCTGCGCTGGACATACTGACCACCTTGTCTCCACCCATCGGGGCCAGTGTCACCTGAGAAGCCAGGCTCTCGGCACCAGGAGCCCGTCCAACCTCCCCCACCCCACCCCCGCTCACTCAGCGACCAGAGCCCTCAGCATGCAGCCTCCACCGGTCCTCTGAGGACGAGGGCCCCGGGCCCCTAAAACACCACACACCCAGCATTTAAAGCTCCCCTTTGGTTTTGGTGGAGCTGAGAGCAGCGAACACCAAGGTCTCTCCCCTGCCAGAGTCCACGTAACATCTGACCAGCTTTTGTTTCTCTTTGGCGCATCCACCCCACTTCCCCCATGAGGCCACCAAGGCGGGCGAGGTCAGCCACTCCCCACGGTCACGTGAACAACTGGTGGCTCTGTGGCTCCGACCCCACACTCTCCCCGCATCTGCCCTGAAGCCCAGGGGGCGGCTGGGCGGGCAGGTGCGTGGCCTCCGGGACGCAGGGAAACTCGCGCAGCACCTGGCAGCAACCTTCCCACAGGCGCGTCCCCCGCGAACCTGTCCTCCCACACGTGCTGGGACACGGACGTGGGTCAGTCCCCGCGGGCCGCCTGGCCCGGCCTCACCTTCGCAGGAGCGGCCGTCGGGCGCCAGCCGGAAGCCCGCGGAGCAGCTGCAGTGGAAGGAGCCCAGCGTGTTCTCGCACTTGTGGCTGCACAGGCGCCCGGAGTAGCGCCGGCACTCGTTGATGTCTGCAACGCAGCGGGCGGGGCTCAGGGCTCGGCCTCCCCTCCATGTCCCTCAGCTCCCTTCTCAGAAGAGGGGCAAAGCGACTTGTCCCCAGAGCAGGGCAGGTCAGCAGGAAGCCAGGGCCACACGGGGCTGCCCACCCCCCCCACTGGGCCCATCCCCTGGGCTCCCTGCTCCTTCCAGGACGATGCCTCTAGGTGTGTGCCTGCCCCTGAGTTCTCTGCCCCAGAGCCCCGAGGGCGGGTCCAGGGGCTCTGACCAAGGGTCCCTGGGGGTGGGCGGGGCAGGCGAGCCAGCAGGGTCTGTCCCTGCTCCCGGAGGCCGGGGCCATGCCGTCTGTTCTCACTGCCCTGGCTGCACGCACAGCTCGGGGCCTGCGGCCCTGCAGTTGGAGAGTGAATCTCTGGGAAATCACTAATGTTTGGGGCATTTTTCCAGGGGCTGGAGCCTCATAGACACTCGGAGGTCTGAGGTGACGGGGAGCACCTGGCGTGCAGGTGGGAGACCGGCTCAGGCCGGGGGTCGGGGGGCTGCAGAGCCGGAACCGGATGGGTCTCCGGACTCTGGGTCCTGCTCTGAGGAGCAGACCATGGTCACTGCGGGAAGCACAGGCTGGTTCTGTTGGGTGCCATCTGGCCGGGACCCCACGCACCCACACATGTCCTGCTGATGGCGTCGAAATAGAAGCCGGCCTTGCACTCGCAGCGGAAGCTTCCAGCGGAGTTCATGCAGAGGTGGCCCGGCCCGCAGGGCTCCGAGGGCGGCGCACACTCATCCACGTCTTGCAAAGAGAGAGACACATTGAACACCTTCAGTGTGTGTGTGTGTGTGAGTGTGTGAGTGTGAGTGTGTATGTGTGTGAGTGTGAGAGTGTGCATGAGAGTGTGTGTGTATGTGAGTGTGTGTGAATGTGTGTGTGTGAATGTGTGTGAGTGTATGTGTGTAGGTATGAGAGTGTGTGTATGTGTGAGAGAGTGTGTGTGTGAGAGAGTGTGTGTGAGTGTGTGTGTGTGTGAATGTGTGTGAGAGAGTGTGAGTGTGTAGGTATGAGTGTGTGTGTGTGTGTAAGAGTGTGTGTGTGCCCCCAGGATGGTCAGAGGAAAGGAGCAAACTGAAAGGCACATGACAAAGCAGCATCGTTTATGCTTCCACAAGATTTCTCAAGCACCTACTGTGTGCGGGGCCTGGCTGGGAGACAGCTGCCCCTACCCGCAGGGACTCGGGTCACAGTGACCTTAGTTACGGCAGGCAGTGCCCGCTGACGGGGAGAGGCTGAGGGAGTGCTCTGGGGGTGACGGGGAGGAAGGCCCCTGTGGGCCCTGGATCCAGGACATGGAGGGCAGGGGGGCAGAGGGAGCAATGCAAGAGAGAAGGGAGGCCTGTTCGGGGAGCAGCAGGACCCACTGCACCTGGATTAGACGGCCTGTGAGATCGGGGCCGCTTGGGAGAACTGTGCATAAGCAGGGCACCTGTGTCTCTCTGTCACACTGGGGGCTGAGCACGGAGGGGCCGGAGAGCTTTCAGCCCAGGACTGGACCGAGCGAGAGGGACGGAGCTGGAGCGGGGCAGCTGGCACGCTACTGCAGCGCCCAGGCAGCGCCCACCAGGCCTGTGCCTGGAGACCAGCAGGGGATGGAGGAACGGGCAATGGCTGCCCCCGGGGGATGCACTGGCCCCTCCAGAGAAGCGAGGCTGTGCTGGGCGCAGGAGAGTCCGTTCCGATCGGCTTTCTTTTTAATACCAACCCACACAGCGGGTGCCCTCCTCGTTGAGATGGTAGCCACGGCCGCAGTTGGGCACGTTCTTCTGGCACGTGTACGAGCCCTCTGTGTTGATGCATGTGTGCCCGACGGGGCACGTGGGGCTGATACTCAAACACTCATTGATATCTGCAGGGGAAAGACAGAGATGCCGTGGTTAGACACAGAGCACCAAAGAACCCCCACCCCTCCCCTTTGCAAAGCCACAAACAGGTGCGACGACCGCCCTGAACCCACAGCGGCCTCCACCTGCCCCAGATCTCGCCGGCACACACCCCCTGAAACACCACCTCCCTGGCCTGTCTTCCCGCCCCTAAATCTCCGACACCTCCATCTTCCTCGGCACTGAGTCCAAAGCTGCCGCCCGTCTTCCCGCCCCTCCACTGTCAGGGCCCCTCTGAGTCCCGCCGGTGGGCCTGGCCACCTGGGTGCCACCCGTGTCCCACTCCACGGGTATACCGGGCACCCTCCCTGAGCGGGCGCGGGCCAAGGGAGACAGGGGGCCAGCCCCTCGGTGCCAGCACCCTGGCCCCGGGGAGGCTCTGTGCTCTCCATGACTGGCCTCCTCCCCCCCCCCCCGCCACCCCCACCCTCCCCCCCGCCTCCTACGCGGGTCCCACCTCTGGGCCTTTATGCACACGGTCCCTGCCTAGGAAACCACCTCCCCGTCTGCCCAGCTTGGTGCCACCTTGAAGGAGACACTTCCTGCCCACCCCCACCTGGGCCCTCGGGGCCTGCGCTGGCTCCCTGATGGAGCACCCCCCACACAGGGCCCGGGGCCGTCCGCCCGTGATGAACCCACACCAGCCAAGATGCACCAGTAAACAAACAAGGAGCGCTGCGCACGCGTCCGCTCACTCCTCCCGCTCAAATCGGTGCCAGGCCCACCGCCTGGGCGTCCTGCTGGGGGCTTCTCAAAGGACCTCCATTTGTCAGTGTCAGGCAGACACTTACAAAGCACCTACGGGGGAGAGGACTGTCCAGGGCCCCCAGGCTGAAGGCAAAACGAGGGCTCAGCCCTCAGCCACGCCCACCCTCCTCAGACAGGTCAGCCGCCTGCTGCCCACCCGCACGCACGTCCCCTGCCCCGGCCACACAGCACCCAGCTGCCCTCGCAGGCAGGGCGGGCTCTAATCTGCGCTGTATAAACAGGAAGCTCCCAGCTGGAGGCTGGAGACGCTCAGAGTCTGGGGCGGGGTCTCAGCCTCCCACCCTGCTGAGAAGAGCCGGGCACTGGACACAGCCCGTCCTGCATCTGCCCTGGAGGCGCTGCCAGAGCCCCTGCGGCCGGCCGGGGAGGCTGATGGCCGCCATCTAGTCCTTCACAGAGAAACGTGGGCCTCTGCCCGTGTCAAGGATGAATGCACGTTTAGCAATGACAGCGCTCCCTCCCTGCGAAGCCCTGTGCTCCCCAGCAAGACCTACAGTTCCCAAACTCTGTGCCATGGAACCGGGGTGCCCCTAGAGACGCCGTGTGCTCCAGAGAGGGGGTCCCAGCCTGCAAGTTCCATGGCAGAGGACCAGGCGACCACTGAGCGAGTGGGAGAGTGAGTGAGTGGGAGAGTGAGCGAACAAAGACCAAATACATGAACAAGGTCTGAGGAGTTTGGGAACGCCCGCCCTGCCCCACCTCTCCCTCACTGGGAGGCCCAGATACCAGCTGTAAAGGGCCTGTCCAGTCTGTTTAACCCAATGACCTTGGAACCGTTCACTGCCCCCCCATCCCCCCCCCCCCCCCCCGGAACCGGGACCATTGGAGACCCGCCTGCCCTGGCCCATTCCCTCGGCCTCACTGAGCAGAGAGTCGGTGAGCACGTGGAGGGACGGGAAGGAAAAGGAAACCCACAAAGATGTGAGTCTCAAGGCCCTCGGGGACCAAGCCTCACGGTCCTAGAACTCTCTACGCCAGCCGTGGGCAAACTACGGCCCGCGGGCCGGATCCGGCCCGTTTGAAATGAATAAAACTAAAAAAAAAAAGACTGTACCCTTTTATGTCATGATGTTTACTTTGAATTTATATTAGTTCACACAAACACTCCATCCATGCTTTTGTTGCGGCCTCCGGTCCAGTTTAAGAACCCATTGTGGCCCTCGAGTCAAAAAGTTTGCCCACCCCTGCTCTACGCTCTACAATAGGGAAAGAGGGCCCTGCTCTCCGGGGCCTGTCCGCCCTGTGCCCTGGCCCATGGGCCGAGCTCTGCAGCAGCCGCTGGGGGCTGTGTGGCCGGAGGGGTGGCCCATGGGCTCGTGGGCCCCAGGGAGGCTTCCAGGGGCTCCAGCAAGATGCATCCTGGGTACACGGGCGGTCAGTGCTCCCACCACTGCCCGCACTGACGGGGCGGGGGGTGAGCGAGCTGTGGGCGGAGGTGTGCGAGCAGGAGGCGCTGCTGCGCTTGCTCCTCGTGAAGAATTCTTAGGATACTCCAGTCATTTTTGAAAGATGACTGAAAGGCACGGACACAAAACGATGCCCGGACACTGTTAATGCGGGAAGCCCGCGGCAGAAGGGGGGCCGCTCTATAAAAACAAAGAGCCGCGGGGATGTAATCGCCAGAGACGAGACCCGGCGAGCGGGGCCGGGGCCTCCCCTTCCTGCGCTGGAGCTGGGTTAGCTTTTTGGTCGATAAGAATGCATGTGGCTTTCAAAATAAAAACAATCATTTTAAACGAGTCCTAACCTTGGGGTCAAGGACGTGCCCGGGCTGAGGGCTGGCCGTGGGCTTTGCGCCCAGAGAATAGCAGGCGCTGGCAGCGGGCCTCGGCCACATCCTGAGCCCTGGGCCCCTGCGAGGCTGTGCCCCCCCTCGCCCGGGCTCCCCCATCAGAGGGACTGTCCCTCCCGCTGCCCTTGGGCCTCCCCCTGGACAGCGCTGCACCCCTAGCGGGAAGCCAGGGCTGAGCGGAGACTTGAAAATGCCCTGCTTTATGCAACTCGGGCTGCTCTTGCCATGAGTCAGGGTTTCCATCCCCAGCCGTGCGCCTCCTCGGAGCCCCCTCGAGCAGCAGCAGGCCCCGGCAGGCCCTCCCCCTGCTGGCCCTGGAGAGGGGCCTCTGCTCGCTGCTGCCTCAGCGACCACAGCTGGGCTGGCTTGGGGCCAACCCCAGCAGCTGAGGCCCCCACAGGACGAAAGGGGAGCTTTAGGAACAAGACTGGGGCTGGGTTCAGGGGAGGCCCTGTGCTAAGGGGTCGCTGCTCTATTTCTCTTGACATATTCGTGGAGGGGGGCACTTAAATAAAAGGGGTCTCCATGCAAACTACCATTTCCACACAGATCAGCACAGATTCATCAGAGAGGGGGGATGGAGCTGAGGCAGAACTCCAGCCCTCGCTCAGGGGGAAGGGGCAGCCGGGAGGTGGGCTGTGACCAGCACGTCTGCAGCCCGGACGGGGGAGAAGGGTCCGACTGCGGAGGCCAAGGTGCCAACAGTGACCCAGCAGCTGCTCCCGCCCCCAGGCCTCCACCCGCTGCAGCTTCTCCAGCTCGGCCTGTCTCGCCTCGCCTCCTCCTCACTCTAAGCTCACACGGATCAACCGCCTTGCACGGCCCCCAGGTCTCCTCTGACAGCAACACAGGCCTTCTCGCTTGTGGTGAAACATACGTAACGAAATTCACCGTTTTCACCGCGTTTAAGCGCACAGAGGAGTGGCACTCACTACCTAACACTGTTGTGTGGCCGCCACCACCATCCATCCACAGGCCATTTCGATTTTCTCCAACTGAAACTGTGCCCTAGAACCCAACTCCCCACACCCACCAGACCCCCAGCCACCAGCCTTCCCCTCTGTGTCTATGAATTTGACTGCGAATCCAGATGATTTTTTTTAAAGTTTTCTTACAGACCAGACCCTTCAGTCACCTTGCCGAAGCCTTGCCCCGAGCCACAGCCAGACATGACTACTCCCGTGGGATCCGGAAGGAATTCAGGGTCAAAGGAAGGAAGCGATTGCCTCCGGTCCCTTAGTGCAAACCTGAATCCAAAGCTCAGTGCTTTGCTCCACACCAGTGGCTGCTAAGCTTCCATGAAGCCCTGGGGCCAAGTCCAGTCTGACAACGGATTTTGCAAATAAAGTTTTATCGGGGCACAGCCCTGCCCCTTTGTTGGCAGATGTGTGGCTGCTTTCCCACAGTGGCAGCAGAGAGGGTCTGGCCCGCCACGCCGGACATGTTTGCGACTTGGCCCTTTCTAGAAAAAGCTGGCCGGCCTCTGTTCTATCCACCGTGAGCCCCCACATTCTAGGGGGCCCGGCACCGTGGCTCGCCCCGCCTGTGGCCCGGCAGCCTGGCGGCAGTCTTACCAATACAGTTGCCTAGAGCATCTTGTATAAAGCCACTCTTGCACTGTAGCTTGGGTCGGCAGCGGAAGGATCCCAGAGTATTCTGACAGATAAAATCGGGGAGGCAGTTATGAATACCACTCTCACACTCGTCAATATCTGGTGCATCATAAAAAAAGGAAATGGTTAGCAAGCGTCCTGCCAGAAGCATCTCACAACACTTTAACATCACAAGCACGTTTCTAAGAAATGCTCATTACTCAGCTCCAACCCCAAACATTTCAATCGGGAGGTCACGGACTAGAGGGGCCCGGGGGAGCCAAGCGGGGCTTGCACAGCTAACGGCTTAAAAAAACGCTGGCTTCCCCCCAAGGCTCTCAGGAGACCAGCTTTCTGTTACATAATAAATAGCCCGGCCGTTCTCCTGGCAACATGTGGCCGTTTGATTCTCATTTCAGGCTGCGCACATGTTTTGCTCAGATCAGAAAGCGATGATCTTCGTGGCAATAAACACTGTCTCTATAAACTCATTCATCCCGGACTTGTCATAATATGACAAACATGAACAATGGTGATTCTCAGGATCTGAGTGTTGGCTGCCCTTCCCTTGAAGTTCAAGGCTGTCAAATGCTCAGAAGTGTATACTCCAGCCGGCCAAGCCCCTGGGTTCCCAGGCTCCATGCCACCCAGCGCGCCTGCAGGGGTGGCGTGGGCGGCCGGGCCACAGCCCTCAGCCGTCAGGAGGGCGTGCCTGGCTTTTGAGCCGGCCTCATAATTCAACCGACGTTTTTACACAAGCGGTTTGTTGTCTGAAGGGCTGGAACCCCTCAGCACAAAACTATGCTCCAACAGATCCTCATCAAAGCCTTATCTGCCAAATAGCATCGCTGGCTCGGCGCGGGGAGGCCGGCGGCCAGAAATGTCATGTTTTTATGCCGTGGAAGGCGCTTTGAACTTCAAGGGAGCCTGCGTCAGATGGGAGGCAGCTGCTGTGCAAGATATATTACATTGACTTTGCAGCAAGCACATGTGAGCACTGAAGTGCGGCCCTGGCCTTGGTCTTAAAGGATCACGCTCTGAGCGATTTCAGAAACCCAAACCGCCCGGGCGCTGCCATTAGCTCATTAACTCCGGGTCAAGAAGGGGACCCCCACCCCACCCCCGGTGCACAGCACCCCGAGCCCAGACCCGGGAGCCCAGGGCCGCCGTTCCCACCCCACATCCACCCGGAGAGGAGGGCTTCCGCCTGGGACCAGGTCGCACCTTTGCAGTCATTGTCCTCCGTGAGCTCATAGCCCGTCCCGCAGCTGCTGTCCCGCTGGCAGCGGAACGAGCCCACGGTGTTGATGCAGGACTCGCCAGGCCGGCAGCTGTGGGTGCGCGTGATGCACTCGTTCACATCTGGGAGAGACGGGCAACGCGGTGTCAGCAGCAGGAACAGCGCTTGCTCACAAGTAAAGTTCCAGAAGGCAGAGCGGGTGGGTCCCTGCTCCCATCCAGTCCCCATGCCTGCGCGTTCGAGCTGGGCACTGGGTGGGAGTCCCGGGCACCCACCACGGGAGCAAAGCCACGGGGTGTCTCCCCTGATAAGTTTCTGATCAACTGCTCCTGCTGAGCAAAGAGCCAGGCCAGGCGGAGACTGTGAGCCTTCGGCACGGAGACGGGGCCCGTCTCCTGACAGGGGCTACGGGGGCTGCGGAGATGCCCAGGCCGCTCAGCAGATCCCGGATTCAGGGTCCGATCAGACCCCACACCCAACCCCGGGTCCCCGCACTGTGTTCACGTTCACCCGGCACGTGGTACAGACACCAAGGATGCTGGGAAGCCGGCCCGGGGCTGTTCCCAGGGACGGGCCCTGAGTTGTACAGAGTGGGACCTGCCCAGATGTCAGCAGAAGCAGAGGCCCCCGGGGCAGCGGCCTGCTGTCCTGTCCCCGGAGCTCGGCGACGTTACCTTCACAGGAGACGCCGTCGGCCAGCAGCTGGTAGCCCACAAAGCACGAGCAGACGACCTCCTCGCCCGTGTCACGGCACTGCTGCTTACACGGCCCGCCGCCTGCAACCAGACAGACGTGAGCTGCGGGCCGCGGGTGCCAGGCCCGCGGTTCCCAGCTCTGCCCTCGGGTGACTGACAGACAGGCAGGCTGCAGCCACCGCCTTCCCACGGGGGACCCCAGGGTCTGGCTCTGGCACCCCCAGGGCCGCTGCTCCAGGTCCCAGCCCCGGTGCCTCCAGGGCAGGTTCCGTTGCTGCAGCAGAGCTGGGAGGGGCAGGGCAGACAAGAGGGGGCGCTGCCACCCGACAAGGATATCGAGGGCCCAGGCCACACAGGGAGGCGGGCCCTGGAGGGCCCAGGCCACACAGGGAGGCGGGCCCTGGAGAGGCCCCTTCTGTCCCCTCATCTCCGAGGCCAGCCCGGCCCCAGTCCCACTGTCACTCCCCAGCCCCGAGCCCTGACCACCTCCACCAGCGTGATGCCCCAGAGCAAGTCTCATGAGGACGAACCTCTACCAGGCACAGATCCGGTACAGTCTGACTGCCCGGCACCTGGGGGCCACCCACTGAGCCATCCCCCTCCCCACCCGTCTCCACTCCGACACCCCAATCCCCTGGCGATGTGACATTCCCCTCTAACCTACCCTCACCCATAGCAGCTGTCCTCCTCTGGGAGACCCTCCAATCCTCCCCCCCGCCCCCCCCCCAGCAGATCCGAGGATTCCTGGGGCCCTGCCCTCCTGTACAGCGACCGCACCACTTGGCGATGAACTGGCTCCCTAACCAGCACCCCAGCCACAGGGCAGCTGCTGCGTGAGCCTGGGAGCGACCTGCCCTCTAGACCTGCCCTAATGGTCTGGGAAAGAGAAATGCCCGTTTAGCATGAAAACAAACCTGCAAGGCCTGGCCACTGACAAACGGGTGTGAGGATGGCTCAGTGGGGCCAGGTGACACCCCTCCCCGAGGGCTCCCGCCTCGGGGCAGCTGTGTGGGCGCTGAGAGCCTGGGAGGAGGCTCAGGGGCAGGCAGGCACCGTGGGCGGAGGGGTTCTAACAGCAGCTTCCCCCCCCCCATCTCCAGGCCTCCCTCTCCCTCTCCCTCTCCAGGCCACCCTCTCCCTCTCCAGGCCCTAGCGAGGAGGGAGGAAGTAAAGGAGCCAGGCAGAGGCCAGTGACCCAGTGGACTCCCAGCCAGCGGGCAGCTCCAGGCGAACCTGAGCGCCACCCGCGGTCAAGCTCCTAAGCAGACAGCACTGACGCCGCCTCATTGCCGGCCGCACGCCCGGAGGGACAGCCTCACCTCGGCAGCGGTCATTCAGGTACGGGTCCTCCTGCTCCTCCTCCGCCTCCGAGAGCTTAGCTGCGGGCACAGGCAAGGACACGTTACCACCCCAGCGCCCCCACCCCAGCGCCCCGTTAACCAGCCCCAGCGCCCCGCCTTCTCTCAGAGACACCGAGTAATCTGTCTTCTTGGGCACATCAGGCAGTAATGCCCATCTGTACCACCCCTAACAGCTCAGTATTCACTGTATCCTTTTAAAAAGAGAATGGACTCATAACAGATCTCCAAATCTCCAACAGATCCGTTCTAACAGAGGCAGCCTGGGCCCGAGGGCCTGGAATGTCCTGCCGGCCTCACAGCCCGTCACGCTGTCCCAATGACTTGAATATTTCAGCAAAGGCCTCCGGCCCGCTGTCCATCACGTCACACCCCCCACCTGCAGCAACGCACCGGGGAGCAGCCTGCTGCTGCAGGGGAACATGTGCCCCCAGGGGCCGAGGCCCTAGCCCGCACCTGCGCGTGGACTCCCTGGGGAAGGGTTTTTGCAGGTGAGCAAGTAGGATGAGGCCACGGGGTGGGCCCAGAGCCAATGCCTGCACCCTTATAGAAAGGGGGCATTTGGACACAACCAGACACACACACAGTGAGGCAACGCGTGCCTGCTGGTTACGCCCCACACAGGCCGTGGGATTCTATCACTGCTTTTAGGCCGTCTGCCTGCAAAGCTTAATGTGGTGCCAGCATCAGTCGCCACTCCCTCGACTCAAGCAATAAAGGTGTGTGAGCTCTGCTCTGGGGCCAGCACTCCTCCGCACAGACCCGTGTCCCACCAGGCGTCTGGCGGGAGAGAAATGGATTGGTCCTTCTGACTCCGGTGACACGGCCAAGGGTGGGAAGGAACACGGGAAAACCAAGCCGTCTGAGGCTGGGGACACACCCACCAGACAGTGATCACAAGTCAACCACAGCTCAGTGGCCATTACAACCACCTGGGTGTCCAATAGCAACAGTACCCGTCTCTGCGTAGGTGTCCTATAGTAACAGTGTCTACCTCCATGCCCATGTGGCTGTCCTCTCCCTTCCCCCTTCCTGGATCTCCTAAATGCCCACAGCGAGCACATGAGACATGCACAGTGGAACAATAACCGTCATTTGGAAGAAACACTAGTAATTCTACTGTAAAATTCAATCTAACGTAACTTATACATCCTAACCGTGCACAAGGCATTCTTTCTTGGGGGCTATTCAAACCCAGTGAGGGTCTCTAGAGTGTTCAAAGCACTTTCCACCCGGAGAGGAGCTAAGCAGAAGGCCTTCCGGGTGGACCCCTCTCCTAGGCTAGGAGGCTGGGCGCCATCACACAGGGCATTTACTCTTTTAGGGACATTCCATTCACGTGGTGCCTTCAAGCTGGCAAAGACCAAGTCTCCTTCATGGGCCAAGCACAGGCCAGGGTGTCCAGGCCCCGCCCTCCAACGGGCTCGTGTGACAAGGCCAGGAGGACTGGTGAGGAACCCTTTGTCAGCTGGGTGCTGAGGTCATCAAGGTGATCGGGACGCTCTGTGGGAGCCAGCACGCTTACCATGGAAAGACTGCCATCCCTGCTGGAAAATGAATCCCGAACCTGCACTTCCCCGGCCTCGGTTTCCCAATCTGTAGAATGGGAGTAACCAGGCTTCCCCAGCCACCCGCAGTAAAGGAGCAGCCTAAAGCCAATGGCCCGATAGCATGTAATAAAATTCGTTACTAGGAAAAGTAAGTTAGGAAAACAGACATTCGAGCCTTGATTTTTTTCAGTTAAACAGACACAATGGGCTCGACGAATGCTTACAGAAGTTTCCAAAAGCTTGCTATCAATTCTGTACTTATTTGTCACAGGGCAGCAGGGGTCTGTGGCCCTCAGTGTGGCCTGGAGGCAGCACACAGTAAGCCCACAATAAACGCCCGGTGGGAGGAAGGCACAGCTGTGAGGGGCGGGGGTAGGGGGTGAGTGGGGGGAGTGCTCACAGAGACTCCAAGGAAAGCCTGGGGCAAGGACCGAAGCTGGGAAAAGGCGGGGGAGACATGAGACATCTGGAGCGGAAGAGCCGGAGATATTTATCGAAACAAGACATAAATCAACAAAAGTCCTCCCCAGAGACCAGAGGAATTCTCCCCCAGGAGGAAGGTTCGGGTTTAAAGTAAAAATGTCATCTCTGGTTTCAAAAGTCGAGGAGCGGCTGGAATGCGGCTCCGATACCGAAATCAGCCCCAGGGCCGCGAGGGGCTGGGAATGAGAAACCAGGAGTGAAAAATGAAAGACATCCATCTCACCCACACCCTGGGCTGCCGGCTAAGCCGAAAGCCGCAGGGATGGATGACCTGAGTTAGGGACCTCGGGTCTTTGAGTCCTCCTTCCTAAGTCCTTCCTGCCCCCACTTTTAACTGGGGGGAGGTGGGGGGCACTCAGAGTGAGAAGGCAGCACAGCCCGCAGCAGGCTGGGGCAGAGCACACGCCCGCCGTGCTTTGGGGGTATTCGCCTCCACAGGAAATCGCTGCATCAGGGGAAGAGATTATTAAGCAACCAGCGACCTCCTCACCCTGGAACTCAGGCCCAGAGGCGGTAGGGTGTGTCTGGCTGGGGACAGATGGACGGTGGAGAGACAGAACCGGTGGACACAGGGCAGGGAGCTCCCTCAACGCTGCTCCTGGGGTCCCGCACCCTTCCCTGAGTAAGTATCTGTTATTTGCAAGAGCAGAGCCTGCTGTTGGCGGGTGGCACCCCAGCCTCTGGTCTGCACATCATCGAGTCCAGATGGAGAGAGGCCAGCTCTCCCTCCTCTGCGTGTCGGCCACGTGACCCTGAGCATCAGGTCCTCACCGGGAATAAGAGCAAGGCCAGCCACCCGCCCTGCCCAGGGCTGTGGGGGGACAGGGAGGAACTGTGGCAGCAAATGTGTCCGGAGCCAGGCAGGCACCACGCCACCTCACACTCATCCTCCCTTTCAACCCTCCAGCGGCCTTAGCGAGTGGGGCTGTCATTGTCCCCATTTCACAGATGAGGAAACGGAGGCCCGGATAAAGCAGTTTGCCGAAAAGACAGGTCAGGAGGGGGACATGAGCCTTATTTGTCAGAACCCAGATCCCGAGCCCTCAGTCTCGCTCCAGGGCAGGGTTCTCGGAGGAGGACACGTACAGGAACCTGCTCTGACAACTGCCATCTGTTTGCAGCTGAGTTAACGGCAACGGCAGACGTGTGTGCGGACCTGCCTGTTGTGATGGGGAATTTTATTGGCAGCTCGGGGGGCCGTGATACCCCGCTGTTTGGTCAAACACTAGTCTGGATATCACTGCACCGGGATTTTCAGATGAGACTAACATTCAAATAAGCAGACTTGCAGTAAAGCAGATCGCTCTCCGGAACGGGGGCGGGCCTTGTCTAATCCGGTGAAGGACGTAAGAGAAAGCCTAACCCCGCCCCCCCCAGCAAGAGGGAGTTCTGCCGGCGGCCTTCGCACTGGAGCTGCAACCTCAGCTCTCGGGTGCCTGCCCTGCCCGGACACTGCCAGTGCCCACAGCTGTGCGAGCCAATCCCTTCACATAAATCAGTCTCTGCTCTCTCTTCTCTCTCTGCATGCACACACATGCACACGCACATGCACACACACGCACGCACGCACACATGTGCCCGCACAGTTGCTGTTTCTCTGGATGGCCCTGGCGAACGCACGCCCAGCGGGGAGAGCAGGGGAGTTACCTGTGTCCTGGAGGTGCCCATTGTCTGCGGGGGCCAAGTCCGAGGCCTCCTGGCCCTTGACGCAGCAGGCCCGGAAGACCAGGCCGCACTGGTAGCCGACCATGAGGTTGTACTCGCAGCTCTGGCCCTGGGCCTGGGCCGCCCGCCCCAGCAGGCAGCAGTGGCAGCACCTCTGCAAAGAGGCGGGATGGAGGAGTCAGACACCCGACCACGGCCTCTCCGCCCCTCCCGTGCCCACGCTCCTCCCGTGCCCACGCCCTCCCATGTCCACACTCCCCGGACCGCTGGACACGTGCTGACCACCTCTTCTAAGCGGGGCAGCAAACAGCGAGGCAGGCCGAGCCACACATCTCCCAGGCCCCGCTCTGGAAAGGCACCTTCACGGGGCAGCACCGGGACTTGTTCCACGGCCCCAGCACCCCGGCCCTGCAGGCCCCACGCCTCCAGGAAGAGGAGGCATGCGAGGGGCCCGCCAGGTCAGGGGGGCTCCTGCAGCTCCTGCGGGTCTGAGATTTCTCCCTGGGCCCAGAGCCCAGCCAGCACCGGGAATGTGCAAGTCTCCCTCCTCCCTCTGGAGGGCAGGGTGGTCCAGGCGCAGGCAGCAACTCCTGCATTTGAAAAGCCCAGGCCTTCAAACAAGCCCTCCGGGGTCAGGCAGAGTCGCTGCCTGTCCCCTGGGCCCTGGCACTCCCCAAAGTCACACCTGAGCCTGGGACAACGTCCTCCCTGATGTATGGGGAGCTGCTCTGTCTTTACTCCTAAGAGGAGCCAAACTTTCCAAAGGCCCACAATGAGGGGGGGGGGGGGGGGACAGGAGGCAGGGCTGGGCCTCCGTGGAGGTGCGGGTCCTCCATCAGCCCGTCTGCTGCCAGGCGGGCGGCCCCTCCTCCACCTGGTGCCGATGAGTCACCCTTCCCCGAAACACACATCCCTCATCCGCCAGCGGGACTTGTTCGGCTCCCACTAGAATGTTCCATGCTCTCTTTGGACCTCCCTTTCGCTCATGTGCCAGGCAGACGGCGTCTGCAGAGCCAGCCCTGCCCCGGGAGGGGCCCCTGGTCGTCAATCAGGCCCTGGCTCCCAGGCCCCTGTCCAGACCGCACCCCCCAGCACCGGCCCTCCCTCACACCAGAGCCGCCTGCCTCCCAAAAGCGCAACAGGCTGGGGGCGGCAGAGGGGCGCTGGGCCCTCCCTTCTCCACGGAAAGCTGCCCCCCGACTCCCCCCCCCCCCCGTCCGTGTGGAGGAGCCCACACAGCTCCTCTCGGGATTCAGGCTTCGCTTCCATCTGGCTCCCTGACTCCCTCGCTTCCGGACTGGGAGCAGGAAATGTTTTTTCCAGGGAATTCAGTTCGTCACTGGGCACCTCCAGCGATGCCCCCTGACCAGGCAACTCGCCAGCCTGAACTCAGGGCCAGTCTAGGCCCCACCCTCAGGAGTGGGAGGTGGCAGCCTGGGCAGCTCATTCATTGATCTGCAGCTCCCAGTCCTGGGAACACTGTCTGAAGCGCCCCACACCCACGCAGAGGTGCCCCCTTCCAGGACGGAGGCCCCAAGGACCGGCCTGGAGCCCCGGGAGGGTCTCTGTCGGTCACTCACAGCTTAGTGTCCGCTCAGTGCCGGACTCTCTGGGCCTGATGGACCCACTTCCAGCTCTGCCTCACCAACCCCTCTCCTGTGGGTCCTGAGAAGCCACTTTGGAATGCGGTCCTCTCTGAACCTCAGTGTCCTCTTCTAGGTGGTTATGAAGGTCATATTATTGGAGGCCTTAGTGGGAGCCCATTCTGAGCCCTAGAGGGAGAGAAGCTTGAGGATCTTGAGTGTGTGTGTGGGGGGGGGGGGGCGGCCTTGAACTGAGAGGAGGTTCTGAAGGCCCTGAGCCCAGGTGACCCCTGCCCTGACCTCTGCTTGAAGGCCCAGGACCGGAGTCCTCAGGGCAAGGCTGGGTCCCTCCATCCCCGCTTGCCCAGTGCTGGACTGGGCCCAGGTGTTGCCCGGGGTTCGGTGATGAAACTGGAGGAGGCGAGGAGACTTGAGTGCCCCTCCCTCCTGGGCGGGGTCCCCTGCTGCTCTACAGGAAAGGGGCCGGAGTGGGGGTGTGGTGGGGGTGCCCGGCTGCCCGCTGATGGGCATGGCCGCTGAGCTGGGAGGGCCCGCGCTGGCAGGAAGGGCTCACCTTCACGAACACAGCCTCCAGGCTGGTGTTGGCGGCGGGCACGGTGCAGCTGTCCTGCTCATTGGCCAGGTTGATGCCAGTGGCGCAGTGCAGCTCCTCCAGCTGGTTGTGGCAGCACTGCTCCTGGACCATCCTGTGGGGAGGGCGGAGCGCCGGTGAGGGCCGAGGCTCTGCTGGGGGCTCCTAACC
Organism: Myotis pilosus; assembly: GCA_036010255.1. Taxonomy (NCBI): domain Eukaryota; kingdom Metazoa; phylum Chordata; class Mammalia; order Chiroptera; family Vespertilionidae; genus Myotis; species Myotis pilosus. The sequence continues at coordinate 6,552,973 of JASKON010000032.1, read as the reverse complement.
CACCCCCTCTCACCCTGACACACACACAGCGCGTGGCACACAGGGTGCTCAGGAAGTGTGAGGAAGACTGAACACAGGGCAGGGTGCCTGGGGCCGAGTCAGGAGACCCAGTTGTCCCACCAGAGCCCCGATCGCCTCCCTGAGCTCTGAGCCTCACCCACAGAATGTTCCCATCTGCTTAAAAAATAAAGAGAGCCTGCCCTGGCCGGTAGCCCAGTGGTTAGAGTGCCGGCCTGTGCACCCCGAAGGATTGTGGGTCTGCTCCCTGCCCCAGGTGAGGCACGTGCAGGAGGCAACCAATGGATGTCTCCCCCTCACATGGATGTTTCTGTCCCTCTCTCCCCGCCTCCCTTCCACTCTCTCTGAAAGCAACGGAAACATATCCTCAGGTGAGGATTAAAAAAATAAAAAATGCAGGCGGCTGCTGCTGACATTGGGCCAGACCCCTCCTCCTCCTCCAAGTCGGAGTCATCTCGACACTCACCCCCACTTTCCAGACTCGGAGGGAGTAGCTCCAGAGGGGGAGTAGCTTGCCCAAGGAGCAGAGTGAGGGGTGGGCAGGCGAGCAGGAGTGTGCAAGTCACAGGCGTGGCTCCCACCAGGCCCTAAATAACCCCGGCTTCAGCCCAAACCAGCCAGGGCAGGAGGGGCCACCGAGCGCACCTGTCCGGAGACCATGGCCACCCTCCTCCTCCAGCCCACCTGCGCTTCGGCCAGACCACCTCTCCCCTGGGCAGCAGCCCCAGCCGCCCTTCCCCTCCTCCTCTCCCCGGGGGCTCTGCACCCCGCTTCCCCTGTGGTTCCAGAATGCCCTCCAGCTCTGGGATGGGTTTGCCTGTTGCTCATGCTTTGGGTGGACTTGCAGATAACAGGCATTTCCCTAACTTGTCAGGAAGAGCCACCAGATACGCGTCCGTCCCTCCGTCCGTCCGCTCATGCGAAGGCACTGGCTGAACAGGAAGCAAGTGCTGGCGAGGGTGCGGGAAGGGACCGCATGCACGGGGGGGGGGGGGGGCGAGGGTGCGGGAAGGGACCCCGTGCACTGAGGGGGGCGAGGGTGCGGGAAGGGACCGCATGCACTGGGGGGGGGGGGGCGAGGGTGCGGGAAGGGACCCCGTGCACTGAGGGGGGGGGCGAGGGTGCGGGAAGGGACCCCGTGCACTGAGGGGGGGCGAGGGTGCGGGAAGGGACCCCGTGCACTGAGGGGGCGAGGGTGCGGGGAAGGGACCCCGTGCACTGAGGGGGGGGGCGAGGGTGCGGGAAGGGACCGCGTGCACTGAGGGGGGGGGGGCGAGGGTGCGGGAAGGGACCCCGTGCACTGAGGGGGGGGGCGAGGGTGCGGGAAGGGACCGCGTGCACTGAGGGGGGGCGAGGGGATGCATGCGGCGCCGCCGGGGGGAGCAGCGTGGCGGTTCCTCAGAAAATGAGAACGCGAACCGCCCCCGGACCCAGAACCCCACTTCCGGGTGTTACCCCAAAGCAGCGATTTCGGCCTTTCCCGCCTCAGGGCACACACAGACTAATTACAGGAACCCTGCGGCAGGCCAGAAAACATGCATTTCTGCTGATCTGACCTAAATGGTCTGATTCTGATTCATTTACACAGGATAGCTACTGCGTTGCCTGTTGTCGTTTTTATGTGACATCTAAGGAAAAGGGGCAGCGCCCTGACTTAACAGGCAGGGGGGCCTGTTTTAAACGTTCCTAGGCCGGTTAATAGCTGCCCCTGAGCACCCCCACCCCGCCCCACCCCCGTCACAGCAGCACGCAAGCAGGCGGCCCTCCCCTCGGTGGGATGCACCGTGAGGGCGCCATGCGGAGGGAAGCCAGCCGGTCACAGAGGACAGGTGCTGCGTGCGCGGTTCTGCTTTTCTATGGGAGGAGGGTGGTGGGCGCCAGGGGCCGGGCGAGGGAGGGGAGGGGGGAGGGGAGGGGAGGGGAAGGGGAAGGGGTGAGAGCAGGTGTTTAACGGGACAGAGTTTGTTTGGAAGGTGAGAAAGTTCTGGAGAAGGTGGTGGTGACGGTCGCATCATGGGAGATACCAGCACGTGTACATGTGGGCAGTGACCTGGCCAGTGTCCAGCTGCGGCAGGGGGACCGCCCCCCAGACCTTCGTGCTGGTGGCCCCGCCCCCCATGCCCTGAAGGACACCGGCTGCGAAGGCCTCGGAAACGCACCTGCACTCCTTGGACTCCGAGGCGTAGGGCAGCGAGCAGGCCCTGTGCTGCGTGGCCGTGCGGTGTCCGTCCGCACAGCAGGCCTCCATGGGGACGTCTGCGCGCGCTGTGGGGGAGACGGGCTGGTGAAGAGCGATGCCCTGCCCCCATGTGAGGTCCCCTCTGACCTGCCGTGTCCCTCGGTGCCGGGGGCTTCCCCCCACAGCACCACCCGGAGGCCCGTCCTTCGGTCTCCGCTCCACGTCCGTTTCTTTAGTCACTCGACAACTCGTACTGGAAACCCACTGGGCCCCGGGCCAGACGCACACACCCCGCTCCCTCCTCGAAAGGCCTAAACCTCAACTACAGTGGGGCCTTGACTTACGAGTTTAATTCGTTCCGTGACGGAGCTCATAACTCAGATTACTAGTATGTCAAATCTTAAAGTGAACAAGTGAGACACGTGATGCTGGGCTGATGTTGTGGCGTTCACTGTGACGTTCGCTGCGCCAACTAGCAGTGGGGTATCTGGAGCTGGCTCGTAACCCGAATTTTAGCTCGAAACTCAAAGCAAAAAATCGGCCGAGATGGCTCGTATCTCTAAAAACTCGTTAGTCGGGACACTCGTAAGTCAAGGCCCCACTGTAGTATCTCCCAAACCCAGTTCCCACGCCTGCAGCTCAGCACCCGGGGCCCCGCCCACACGCTGGACACTCCGACAGGGGCCTGCCCAGGGGGGGACCCTGTCTCCACGGTCCAGAGGCCGAGAAAGACGGGTGTGGCTGACAGAGGCGCGACTGAGCCGCCGTCCAGCCAAGCGTCAGGACATCCAGGACACGACTGACCCGCTACAGGCCAGATGGTTGGTGTCATGAACCATGAAGAGTGCAGAATGGGGGGGCCTGGAGGTCCCAGCAGGGCTGGTGCCCAAAAGTGGGACAACCGAGGACGGCTTCTCATGTGAGGGTGGGGGGGACCCAGCCTGGTGAGTGGGGGACACACACCAGGGAGGGGGGAGGGAGAAACATCGATGTGAGAGACACACTGATTGGCTGCCTCCTGCACAGGCCCGGGACCTGGGCCTAGCAACAGCGTCCAGGACAGTTTTGTTTTGATTTTTAATTTTAGAAAGGAAGGGGGAGGGAGAGAGAGGGAAATATCAACGTGAGAGAAACATCCACCGCTTGCCTCTGGGGAACAAACCCGCAACCGGGAACATGCCCTGAATATTCCAGCCAGCGGCCGTTCAGGGCCCGAGACGGCACCACAGCCAGCCGAGCCACCCGGCGGCCGCGGCCTTGCTCACAGGAAGGAGACAAAGGCGCCCTCGCCCTCGCGGCTGGATGATGACTTGACGGCGATGGGAACCCCAGCCCGGCTCTGTGCCCCACTCAGGCCGCTGCCCCCCTGGGCCTCTCGGCTTACGGGGAGAGAACACCACCGTGTCCCGGGGGGAGCAGAGGGGAGCAGGGTGCCCTCTGCCAAAGGAGCTCACGTGGCCGGAGCGTTTGCACCGGGGCCTCTGAGGTCAGGGTGGGAGGCCCCGGGGGGAGGGCATCCCGGAAGCGGGCTCTGAGACCCCGTGCCCTGGGCTGCCGGCGCCCCGTGGGTGAGTCCTGCCCAGCCTGACGGCCATGGTGCTCTGTTTGGGCTCATTTGTCCTCCAAGGCCGGGCCCCGGAAGGAGGCTTACTCCTGGGCTCAGCGCGAGGCCCGACCTCCTGGAACCCCAGCCTCGACTCGCTGCGGTCAACGCCACGGCCCGTGCAGAGCGCCTGGACCACGTCCCGCGGGCGGGAGGGGACACTGCCGCTGCCCGATGACCCGCCCGTCAGCGCCTGGCAGGATCTGGCCACCGCCCTGCCACCCCGGGAGGAGAACCTCACCCCAAACCCAGTCCCACAGCAGCAGCCGCCGGGGTTCCCTTCCCAGGAGCCGCTCTCTGCAGTGAGACAGCCGGCCCCGCCCTCACTCTCCGGGCTCCCCAGGCTGGGGAGGGGTCCGAGGTGGTTTGGTTCAGGTGACGGCGACCCGGCCAGCCCACCTGTCCTCTGGCCCCGGCTGACCCCTCTCCGTGTTCCCCGACGGTGCCGCTGGTGACGGTGGGAGCCGCGGGCTGGGGCTCAGGTAAAAGTGTCTGGCGCCACAGGCCTCCCAGCGCGGGGCAGGGAGCCCACGGCCACGGGACCGCGAATGCCCCTTCCTCCATCTTGCGCCAGTTCATCCAAGAAAAGCACTCACGAAACAGGGGGCCTTATCTGTCAGATAAAACATGGCTGCGGGTCCCCCCACCCTGGGACGACAGGGACCCAGCCACGTGGCCTGACCCTGAGGACGCCCCCCCTGCGACCCCCATGCAGCCGACCCAGCTCTGCTGCCTGTGGTCCCCCCTCGCGGCTGCTCCCAGCCTGGCCCACCCATCCAGTCCCAGCCCCCGCAGCCCCCTGCATCGCCCGCCTGGGGGGCCTCTCCCACCCCCGTGTGTGTGGAGCGCTGCTCACCATTTTAACCTCCATCTGCCGGGCCCTCCAACCACAAATGTCTTGAGCGCTGGCCTGACCCTTGCCCCTCACGCCTGGGCCCAGGGCTGGCCCGCAGCCCGTGCAGGGGAGTGGCTGGCTCTGGAGTCAGGCAGCCCTGGGCTCCGACCCAGCTGCAGTGCGTTCTTGCTGTGGCCGTGGGCAGGTGACTGACCTCCCTGAACCACGGCCTCTCAGCGGTGAGATGGGCTGGGAACACCCCACATTTGCCGAGAAGATGGATCGAGCGTGAAAAGCCCTGAGCGCACAGCGCATCCCACTCAGCAGTGGCTGGATCGTGTGATCCCAGGACGGAGGGGACTTGCTCGCTGATGCCCAGGGGAGAGTGGGGAGCCATGGCCCGTCTCGGGGTGCGGAGCTCCCGGGGGATGAGGGGCAGCTCCAAGGCCTCCCTCGGACTGTGAGGCTCCGACCCCAAGGCCGGCTCAGCAGGTGAGAGCTCTGCGCCCGGAGCCGCGGGCACATTCGGACAGGGTTCCGCCCGGGACTCTGGAGCTCGCGGAGCCTTCCTCTCAGGGCGGCAAAGGGGGGGGGGTCCTCGCCGGCCCCTGGGACGCAAGCAGCACAGGCTGCAGCCTGCAGAGCGGGGCGCCTGGGGGCGGTGCCTGGGGGCCCAACAGAGAGAGAGCCCACAGCCACGCTGCACAGTGACGGGCAGATGTGGGAGATGTGGACAGAGCGTCCCCTCTGAATGGCGATAAATCCCCGACATGTGATGGGCCTGCAGAGAGGGCCCCTCTCATCCACCACCTCTCAGCCCCTCAACCCGTCACCGCGCCAGGCCCGTGCGCCCACTGTCCAGCGGGAATGGCCTCACTTCCAACCCACGCCCCCTCCCCGGGATCTGTCGTCTCGGATTTTTCACCCTCAGGAGTCACCAGCTCCGACTGAACTGGGACGTGACTGCAGGTGGCCGCACACGGCTGCCCACCGGGCGGGGCTGGAGGTGCCCTGAGGAAGCAGTGGGGCCGCGGGCTGGGCTGGAACCTTCCCTCTCAGATCCCGACCCCTCTTCTGGGAAGCTTCAACGGAGCACTTTCAACCTCTGGTTCTGAAACCTCACTGTGGGTCAGAGCCACCAAGCGCAAGGCCAAACATAAACCAAAAAGAAACTCATGCAAAACCTTGACTCCCATGCTGCAAGGGAAGGCAATGTGTGGGTTAAAACTGCCCAGCCCAGCCCGGCCGGCATGGCTCACTGGTTCAACCTATGAACCAGGAGGTCACAGTTCAATTCCTGGTCAGGGCACATGCCCGAGTTGTGGACTCAGTCCCCAGTGTGGGACGTGCAGGGGGCAGCCGGTCAATGATTCTCTCTCATCATTGATGTTTCTCTTTTTCCCTTTCTCTCTGAAATCAATCAATCTATCTATCATCTATCTATCTACACACACACACACACACACACACACACACACACACTAGCGGCCCGGTGCACAAAATTCACACATGGGTAGGGTCCCTAGGCCTGGCTGGTGATCAGGACCCATTAGGTTCCCCGCCTCCTCCTTCCCTCACTCTCCCAGTACCCTGCCATATTCGGTGCTGCCCCCTGCTGGTCAGCATGTCACAGCGAGCGATTGAACTCCCAATCTCTGGGTCGAACTCCCGAGGGGACACTTTGCATATTAGCCTTTTATATACATAGAAGAAAGATATTTTAAAAACTGCCCAGCCCAGGCCCAGCTCCCCTCCCCTTAACCTCAGAGCCTCCTTTCTCCTCCATGGCAGGGGCAGGGGCTGGGAGATAAGTGCACTAACCCAGGCAAAGAGCTTCCATTAGAGCCACAGAATCCAAAGCAAGATAAAGTCACGGCACCGTGAGGAGAGGACATTCTGTTCCGTCCGAACCACACACTCCCCCAGGCTGACGGTGCAGGTGCCACTTGCCACCATGTGAGCGGCTAACGCACAACTTCTTCCAGGTGAGCAAAGCCTTGGCAAAGTGCTGACGCTCGTGGTTCAAGGAGCTCACAGTCGTGGCATGTGGTAGAGACGTGGACATGTTTTTTCCAAGAGCCCAGGTGCCGCTGGCAGTCGGAGGGGTCCTGCACCACTCCTTGGGTGGAAGCTTCCAGAACATCCTGCTGGCTGTGAGCATCCTGGGGCTCTGGGGAGCATCCGATTGGCTCCTGAGCTGCTAACATGCATGAGCCAGGCTGCTCACTGCGCAGTGTTTGGTGGGACAGGCCCGGGGCCCACAAACTCCACCATCGGGAGCAGGTCCAACCTCAGTCTCCTCGTCTGTGAAGTGGGTGGAGGAGGCGGCCTGGAGTCAAGCTCAGGCCTTCAAAGCCACTCTGGACGGACACTGGTTCCACTGGACGCAACGAAACGAGACAGAAAAGGACAAGAGCGCCTGCCCACACGGCCAGGCGGCTCCGGGTCCGAGGCTTCCTTCACTCTGAGACCTTGTCCTTAGACTCCGGGCAGCGGGATGCCCTCTGTGCACGCTTTGCTGACATTCGACGGGTGGTGGGTTGGGTCTCTGCTTCCTGTTTTAATTTTCTCACCCGACAACTCAGAAACTGACCAGCTCTGTGCCTCGGGAGGGGGAGGTGTGTCAGCGGCACCAGCAGGTCCCTTCCTCGGCTCGGCATCCTCGACTCCAGCTCACACTCCGAGGCCAGGCCGGTGTTTGTTTGGGGAACGTGGTCGCACCCGGGTGTGTCCTGGGGGAGTGTCCTGCGGGCTCCCGCCCAGCTGCTCCATTGAGCACTGTCTAAAGCTGCAGCGAAAAGTCAGAGGGTCCCCCGGTGCCCAGCACCCACACAGCCAGGAGGCCTGAAATGCAACGGGGTGCCAGCCACAGAGATACCAACGGGAAATCCCAACCAGACAGAACCGGCGACACTCAGCCCCCCGCTTCCAGGGGCCCTGCCCTCAGAGCCTGGGCAGCCAGCGGGCCAGCCTGGGCCTTCCCGCGGCTCTCCGGGCTGGCGGCCTCATCTGTACGTTCACAGTGCCCGGCTCGGAGGTGGGGGTGGGGGACGCAGAGGTGACAAGGAGACAGGCCCGGGAGACGTCGGGCAATCGGCATGGGGCTGTGTCCCTGTGGGTCTTCATCCCTCGCAGGTGTAGCGTGAGGGCACCCAGGAGGAGGCAGGGCCCTCACAGCCGGGAGCCTGCCCCTGTCACAGGCAGACGGGCTCTAGCACAGAGAACCAGCAGAAGGAGGCGCACGAGAGCAGCGCATCCCCAGGAGGGAAGGAGGAGCAGCATCCACATCGCTCCCTCCAGCAGCGACTCCCGTGACCAAGGCAGTGGATGTGAGCACCGTCCTCACGCCTGCCCCCGACATCTCCCCAGCAGCCCACCCGCAGGCCCAGCCCCTCTGGCCGTGGGCCTCCCCCTGTCAGGGGGCTCCACATCGGGCTTTCGGAAGCTGGACCTCCAGGGCTGGGTGGTCCTGGCCCCCCCCTCTCCTCCGCTGGCTCAGTCACACCCAGGGCAGGTCAAAGGTCCCTTCCTCCAGGAAGCCCTCCCTAACAGGCAGGTGCGTTCCCTTTCCCGTCTGGTCTCTGCGGTCCGCACTTCCCAGCACGCAGCACCGATAACCAACTGTATGTGCACTGAGGGCTACCAGGAGGCTGGGACGGGCTGTCTCATTCTGCACACGCCCCAGGCCTGCACCCAGCTGGCACTCGCCAAATGTCTGTGAAGGAATGACTGCACCAATGCCCTCAAGGGACCCGAGCAGCTCTATGAAACGGGAGCAGGGAGAGGTTAAGCAGGCACCCAGAGCGGCCTGAGAGTCCGTGCGCACACCCCCATGAGACGCTGGGCACACCCCTGAGACGCCGGAGGAAACAGTGGCTTCTCTGAAGCGGGACTTGGAACAATTGAGACTTTTCCGTGAGAAGCTGTGTGAGGGGGTCGGGTCCTGCAGGATACGACGTGAGAGCCCAGCTGCAGGTGCGAGCCCGGCATGGCCGCCCAGCAGCTGTGCCCGTGGCCACGCCCTGCCTCTCCCTGGTGGGGACAGTGACGAGAGCAGCGGGAGTGGGACGCGGACAGAAGCCTCCGGGCAAGACGAGAAGCGAATGCAGGCAGCAGAGCTTCCAGCAGGGAAAGGAAAAGCAGGGCCGGGAAGCACAGGGCCGCTCCCTCCGCACAGACGCTCAGAGCAGAGCGCCACCTACCACCCCCTGCAGCGGGCACGCCCTGAAGGCGTGAGCGACCTGTGCCTGCCCGCCCTGAATCGCCCGCAGGGCTCTGAACCCGGCTCCGCTGCTGCCCCCCCCGGGGGGTCTCATCCAGCCCGTCTGAGGGCCCAGACGCCCGCATTTTTGTTTCAGGTCCTCTCCCAGCCCAGGCTCCACCTGGGTGTCCAACAGGACGCTGAGGGGGTCCCCACAGAACTCTGATGTGCCACCCGCCCAGCCCTTCCCCTTGTAGTCGCTAACCAGTGACCACCATCCACCCAGCGCTCAGGCCAAAATAACGGGGTCAGCCTGAACCCCTCCTCCTCGGCACCCTCTCGCCCGGTCCCTTGGCACATCCGGCCCACTCGCCCACCGAACGCCCTAGATCTGCCCACTCCTCTCGGCCCCCAGGCTGCCACTCCTCCAGGGCGCCTTTAGCCCCGGACCCTGGGGGACTCTCTCTGGCTTCCCCGTCTCCCGGGAACCCACCCCCTCACCGCAGTCCAGAGGGACCTCCAGGCATGAAGTCCAGTGACTCCCTCCCTGCGCCCAGTGCACGGAGCATGAGCCCACAGGCCGATGCTTAAGGCCCCTCCTGCCTCACCCACCCCTCCTGCTCCCTCCACTCCTCCCCAGGGCATGCTGGCCTTCTCCTTCCGTTTCTGAATCCCGAGAGATGAATCATCCCTTCCCAAATTATCCCCCTGCCGCCATAAACCCGGGCCCCTGGGACCCCGAGGCTGGTTCCTGGTTCTTTGCCGCTAACCAGGACCTGGCCCTGGAGGGCCCACCCTGCCTGTGTGCTGTCCCCTCGGAGTGGCCGGAGCTGGCAGTTGGGCACAGCACACACCCCACATCCTCCTCAGGGGAGAGGGCTCCGGGCCTGGCCCTCAGGGTGGAGTAACCACGCCCGAGCCCACTGGGGCCCGGAAGTCTCCCACCCCCGCCCGGCCACGTCCACACAGCCCTCGGGCAGGGTCACCAGCCAGGCTGGGGGCAGCGTCCCCACAAACAAGCAGGAACAAGACCTGAGTAATGCCCAGGGCCGTCCCCGGGTGCTGGGCCTGCCCTGCTGCATCTGGACCCGGACAGCCCAGCGCACCTCCCTCCACAGAGGTGCCGGGAAAGGGTGCCTCTACCCTGTGGGCAGTTCCAGAGCCAGCAGCCCCTGTGCCCAGGAAGCCCACGTGCCCGAGAGGCCCACGTGCCCGGAAAGCCCACGTGCGCAGGAGGCCCACGTGCCCGGAAAGCCCACGTGCCAGAGAGGCCCACGTGCCGGGGAGGCCACGTGCCAGAGAGGCCCACGTGCCCGGGAAGCCCATGTATCCGGGAGGTCATGTGCACAGGAGGCCCACGTGCCCGGGAAGCCCACGTGCCAGAGAGGCCCACGTGCCAGAGAGGCCCACATGCCCAGGAGGCCCACGTGCCAGAGAGGCCCACGTGCCCGGGAAGCCCACGTGCCAGAGAGGCCCACGTGCCCGGGAAGCCCACGTGCCAGGGAGGCCACGTGCCAGAGAGGCCCACGTGCCCGGGAAGCCCACGTGCCAGAGAGGCCCACGTGCCAGAGAGGCCCACATGCCCAGGAGGCCCACGTGCCAGAGAGGCCCACGTGCCCGGGAAGCCCACGTGCCAGAGAGGCCCACGTGCCCGGGAAGCCCACGTGCCAGGGAGGCCACGTGCCAGAGAGGCCCACGTGCCCGGGAAGCCCACGTGTCCGGGAGGCCATGTGCACAGGAGGTCCACGTACCCGGGAGGCGCACTGTGGCCTCTGGTTCCTTGGGGTGAGGGTGGAGGGCTCCGTGCCCCCCGCAGCGGGCAGCGAGGAGGGCCTGCCTCAGGCCACGCCCGAGGAGAGGCAGGCCAACCGGACGCTGGGCTGGACGCCCCGCCAGCAGCCCTCCCCCCAGCGCAGGGCCGGCTCAGCTGCTGACCTCCACCGAGGCAGGTGCCGCCACCCTGGGGGACCCTCCTGCCAGGCCCGCTGCAGCCCCTCAGAGGCCCAGGGCGGCTCCCGCTCCGAAGGACGCCGCTCCCTGCACAGCCTGCCTTGGGAGACAGTGCTGTCCGGCCCAGGGGTTAGGAGCACGGGGTCCCGCGTCCTGGGCCCCTATTTACGACTCACGTTGACCAGGAAGCGCTTGACCCTCTGGGCCTTGGTGTCCGTCCTGTCGGATGGACGTGACCGTGTTCCTGCTCCTGCGACGCTGAGGAGTCCACGAGCGGCTGCTTCCGCTGTAATGACTCCTCGCGCAGAGCACGCGTTCCTTCCGTATTTAAGGAGCCAGAAGCCGAGAGGGTGTGGGGGTCGGAAGGCTCTCGTGAGTCACTTTGGGAATGGGAGCCAGTCTCCCAGCCCCTTCGAGGGTAGGACCCTCCTGACAACACGGGGACAGCGGGGTGACAGGCCCCTGCTGGACCAGCCTCGACTGCGGCCCCGCTGGGGGTGGAGGAGGTAGCCGGTGGGAGGAGCGGCGGCCAGAAGATGCCAGCCCTGGCCCCCAACCTGCGACAGCGGGTGACGTGGGACAGATGGCTTAGCCTCCAGCCACACCCTCTCTCCTCTGAGCTCCCTCCAGGGTCTCTGATCCCAGGAAAACTGACAACAGGGGTGCCCTCCCGCCATTGTATTCTGGGGCCGCACCGCAGATCATGACAAGCAGCCATACAAGCCCACACAAGCCCAACTGTTACAATTCACTGTTCTGCAAAAGGAAAAGCTTTCATTGTATGAAACGCGCTGGCCAACAACTGCCCCTATGAGAACTGGTCCATAGAACTTCACCTGCAGAGCTGCCCGCACCCATGGCTCACAGAGTCCCGCCTTGAAGGAAGGGGGGCTGCTGGCGCCGCCCCTCAGCACTGCATGCTCCCCAAGCTCGAGGAGGGGGCAGAACTTCTGGAAGCTTCCTGGAGTCCCACGTTCTCTCTCCACCCTGGGCCTTTGCCCATGCCATTCCCTCTGCCAGCAGCACCCTCCTCCCCCCTCTGCCCACCAACCTAGCCACTGCCTTCTGCTCCTCACACCCCAGCTGGCAGGCTGCTTCCTCCAGGACGTCCTCCCTGACTCTCTGCCAGTTGGACTTGATTTGTAATTATCTACTCTTTCTGGGTCCCCCAGGGGATGTGCTCACGGGCGGAAGGGCCAGGCCCGAGACCTGGGATGGTGTCTGGCACAGACCTGGTCCTCGGTGGATATTTAGCGACGGGAGGCCTGAGGGGGGCTTTGCTGGCCTTCACCAACATGGCTGTGGCATTTGACAGCTGCTAGTTCAGTGGCCTGTGGGGCCTCTTTTCCCGGCCGGAGAAGTTTAGAACGACAGCTTTCAGAGCGAGCTTGAGGGAAAGGACACTCGTCTCCCAGGAAAGGGGACAACACACGGAATAATGCAGCCATGGGGGCACCATCCTCTCCCCCGCCCCCCCATACTCAAGGCCGCCTGAGACTTTGGTCTCCCTTCTCTCCGTTAACCAATGAGAAAACCTCCAAACCTCCCCACGGGCTGTGAGCTGTGGTGCCTGCTAGGACCTGAGACAGGGAGCCATGCCCGCCCCCCAACCACAGTCCAGAGTGGGGAGGCTCGGGCAGTGCCAGGAGGGGGCGTGGCTTGGAGCTGTGAGCCCCACCGACGAGGTCCTGGTGCCGCCCCACAGGCCCCGTCTCATCTCCACGCATGCGGTGCTCCTGCGGCCCCCACAGCCCGCTTGGCCCCCCGCCACGCTCCTGGACGCCCTCCAGGACCAGCAGGAGCAGCCGCGGGCTCGCAAGCCAAGTCCTCGCTCCTTTGTTCTCCGTCCCAGGGACTGATTACAGGACTTTCTCTGTAATCAGTCGGAGCCAAAGGCCAACAAAGTCTTGGAAAAAGCACAACCCCCTCCTCTCCACTCCCTCCCACCGGCTGTCGGTAAATCCCCAAGACAGAGGGGGTGGGGTGGAGGGGGTGGTGGCTCCTGCCCTTGGGCACGACCTTTGCGGCCAGGTCACCCAGTGAGTTTCAGCAGATGACCTCAAGGACTCTCCAGTTGGTGGCTTTTCCCAGAACTGCTTTTAAACTGCTCGAAGGGTGGGGCAGTATCACCTGCCCCTCCCAGGGCTCCGGGACCCTCACAACTCTGAGCTCACAGTCGCAGGGAGGAATCGGGGCCCAGTCCTCGGCCCCCCTGTCCCCCAGCCAGAGGCACCCTCTGAACTCAGAGGGCCGCCCCCAGGAACAAGGCGGCAGCAGCCAGGTGTTCTCATCACGGGGCCATGGAGAGGGTTCCTTGCACATGGAGGTCAGGGCCTTCTCCATGAAGAAGATGGCTGTCCCCACAGTCAGGGCTACTGTGCCACCCCCGCCTAACAGACCCGGGGTGCCCTCCGCAGCGGGCACGGCCAGGCCGCAGGGGCGCCTGCTGGCACCACAGGCAGGAAGAACAGCGATGGAGGACCTGGGCCTCACCTGTAAAATGCAGGCGTCTCAGGCCCCTTCCACTTCCAACAGGAGCTTGTGTGGCCCCCAACCCGAGCCCCCCCACCCCATGCTTTCACTCCAGCCAGTGGTCCCCTGAACGCCCACCTGCCCACTGCCCGCTCCTGCCCACCTGACCACTCACTCCTGCCCAGGCACCGCCTCCTCCGAGAAGCTGCCTATGGCCCTGCGGGGTCAGGAAGTCTCTGCAGGCGATGCCCAGCCCTGCACCTCCCTGCACCATCTCCCCCAGGAAATGTGCCCCAGGACATGCCCAGGGTGGAGCTGATGCCCAAAACAGCCAGAGCTCCCCAAAGGTCAAAGGTCGGACACAGTCAGTGAGCCAAGACACTCCAGCCAAGCCCCCCCCACCCGCCCCGCCCCTTCAGCCCCTCCCTGAGCCCCAGGCCAACACAGTTGGGGCAAATGACCTTTGACCAAGGACTAGGAGGGTCACCTGAGAGTTAAAAGAAACTCAACGAACTCAGAGGTGAAGACTCTTGGACCCCAGGTGGTCCCCTGACTTTGGAGGGGCTGAGGGCGGCCACCAGAGTTCCAGCAGCTCAGCTGAGCCGAGATAAGGGGCCTGGCTCCAGGGGAACAAAGCCTCCGGAAGGCAGGCCTGGCTGATAGCTGATAAGTCAGCAGCGAGGTCAGAGGTCATGGCTCTGATGGGAAGGGCGTTGTGGTCCCCCACCCCCAGCCCCAGGAGCTAGGCCTTGGGGATGCCCCCATTCCTAGGGTGTCAGTCCCGGGCGGGGGGCTTTGGGCCACGGGTCTGCTGGTGGAGACTCCATCCCCTTGGCATCTGGGTGGGCTTGGAAGTGGCCTGTCGCCAGCCCCGGATGAGGAGGGAGCTGGCAGAACCTGTGTCTGGGGGCCAGTGTCCAGGGAGGGCAGGCCGAGTTCCCCCACACACAGCTGTCACCCTGACACCTCAGATCGCTCCCTGTCTTTCTGGCTTCTTCAGGTCCACCCCCTGCCCACCACAGGTTCTGTCTGTGGGACAAGTTACTTTTCTCCACCTCCCTGTCTCAGTTTTCTCATCAGCAAACTGGGTACAACAGCCCTTCCCGGGGCAGAGGTGGGCGTGTGCGCAGATATGTCACGGGGCCCTCCTGGTGCAGAGAGCTTGGCACCACGGAGCTAGGCGCAGGCAACCGGCTGGCACTTCCTCTCCCCCACCCGCACCTTGGCCTGGTCGGCGGGTGGGCACTGGCACTAGGGTGGGCATGGTGGGTGCGAGCTAGTCTGCAGGAGGAGGTGCTTGAGGGGGTCCGTCTTTAAAACAAGCCCCTCCGACAGCAAGGTGTTTGGGGCCGGAGCTGGGAGTGGGTGTGGGGGCGGCAGCGTGGCCAGGCCTCGGGGCCACAGGGCACCGCGCGGAGGGCGCCCCAGCTCGGGCACCGCCGGCAGCTCCAGAACTTCCCGGGGCGCGGGGCTGGGGGTTCGGGGGACCCTCCCGTGGGGGCCGTGGGCCGGGCGCCGCTCCCGCCCCGCCCCGCCCTCCCGCCCTCCTACCTGGGGCCGCCAGCAGCGAGAGGCCGGCGAGCAGCGGCAGCAGCAGCGGCCGCGGGGCCGGGCGCGAGGGCGCGCGCTCCATGGGCGGGCGGCGGACAGCGGCGCGGGCGCAGGCAGGGCTCCGGGGCGGCGCGGTGCGCGGGGACAGTGCGGGGTCCACGCTGCGGCCGAGCCTCGCAGCCAACGCGGAGCGCCGCGGCGCCGTTCAATTATCCCGCCCCGGCAGGGCGCGGCGGAGGCGGGGCTGCGGGCGCCGTCCCCGCCCCCGGGACTCGGGGCCCCGCCTCCTCCCGCGCCGGCCCCGAGGGGCGCGCAGGCCCACTGGGGGCGAGGACCCCAAACTTCTTCCGGGTGGGGCCAGCGAGGGGGCCGCATTCGGGCGGGAGGCACCCCCCTTGCCCGCGGGTGCAACCCCCCCCCTCCGGCCCAGGGCGGGCTCCGCGTCAAAGGTCAGCTCCGCGGGAAGGGCGGGTCCCCGGGGGTCGGAGGCGCCTTTCGGGGCGGGAATAGGGGCGGTGTTCCCTGGGGGGCCCCCCGGGACGGAGCCTTGCGCGCCCCGTCTGCTGGTGACCAGCCCTCGCCCCCGCCCCCCGCCCCACGCGCGCCGTTCGCCCCGAGGTGTGCACGGCGGTGGCCGACCCAGGTGCGCCCCAGACGGGACGGCCCGTCGGGAGAGGCAGGCACTCGGCCAGCATCCCCACCCACGCGGATGGAGGGCGGTGGACCCCACCCGCGAGGAAAAGAGGTTGGGTTTGCGGGTGGGGAGCAGCCTTCCGCGGGGCCTGCGGGGCCACTTCTTTTTAAAAAAATATATTTTATTGGTTCTTTACAGAGAGGAAGGGAGAGGGATAGAGGGTTAGAATCATCCGTGAGAGAGAAACATCCATCAGCTGCCTCCTGGGGATGTGCCCGCATCCAAGGTACATGCCCTTGACCAGAATCGAACCTGGAACCCCCGAGTCCACAGGCCGAGGCTCTGTCCACTGAGCCAAACCGGTCAGGACAACGGGGGCCACTTCCTTGGGAAGGAATTCATGGCTGCAGCCACCAGTGGTGCCGGCGTCTGTGGGAACCATACATAGATTTATTTTAAAAAAAACGGGAAGGGAATGCAGTGAAGTGCGGATGATGGGGTGCGACCCACAGGAGCCGTCCCGAATGTGTGGGCCTCCCGCCCAGAGAGAGGCCGCCTGCCTGCCCCATGGTGTTCACAGCTGTGTCCCCGGGCCGCCCATGGTCAGTCAGTGGAATGAAAAGGGGGGGCGGGCAGTCCTAGCCATTTGCTCAGTGGACAGAGCGTCAGCGTTTGGACTGGAGGGTCCCTGTCTGATTCTGGTCAGGGCGCAGGCCCAGGTTGCAGGCTCGATCCCCAGTAGGGGGCATGCAGGAGGCAGCCGATCCATGATTCTCTCTCATCATTAATGTCTCTCTCCCCCTCTCCCTTCCTCTCTGAAATCAATAAAAACATATTAAAAAGAAAACAGAGACAGTGACACTGTGCAGAGCAAGAGCGGAGCGGCCTGCTGGACACCTCGGAAGTTCCAACATGGAGTCACTGTGGCCATGAGGGTCGTGTCCGGTGCTGTCAGGACCGAGGTGACGGTGTAACAGGAACACTGGAGTGTGGCTGTGTCCCCTGTCGCGCCCGGAGCCCTGCCGACTTCCGCCCACCAGGCAGGTGCCACGGCTGCTGGTGCCACGGCTGCGGCCGCCGCCTGACTTGAGACCCACGCCCTCCGCCACCTGTGGACGCCGGCAGTGACCCAGACATCCCACCGGACGCTCACTCCCCTCCCCGCTCCGAGGATACCCTGCGCGTGACTCTATTGGCTCACGGGGAGGCCTCCGCTAATACACCGGCGATGTGGACAGACCCAGCGGGGGTGAGTGACTTCCCGGGGACACTCCGTTGCTCACGGCACGCGCCTCGGAGTGCCCCCCGGCTCTGAAAGCGACAGCTCTGCCACCCGTGCAGCCGCAGCGTGGCTCTCAGGGACCCGTGTAACAGCACAGCGGACGAGAAAGAACTCTCGATGGGAATTCCGTCTCAGAACGACAAAAACAGGTGACACGTCAGGAGAGCGGTGACCGTGGGCGGGTTAGCGACTGGCACAGGAGGCTGGGGGCGGGGAGGTGCTGGCGGTTGGGGTCTCGGTTACCATGGCTCCATTTGTGAAGATGTATCAGGCCGTTCACATACGACATGCCCTCCTCTTTTTATTTTCTTAACATGTTTTTACTGATGTCAGAGAGGAAGGGAGAGAGAGAGAGACATCCATGATGAGAGAATCACTGATCGGCTGCCTCCTGCACGCCCCGCACTGGGGATCGAGCCCGCAACCCGGGCCGGGCAATGCCCTTTTCTGAATGCATGTTAGATTTAAAAATCAAAACCAAGCCCTGGCCAGTGCAGCCAAGTGGTTAGAGCATCACCCACGCATGGAAGGGTCGCAGGTCCAGGGCTCGTACTGGTTTGCAGGTTTGACCCCTGCCCCAGTTGGGGGAGGCAACCAATCCATGTGCCTCTCTCACATCGATATTTCTCTCTCTCTCTCTCTCTCTCTCTCTCTCTCTCTCTCTCTTTCCCCCTCCTTCTCTCCCTTCCACTCTCTCTAAACATTCAATGAAAAAATACCCTCGAATGAGGATTAACAAAACAACCACCAAAACCAAAAAGGAGCAACTCCTCTCCCTCCAGGAGCCTCAGAACTTCGAGGCTCCAGACGGGGGCCCCTTGCTACCTGCCTGCTGGGTGAGGCGCTTCCCAGAAGAGGTGGCCCAGACTGGCCCCTGAAGGCGAGCAGAAGGGCAGGAAGGGTTTCCTGGGCAGAGGGAACAGCATCTGCGAAGGCGAGGGGCACAGAGACCCTGGGCAGCTCAGGAAGATTGCCTGATCCATTTTGGTGGCCTGGGGCCCAGGCGCGGTGAGGTCCTGCAGGCAGCTGGCTGTGGGGTGGAGACAAATGAGACTCATCCGTGCTTGGCGGTGGCTGTGTTTTTAAGCCCCGTAAAGAGGCTAGAGTGCCGAGAAGGCGCGGGAGGTGCTCAGATGTTACTTCCTTAAAACTCACACTGCTCTTGGGGGCTTCAGTGACCCCCTTTCTGCCAGGGCTGAGGTGAGGTCGTGGGCAGATTCTCATAAGAGGATCTGGGGTTTAAACCCAGGACAGGGTCTCCCAGTCCCGGGCGCCTCTGGAGGGTTCTGTCTGTCACTGAACCCCACGGCGTAAACATTCCCCCGTCCATTGAAATCGGCCTCGCACAGCTAGGGAGTGACAGGGTGAGAGCGGTGCACACACGTCCACTTGGCCGTGTCCGTTGGGGGTGATCAATCAGGCAGCGGCGGAAACCGCGAGCCCTGGCTCCACTCCCAGCGTGGCTGTGCCCCAAGAGCCATCGCTGCCCAGAAACCCATGCGCGGCGCTGGCAGAGGCCCGGGCCCAGCGTGGCTCTCACCTCCTCCCCGGCTTTGAGCAACATCTTGGTTTAATCTGGGCCGTTTCCACGGGTAAAAGAAACGGGCGTCTCGTTGCTCCAACGCGTCTTTAACCACCGCGGAGGCCGACCGGCGCTTCCCATGCGCTCATTAGCGTTCGCATTGCTTTCTGTGCGACTTCTTTCATGACCTGCACTCATTTGTTTTCGTAACAGCGGGATTGTTTATTATACAGACAAACTAAAACAATAAATAAATAAAGCTCGTCCAACAATGGCCTGTGTGCGGTGCGGCCATGGGCGCCCTGTGAGAGACCCGCTCGGAGGCCTAAGTGGAGTCTGATCTTCGTGACCTAATGTTATGGGAAGAAATGACAATAATGAGGAAAACAAAATTGCATGTGAACGTGCAGGTCCACACAGCAGTTCCTGTAACTAAAGATCAAAAGGAACTAAAGGGAAGTGGAGGTTGTGTTTGGTGAACTTTTCCTTTTCCTTTTTTAGGAAACAGCTGAGAGGGAGAGGAATAAGTGTACCAAAGGCTGGAGGGATAGGGTTCCTGCACCTAAACTTGACCCTGATGTGGAGGGTTCTCTCTTTTCCGCGTCCAGCGCAGCTAGAGAGCGGTCCGGTTCCTGAGTAGGGGCGGCTGGGGATTGAGAAAATGAAAGAAAGAGACAGGCACGGAGATGGAAGGGAAAGCTGGGGCCGAGTGGGAACGCTGCCCTCTTCTGATGGAGAGGCAGGGAACCAGCACCGATACAGCGTGTTTATTTTATACCCCAAATACCAGGAAGTTTCATCATAGGTCAAGATAAAGGAGATTATGTGCATTCCTGTAATGTCAGTTCTGGAAGGGGTCATGCCCATGCCTGGTGTTGGGCTGGATTTACAGAATAAAACCCACTCCCGGCACCTGGGCAGAAATGAAGGTCAAGCTGAGAACACTTCTGCCTTTCGGCAAAATGTGTTTCCAGGACGTGGCTCTGCCTACCGCCCTGGATCCAGCTGACAGTTTAGTAAAGAAATGCCCATGTGCCTTCCCGGGGCTCTCTACCCCCTGACTTTCTTGGCCACCAGAGTAAAAACCACACTCTGACCCCTCCTGATGTTTAACCGGGGGAGCGTGCTCCTGGCTGTGCGTCCCTCTGCAGCTCTGCGTAAGTCAGAACGTGACAGCACATTTGTGTGTCGTTTGCAGAAGATGGGACTGATTTCCAGGGAGGCCCCCCACCCTCTGAACCCCCTCGGCTTCATTTCCAAGCAGGAAGCCATTCATCACGCCCGCTGTGACGGCCCAGCTGTCCCTCATCCCAGAGCGGCCGCACAGCCATGCTCTCTGGGACAAACAGCTCTCTGTCTGTTTGAAAGATGGTTGTTGGCACCCGGGGCCTGTTTTTCTCCAGAAAACAAATGGCTTTGATGCCGCCCAGCCTGTGAGGACAGCGTCCTGTGGGTCTTCGTGTGCGGCTGCGGCACACCATGGGTGGTTTTCGGGGGGCAGCGGCTGCCCTGGCCCCTGCCCACCTCCTATACCCCTGGGTCACTGGCGGCAGCCCCCAGGGCCTTTGCACGGCTCCTGGACCCAAGCACATCCTGGCGTTTCCCACCTCCTGTTTCTTTGTTGAAGAGTTGGCTTCCTCGCTGCCCCTGGCCTCCGGGCTCCCAGAGGGAAGGACAGCCTCTGCACCCCGTGGCCGGCAAACATCCTGCTGAGTGCGGGGAAGGGCCGAGCTGCGTTCCCAGCAGGAGGCGATGCAGTGACAAGCGCAGGGCTCGGGGTCAGAGTCACACAGCATCACAACCACCTCTGAGGAGACTGTGGCGTAGGGCCATGGCACCCAGGTGGCTCCTCTGCCGGCCCCAGAGCTGGCCCAGCGCTGAGAGCCAACCCCCTCCACTCCTGGCCACAGGAGAGGCCACAGTGGGAGCCTGCCCGTGGGGAGAGGCCCGCTGCGCGGCTGTCCTAAGAGTAGTCCCATGGGCGTGGCAAACGTGAGTGACAAAAAGATGAAAAGCGCCAGTCCAGCGCGGCTCAGTGGTTGAGTGTCCGACCCATAAACCAGGAGGTCACGGTTCCATTCCCGGGCAAGGGCACAGGCCCAGGTTGCGGCTCGATCCCCAGTCGGAGGCATGCAGGAGGCCGCCGATCCATGATTCTCTCTCATCGCTGATGTTTCTGTCCCTCTCTCCCTGTCCCTTCCTTTCTGAAATCATTAAAAAAACACACACACTTTTTTTTTTTTAAGAAAAGCATTGGAGCTCCTGTGGTTAGGAAGAAGAAACCATCCCGTAGCTGAAGGGAGAGTGATTTTGTTTTGACAAAATGAGAGAACTCTGCTCTGGTTCTGAAAGCTGCCCCTGGAGCGTGGAGACGGCGCCGCGTGGAGACGGCCAGCTGTCTGGGCTGTTGGTCGCGCCGTTTCTGCTGGTGTCAGCCGTGCGTGCAGGAACGAGGCTGCAGAACGGCAAACGGGCTGATGATGAGCATCCATTTGTTTTTCCACCTTTGTTTGAAGAATTCCCCCGCATAGGAGCCTCGCAGAAATGAAGCTCTCCCTTCTCCCACCCCAGGGTGCTGGCCGGTCCCCAGGTGCGCCGACCGCAGGTTGTGTGGAGGGAGCTGGTGATGGAGAGGGGCAGGGTTGGCGGCGAATCCAGTTTGTTGGCGGTTAGAAGCAACGGCAGCAAACAGGTGGAATTCCTGGGGTCTGTGCTGGCATCTGGATGTAGGGTCTGAACATGACTTTGGTTACCTTTGGTGGGAGGTAAAATAGTTGTAGTTGTGGGTGAGATGTTTGAGTTGAGTTCAGCAAAACCAGGTTTATGTGGAGAGAGACAGGGTATATGGGTGTCCTGAGCATCCGAGGGGTGGAATGGAGTGGGCACTTCGGGGACTTAAGCCCAGCCCATGACTCCCTCTCCTCTGAGAACTGTACCTTTTAGTAAAATGCTGCATTTTTAAAAATATATTTTTATTGATTTCTGAGAGGAAGGGAGAGGGAGACAGGGAGAGAGAGAAACATCAATAATGAAAGAGAATCATGGATCGGCTGCCTCCTGCATGCCCCCTACTGGGGATCGAGCCTACAATCCTGGTATGTGCTCTTGACCAGAATCGAACCTGGGACCCTCCAGTCCACAGGCTGACGCTCTATCCACTGAGCCAAACTGGCTAGGGCAATTACTTTTTTTAAAAGTACAGACCTTGCATCTTACTTCTTTAGTTCTAAGCACTTTATATTTCTTACTGTAATTCTGAATGGAGTATTCTCCCATGTGTTTTCTAACTTGTGAACGCTGAGGTAAAGGAAAGCTCTAAGATTTTTCCAGACTCATTATGCACAACTCTGTGTACATTATGTACAATTACATGTATTGCCCTGAGACTTATAACGAAAACACGCACATACGCGGGAACACAACGGCTAGCGTGCCGTACGGAGGAACGCTGAGCAAATGTAAGATGTGTCCGCCTGCGGAACGTCATGCGACTCTTTACCTCTGTAAACATGAAGGCTGTTGCAGCAGAGGTCCTCGTTTCCCAAACGAACGGAAAGTGAAAGCAAGGCACACAATGCCCACAGGCCAGCCTTTGTTAAACATATCGCTGTGTGGACGCGTGGAGGAGTGCTGGGCGAAAGGTATTTTCATTCCGGGAGTGGAAGTTGTAGATCTTTCTGACTGGGTACGGTTCAGTCTCCACAAACATTACTTGCTCATTAAAGAAAAAGAAAAAAAATCGAACCCAGGCCATGCAGAACTTGTTTGCACAAACCAGCCATTGTTTCTTTGTTTCGATCCGTGCCGGCGTCTGATCTACTTTTAACTGGAACCACATTGCGGAGAGCGGGGGAGAGGGAGGGGGAAGGAATCCATCATCCCATCCTCTGGCCGTAACCGGAGTCGTGGTGGCTGAGTCGCAGTATTTCACATGCAGAGTTTACACAGCCCGTCTCAGCCGTCTCGGGCCTGTAACCTGATTTCGGTCATTAACATCCGGTCGTAACCGTGCTCAGCGGCCGAGGAGCCTCCGTCCCGGGCGGCCGATAAAACACGGGCGGGCAGAGCCGTCAGCGAAGCCCTGAGGTGGTGAGGAGCTCGGGTTCTTTGCTGTTGGAAGAAATACTGCGAAGACTGAAGACCGTGCCTTTGTTCTGAGCCTCTCCACCTCGGGGATCATTGCTTTAGGAGGCGTCCCAGAGTCGGCGGAGCGGGTCCAAGGGCACGCGGCTCCGGGGAGCCCCTCTCTAATTCCCTGAGCCGCCCGCCCACCTTCTGGAAGGACCCGGGCTCTAACCAGAGCCCCGAAGTCCCCGTGTGGCAGGGGGAGCCCCGGGCCCTTCCAAGCCCCGCACACTTGCTAAGCGACATGGTCGGGGCAGGGAGTCTCCGTGGGTCCGTTTCTCTGAAAGGAGCTCGGCAGTCTCTCACATTGAGTCATGTTTTAGGAAAATCTGCGTAGCTGGGAGCAGGAGGCAGCTGATCGATGTTTCTCTCTCATCGATGTTTCTAACTCTGTTCTTCTCCCTCTCTGTAAAAAATCAATAAAATATATTTTTAAAAATACTTTTAAAAAGACAAGCGTGTAAGCAAACCCCGAAGAAGCATGATTGGGGTTCCCTGTGCGCACAGGGACTCAGCACCTGTGTCTCTCCTGCTGGCTGAGCTCTGCCCTCACAGGCCTCACACTGGCTGGAGGACCGTAGGCAAGTCACTCATCTGGGCCTCATTCTGGGTGGGGGGTTAGACCGGGGAAGGAGCAGGAGTTTCGAGACCCGTGCTCAGCACATGGAAAGTGGCAACTATGGCAACGGAGGAAAAGGGGGGATGGGGGACCGGGAGGAAAGTCTCGAGAGACTTCATGGAGACCCTGACCTTGAGCTGGGAAGCAGATGAAGAGTCCCAGGCTGAGAAGAGGGGGAGGAGGCGCCCGCAGCAGGAAGAACAGCGGGGTTTGGAGAGAGGCCGGGCCCTGCAGGTGGCCTGCCGTCTCCATCGCTGTGTTTAGCCATTTCCCTGTCTGTCTTTGTGGGGCCCTGACCCAGGGCTGGATGGATGTGCTGGGGCATCGCTCGCTGGGCTCTGTGGGTTCCCCTGGGCTGGGAAGCTGCCATTCCCAGAGGCAGGCGCTGGGGTCCGTGTCCCCTGAGCCCCGGTGCACACTGTTCAGGGCCCAGGTGGCTCCTCTGGCCGGCTGGCCCCTGGCCTTCGCTCCTGTCTGTGTGGCCAGGAGAGGCCTCGCAGGCACAACGAGCTTACTGCAAGGGCCCGGAGGACTGCGGTGTCTGTGGCGTGGCCGTGGCCGTGGCCATGCCCAGGCTCTAGCCGGCCCCACACCGCCCAGGGCAGCTGGGCACCAGCAGAGGGACTCACTGCACCCCTGCCGGCTCCCTGCTGTGGCCGGGACCATGCCCAGGGCCTCCGGCTGCCACAGGAAGCCCTGGGACACTCCGCACTGTCTGTTCCCTTCTGTCTCATCTTCAGCTCTTCTCTCTGCGTCTCTGGTGCGTTGCTCACTCACCCAGTCACGCAACAAGTGCTTTACTGCCCACCTGCTGTGCGCCAGGCACCGTCCCCGGTGCAGAAGTGACCCAGACAGACAAAATCCTGCCTCCGTGAGGCTGATGCTATGAGGGCGGCGTTCCCGTTCAGACGTGAAACACCCTCCCTCCGCCTGTGGCTGCCACTCCCTGGCCTGGCTGCCCCCCCTCCACAGACCCTCCCCCCTGGAAGGCCCTCCCCCCCTGCGGGCCCTTCCCTCCTGGCGGGTCCATCCCCAGGTGGTTCCGACTTTCTGGAGCACTGTGGTGACAGGGTGGCCCACCTCAGCATTGCCCGTCCCAGCCCCCCTCTGCGAGCCCCGGGCCCCCCGTATCTGTGGCGTGAGTCTCAGCCTGAATGTAACGCACGCAGGATTTACTGAGCCCGGGGGAAGGCGGCCTGCGTCTTGGATTTCACAGTTTATGAGGTTGACTTCAGCATGACCACATTCTGTGCGCTCTCATGTTTCAGATCACCCAACACCTCTCCCTCCCTTTGGGATTTTGGGGTGACGCAGGGCACGGGTTGGGTGGTCTGTGGGGCACGTTGGCTGCTGGCTTCCCCTCCTGTCAACCCGTCTGGTCTCTATGGGTCCCTCTCCCCGGCTTTCGCCCGGCCAGCCTGCCCAGCACTGACTGCCCTCCTCTCTCTCTCTCTCTCTCTCTCTCTCTCTCTCTCCCCCCCCCCACCCCCACTGGCTGGGCTGCCCTTTCATCTCAGGGAAGGAGTCCTGTGTCCTGCGTGCACCTACACAGAGTGCCTCAGGGAGCATGGGGAATGTGGGCAGGTCTGACCCGTGCATGTGTCTGATCAGGTCAGCCGGCCTGCCCAGGCCAGGTGCTTGTCCCTCCGGCAGTGGTCTGGGCCTCCGCAGCCCCCGTGGCTCACACCCAGGGACTCCAGGCTCAGTGCAGACCAGCCCAGCCCTGGTGAGCCATAGCCATGGCCCGGGGCCCTCCCACAGCCCTGAGACAGGAAACCGGCCACAGCACCGAGGAGAGGGCTCAGCCTGGCCGGACTCAGCAGGCCCGTGCGGCCGGGGGAGGCCAGGCTGCTCCCCTCCCCAGCCTCCTGGCTCCCTGTCTGGAGTCCACCCGCTGAAGCACAGAGAGTGGCCAGGAGGCTCGCCTGGGCCATGGTTAACCCTCCCCCCTCTGTAAGGTCTCAGGGAGGAGAAAGGCGGGGACGGGCGGGGCCAGAAGGGGTCCAGGACTCTCCTGAGAGCAGGGGTGACTCAGGGTGCACAGTGGGGAGGGGGGACAGTGGCCCCTCGACTAGAACCCGGACGCCGGCCTGCAAGCCGATCTCAGGGAGCCGCACACAAGCCTGGGTTTGCAGAGGGACATTTGTGGAAATTCGGTAAACCACATGGTAATCACATGAAAGGAGCCAAAACCACCGAGGGGCAGTGCCGTCCCACCTCCCAACGCCCAGGCTCCTTTCCCCACCTGCCCTCCGTTCGCTCACCCCGAGGGCTCTCCCAGGGATCACAGCAGAGATGCCCCTGTGCTGGGCGTTTCCCATCAGCACCAGTTTTTACAAAGCGAGCACATGGCAAACCCGGCGGGACCTTCCTTCCTACCTTTTAAGTTGGAATAAGCAGCAGATCATCCGTCCCAGGCCAATAGTCCATCGCATCAGTTAGGCCAGTGGTTCTCAACCTTGACTGCACATCAGAATCACCTGGGAATCTTTTTAAAATCATGAGGCCCAGAAATCAGGATTTTAATCAGGTGATTCTAATGTGCAGCCAAGGTTGAGAACCACTGAGTTAGGCAAACCTGGGTCCATTGCAAACACCCTATTTTAAGGCCTCACAGCTGTGGACGCGCTCAGCATGAGGCCAGATTACATTCTGGTGTGGGATGACCTGGAGGCGCGCTGACACCCTCCAGCCATTGTTTGTTCTGAGGACTGAGGCCTGGCTGCTCTGGGCCGTGAGGCTCTGCCAGGGGAAAGAGAAGGCGGCGGCGATTTGCGTGGTCACACGGCAGTGTGGCAGGGAACGCGAGGGGGTCCGGACGCACGGCCCCATTCCTGGTGGCACATTTGCTGGTTCTGGTGCCGTGCGGGGACCTGAGCCAGAGGGACGTCGGAAAGGCAGAGTGGGGCTTAGGACACAGGAGACCAGGCTGGGAGGAGACCTGCCTCAAACCCACCGCTAGTCGCCTGCCCGCATATTTGCCAGATGTCGAAGCTATGTGGACAGGAGCTGGGAGAGCCAGGCTGGGACCTCGGGAGGACAGAGCTGGCTCTCCTGTCATCTGTCAGGGATGAGGAGACCACGTCCCCAACTTCTCAATGAAAAGCTCAGGAGAGCACTATGTGGGGTCAGGGGTGCCCCAGAGACAGACAAGCATGCCTGTAACTGCCACCAAGCCCCTCCCCCGCTCATTGCTGGTTGATTTTGATGAAAAGCCCTCAAGTGATTTATTCACAGGGACAGTTCTGTGTGTAGCTTTTTCCTCACTTAAGCAGGAATATTTTCAGGAGGTCAGGAAGAACCAGCCCCGGAGAGGGGGAGCGGGCCACCCAGAGCCGCCTGTTTTCCGTGCACAATGTCCAGCATTCAATCAAAATTACTAGACATGAGAAGAGCCCAGGAACCATGACAAGTAAAGAAGAGAAAGACAGGAAGGATGCACAACCACAGGTGACCCGGATATGGCAGTGAGCAGACTGGACTCTGAAATAATAATGACTCATATGTCAAAGGGAATGAAGGAAAGTGTAAGCAAAATAATGAAAGGTAGTTTTTTCCAATTGGAAATTGGAATCTTTAGAGAAAAAGAACCAAATAACCAAACAGACATTCCAGATATGAAAAATTTAAAACCCAGTGGAAAGGTTTAGCAACAGATTCAGGCTCAGCAGAACACAGAAAAAAAGGAAGTCAAAGCGAAGTCAGTAAAAATATGTGTATATCGACACAGAAAAAAACCCCAAAAGTGGATAAAAACAAACAACAGAGGCTAACAGGCCCTTAAGACATAATCAAAAGGCCTAACTATCATCGGAGCCTCAGAAAAAGAGGTGCAGAGGGACAAAGCAACACTCAGATTATGGCCAAGAAGTTTCCCCAAACGATGAAAGACGCCAACCCACAGATCCAAGAAGCTCAACTGATCCCAAACAGGGCAAACACAACGACAACCACATTTGAAGCACAGACTAGCAGAAACACAAACACAGAGAAAAATCTTAAAAGCAGCTGCAGTGGGAGCAGGGGGTGAGGAAAATGCTTTATCTTCAAAAGAACCTTGATGAGTCGGGGTGGGCAGAGGCGGGGGGGCGGGGGCGCAGGCGGGGACAAGAACACCCTGTGCTGACCACGGGGACACGAAGATGCTTCAGACACGGTCCCTCCCAAAGGAGCTCACAGGCGAGGAATGAAACAGGGTTGCAATTCTTGTGGTTAGTTCACGCCAGATGGACATGCCGGGGACAAGGAGACGCACAGGAGAAGAGACTCAGACTGGGGTGCAGCATAGACTTCCCAGAGCGAAACTCCACCTGGAGGCCTGAGGAGCAGGTGAGAGCCACCTGGGAAGAGAGAAGGCTGCTCCCACCACTGCCGCCCAGAATGCCACCTCCGCCCCACAGCCTGGGGCCCCGAGAGTGGAAGGTCCCTTTTCTCAGGATTCCCCAGAACGGCTCCTGGGAGCCCATCGCCCCAGCAAGCTCTGCGGGAAAGGGAGCCGGCACAGGCCCTGCCGGCAGCACAGCCCCGAGCCCTCCCCTCCCGCACTCTGAGCTCTCGCTGCAAGCAAGGCAGCTGCTTGGATGGCGAGGCGGGTCCCTGCTCAGGTTCCGAAGGTTAATTTGGAAGTGAAGGCAGTCCAGCATCCTTGCCTGGAGGCATGGGCCATCCTCCCAGCCGTCCACGTGACACCTCTGACTGTCAAGCAGTTCCAAAGAAGCCATGTAGCTGACAGCCTCCAGGCACCCAAGGCCGTCCGGGCAGTGAGCTGGGGACTGGACATGAGGGAATGGCGGTCCCAGGCCTGCCCTTGGCGAAGGTCTTTCCTGAGATGGATTTGGGGCCCGCCACGGGGTGGAGGGTTTGCAAAGCCCTTTCTGTTTCCTCCCCACGGGGTTGACTTTACAAGCAGGTTCCCCGCCCCACGCCCCCCACCCCAGCCTGCCCTGCTCCCCAGGAGCTCGTTATCTGATAGAAGAACACTGGGCCCCGGGGGAGCTCTGTTGGTTAGAGCATCGTCACCGTTACACCAAGGGTGCGGGCTGGGCCCTGGGTCCGGACACACACGAAGCGACCATTCAGTGCATAAATAAGTGGGAGCACAAACCGATGTTTCTCTCCTTCTCTCATCAACAAAACGCACTTTAAACAACAACATTGGACCCGGGTTATCCGAGAGGCACGAAACGAAACTGGAGGTCTCCGGCCTCCTCGTTCTGTGCCTCATCTGGAACGAAGCCAGTTCCCCAGGTTGCCGTTTTGGCAACGTAGCGTCACGGTGGGGCAGAGGCCAAACTGGCAAGAGACAGGCCCAGACTAAAAAGGGGGAGATGTGTGTGCATGTTAAGGACTGTCGTACCGAAGCAAAACTGCGCCCCAGGTCAAATCCGAGGCCCTCCCCGGGACCCGAGGCCCTCCCGGAACGGCGTGTACTCCTCACGGCCGGTCCCACACGTGCCTGATCTTCCCCGGGGCATGAAATCACTAATGAAACTTCCCCACGCGCTGGCGTTCCAGCGAGCGCGCATCTGTTGGCAATTCCCAGGTCGATGACCTCATTGTGGAGCCAGGGAAAACGCAAAATGCTCCTGACACTTTGCTGGGAAATGAAACCGCCCGTAAAGGTGGGAGAGACCAGCACGGATTTGTTCCCAGTTACACAGAATTCATGAGACTTCAGAGCCAACCCAAAGCAAAGGGTTCTGAACGCGACGTCACCAGCAGGAGGGTCAGGCCGCTGAGCCCCTGAGCGGGGACAGAGCACGCCACGCCCCTCGGACCACACCTTCGCAGTGGGGACCCCCAGCTCCATTATGTTTGGAAACGACCCAGTTCAACGGGAGCAATTTCTCCCCATGCTGAGGCCCATCCCCTTCAAGCGACAGGCCTTCTTTTTCTTATTTTGACAATTTTGAGTGGAAAGTTCCAGAATGTGGACGGCACTCTCCTGCCTTTAGGAACAGGGTGCGCGCTCACTGCATCCTGTTTCCCTTGCACGGTTTCTTTCTTTCTTTTTAAATATGTTTTTATTGATTTCAGAGAAGAAGGGAGAGGGAGAGAGAGAGAAACATCAATGATGAGAGAGAGTCATTGATTGGCTGCCTCTTGCACGCCCCCCCCCTCCATTGGGGATCGAGCCTGCAACGCAACCCCGGGCATGTGCCCTTGACCGGTATCGAACCCGGGACCCTTTGGTCCGCAGGTCGACGCTCTATCCACTGAGCCAAACCAGCCAGAGCAATGTCCCCGTATTTTTGCTTATTTCCCTGATTTTCAAGGTTTCCTTCCTGTTTAGAAAACTTCCTTTAGTAATTTTGAAGGATAGGGCTGCTGACAAAAATATCTCTTCGTTTCCTTTACTGTGGTAATGTGCTGGTTTTCCTTTTATTCTCTAAAGTAGGGGTCCTCAAACTTTTTAAACAGGGGGCCAGTTCACTGTCCCTCAGACCGTTAGAGGGCCGGACTATAGTTAAAAAAAAAACACTATGAGCAAATTCCTATGCACACTGCACATATCTTATTTTGAAGTAAAAAAACAAAATGGGAACAAATACAATATTTGTATTTGCATGTGGCCCGCGGGCCGGAGTTTGAGGACCCCGGCCCTAAAGGATAGTTTCCCTGAGTATAGAAGTCCGAATTCCCTCCCCCCGCCCTTATTACATGTCACCACTCCCTTCCGACCCCGGGATTTCTGATGCGCAATCTGCTGTGATTATAATTATTCCCCCGAGAGAAGGTGCTGTTTCTCTCTTGCTGCTTTCGGGACTTTACTCTGTCTTTCGTGTTCGGAATTTGGGCTCTGAGGGGTTCTTTGGGTTTATCATACTTGGAATTTACTCGGCTTCTTGACGCTGTAGGTTTGTGTCTTTTTGTTGGTTATTATTCCAGAGCCTGGCCTCACACACATCAGGTCTCACGTTGTGGCCGCGGTCCCGGAGGCCCCGCTCATTTCTCCCCGGGTGTCGCGTCCAGGTTGTTCCTGTGAAGTCATTCCTGTTGTTCTGTCTCCTGGTTCACAGGTTCTCCCCTTTTTATCTCCCCTGTTTCTTCGCTGAGCCGTTCCCTTTCCCATGTGTTTGAAGCATCTCCGGGTGCTTGCCGACGCGCTTCTACCGCGGCTGCTTCGGGTCTTTGTCTGACCATCTCCCACCTCCGTCCGTCCGTCTGTCCTCCCGGTTGAGAAATGTTTATTGTCGGATTTCTTTCCGTGGAGACCTTGCTGGTTCTCGATGGTGCGATGAGTGATTCCCTTCCGACACCGGATGTGCTCAGATTACACGTGAGATGCCGCCTGATCTAAACTCTGTCCCCGCGCTTCCCCCTGCGCTCTGGCGGGACGCGGCCCTGCCCTTCTGGCCAGGGGAGGTGGAAGGGCTGGTGTCCTGGGGGGACGCCCCTGCACCAGGAAGGGGGCCCCTCGCTCCCACCGGGTGGGGTGGGGTCTGGCTCCCCGAGGGGCCCCCTGAACCCTCCGGCGGGAGA